>CM021249.1:18120421-18321531 GCA_010577795.1 Isatis tinctoria | reverse complement strand
ATGAAGTGTTGTGGATTTGATAGTCAACCCACTTGGCAAAAATTCCATTGCCGTTCAGTTGCACAAGTCAAACATATTCAGTTGCACAAGTCAAACATATTTAGTTGCACATCATGTTTTTTGGTAGAAAAAATTCCATTGTTCTTTTTTTGGTCTAAAAAATATTCCATTGTTGTTGCTAAAAAATACCATTTGATTTGTTTGGTTATAATAATACTAAGGGACCATCCAATTTAATAAACTAAATTTGTGGAGAAGTTTGAGTTTGAGTTTAAAGATCTATAGTTACGTCAAAACAAAAAAAAAAGATCAATAATTTGTTCATTAACTACTGTGGTAGGATTAAAATAAATATTTTATGAAATAGGTTGGTGTATTTTTTTGTCATCTGAAGGTAATATTAGAATGAACATCCAGCATTTACAAAGAGCTAAAAACAGATTAACAAACTACAGAGCGCTCCCAAAAAAAACAATGAAAACGACACAAGGAACAACAGAAAGAACCAAACACTAATGCAAAACAGAGGAACTACCCTCAGAAGTAAACAAGTGCTCCAGCCAACGAGGATGATTAGAAGCAACATATGATTGCATCCTTCCTTGAGCTGTAACACTATGAGCAATGAGGTGAGCTCCTCTGTTAGCGTTCTGATGTTCAAACTTGATCTTCCAATCCAAAAAATGCTTCCCAACCAAGTTAATTTCACCTATTTGTCTACCGAAAGATGGCCAAGCACGAGGACGTTCTACAGCAATGACCAGATCTTTATACTCCACAGCAAAGATAACATGATCAAATCTATGACTAACCATACTATTCATCGCCCATAACAGACTCAAGAAATGAGTCTCCAACAAAAATTTAACATTTACCATAGCTCTCCTGCTTTGCAATATCACTTGTCCTGTAGCATTTCGTAACACCCAGGCCAAGCCCGCAACACGACTCCTCCGAGACCAAACCACACCAAAATTACATATAAAAGAGCCTTGTGGCTGTGGTCTCCAACACCCACGACGAATCAAAGAACAAGACGGAACAACAGTTGAGCGCATGGGAGGATCTCCTTGAGTTAAAAACCATAACTCAGATTCCTCCTTTGCTTTATGAACCACTTCTAAGGCTGTATATAACCGACCTTCAAAGATAAATTGATTCCTGTTCTTCCATATAAACCAGATTACCCAAGGAAACGATCCCTTTAACTGTGATGGAATGAAACCGTTCCTTTCCATCTTGAGAAGATAATGAAAGTTAGCAAATATGGACTCATAAGCAAACCCATTTCTCGGAGCAAGAATATCTGAGAGAGCCCAAACTTGTCGAATATAAGAGCACACAAACAACATATGATTAATGGATTCACCTTCACCACCACAGAGTTGACAAATGCCCTCAGTTTTAAGCCCTCGTGATGCTAAACGATCATCAACTGCCAAGGCCCCAGATATCGCTTTCCAAAGAAACATCTTGATCTTAGATGGTGCTTTAATCTTCCAAATCTTGGCTTTTAATGGATTCACTGATGGTTGCATATTAGCCTCTTGAAGAACATGTGGATTCATGTCATTATAAGCAAAGTCATAACCTGATTTAACAGAGTAAATACCTTGTCTGGTGAACCTCCACTCAAACGAATCACTTTGAGAGACAACAGGTTGGTGCCTTAATAGATAATTAATATCCTCTGGAACCATGTGCTCTTCGAATAAGTGAGGATCCCATCTACCAGCTTCTTGGTCAATAAAGTCATCAGCCATTAGGTTGACATTGAAGAAGTAATTTCGAGGATAAGGAGCTCTGAAAAAACTTTCTTCATCTTCAACCCAAGGATCAATCCACACCTTAATTGAGCTTCCATTACCAACTACAGGCTTTAAACCTTTAATTAGTAGATCTCTTTCAAAAAGAACACTACTCCTGGCATAAGAAGGCCGGTCACCAAGATCCGCCTCTAAAAAGGATCCAGAGTCAAAATATCTACTTTTTAACAGTTGAGCCATAAAACAATCTGAAGAACGAAGAATCCTCCAAGTTTGTTTGGCTAACATAGCCTGATTAAAACAATCAAATTCTTTGAACCCCATTCCACCTTTATCCTTAGGCAGACAGAGCTTTTCCCAACTTAGCCAATGAATCTTCTGCTTATGATCACATTGGTTCCACCAAAAGGCTCCCATGATACTCGTAAGATTGGATAAAACAGTCAAGGGAATCTTAAAACACGCCATGGCATAATCTGGAAGTGCAGATAGAACCGTCTTCAATAATACCTCTTTTCCCCCTTGAGAAAGAAACCGAGAAAACCAACCAGCAGTGTAAGACTTCATACTATCCTTCAAATACTGAAGTAGCTTAACTTTAGAACCAGAAAAACTTTCTGGAAGCCCTAGATATTTAGCATTACCTCCTTCATTCTCAATAGCTAACACCACTTTAATACGACCTTTTTCCTCCATACCAACATTTACACCAAAGGTAATAGCCGACTTAACAAGATTAACAGTCTGTCCAGTGGCGTTACCATAGATTCGCAGGATATTAGACAACACCATAGATTGATCTTCAGACACAGAACAAAGAAACAAACTATCATCGGCAAATAATAAGTGGTTAACCACATGACCATGGGGAGAGAATCTAATACCAGACAAATGACCAGTAGCTTCAGCTTTATTAATGAGATGTGTAAGACCTTCAGCACAAAGAACAAATAAAAAAGGGGACAACGGGTCCCCTTATCTGATACCGCATTCAGGAGAGATGACTCCATGAGGTTGATTGTTGATTAGGACCGAGAAGGTTACAGACGTGACACAAAACATGATCCAATCAACCCATTTCACGTGAAAACCCAAAGCCAATAGTAAAGACCTAAGGTAACCACATTTTACCTTATCATAAGCTTTTGCCATATCAGTTTTAACAACCATCTTTTCCCCAGATAAAACCGAATGAGTTTTTAACCCATGAATCATCTCGTGAGCAACTATAATATTATCAGAAATGTTTCTACCCGAGATAAAAGCCGATTGATTAATAGATATGATATTAGACATAAGAGGTTGTAACCTTTTAACCTAAATTTTAGAGATACTTTTATACATAACCGAACATAAACTTATAAGCCGTAATTCAGTCACCCTAGAAGGGTTAGGGACAAGGTAATAAACAAAGGTGAGTATAGTTCCATTCTACAGGAAATGAACCAACCTCAAAAAAAGCCTGCACCTCCGCAGTAACCTGGTCTTCCACAATGGACCAGTATTTCTGAAAAAATAACCCCGTGAACCTGTCAGGACCAGGTGCACTTGAAACCCATGAAACCATTCTGAAAAGCTAGAGGGGTTAGAAGACTTAAACAGGTTTGAGAAGTAAGATGAAGCCACTTCGCCTTTTTCTGCTTCAGAAAAATGTTTTTCACCCACGTCATCAATTAACTTCTCCACTGAATTTGAAGATCTTCTATCCTTAACAAAGTTATGGAAGAACTTCGAGTTTTGATCACTTGCCCCCATCCATTTATCTTTTGATTTCTGTCTCCAATACAATTCTTCTTCTTTATAAGCCAAAACTAATTCTCGCCTAAGAAACCTTTGCAGAGGATACGAAGGAAAATTAGCAGATTGATCAACTTCCAAAGCAGCTTCTAGTTGACGAATCCTAGATTGGGAATTGATATTCACTGTTTTCTTCCAATTACTTAACTGCCTTCGACAGAACCTCATGCGATCAGAAATCAGCGAGAAACCAGTGCGAGCAGTAGAAGACCAAGCATTTCTGATAATCTCAAGTACTCCAAGTCTCTCCAGAAAACGCTGATCAAATTTAACATACCTCTGTACACATCTTGCGACTCCAACAGCTTAACGAACACCGGTCTATGATTTAGAGCCCCTTTTATCCAAAAGATTCTGATTAGAAACCGGGAAGATCTGGAATTGTGAGAGCCGAAACTCACACTGTCGAAATTTATATTTTGCGGGATCCGAAAATTGTACTAAACAAGAACTAAAGGGCAAAAAAGTAAAAAGGAGAAAATGAGATTTTATTAGAATATTTATCTCAGTACAAGAATATTTGCAAATGCTTGAAAAAATTCTTATAATGCAAAAGCTCTTATATTAGATTTTGGATGCTTTGAAAGTGAATACATGGATGTCTATTTATACTAGAGAGTCTAGAGTCTCAAAGACTGATCTAAGCAATGTGGGACGTTGTAAACTCTTTCCTCCAGCCGGCGGCCAGACCTAATGGTGGTGGCCCATCCGTTCTTATCCCTTCCGTTCCGGCCCGTTAGGCCCATCTTGTCTTTTTAATCTTCTGGTCCGATTTTCCTTGGATAAAAGCCTTGCTTCCAGTTTATTTTACGTAAACTCCTTGATGTTTTTAGATGTCCAGAACAACATGAAGTTCGTCCGCAAATGGCGTGATGTTTCTTCGGAAAATATTGGGACGAGGCCCGACAGTCGGGAGATGGCGTTTAGGGCCGGTGCGAGAAGGTGAAATCCGGTTGTAGCTCATGTCTTGGCTAGGTAAATGCTTATGGCTGAGAGGATATGCAAAGATTCGTACTGTAAAGAGTTTAGTTCATCCGCCGGGCCGAATGCCAAGAGTTCCACCTGTGCGAGCATTTGGTCCCATTTTGAGGGCTTGTTGCCGGGACATGACACGTTTGTCTATTACTTCGACTTTTTGTCCTATCAATCTCCGAGGAGGGGATTTCGACCCTAACAGGAACCAAGAAGGTTACCAAAACACCTATCAAGTCTAGACTGAATTCATCTCTGATGCCTCATACCACCCCATGTTAGCCCATTACCAAGACTAGGTAACTCCTCTAATCTACCCGTAGCCACCATATTAGAGAAAGGCAAAAACGATTCCTCATTCCTAGAAGGACCACTTATTTTTTTTCCCATTGTGTAATTGTGTAATATATCATTAAAGTCCCCTTATACACACCAAGGATCAGTTTTACTAGATCCTAATCTACTTAATCTTTCCCAAAAAGAAGGCATTTGAACAGGATTTGGCGGCCCATACACACATGACATTAAAAAAGTTAAAGCTCCAAACTGAACAACCATATCTATTAAGTTCTTACTGTTAAACTTAACATCCAACTTTACCGATTTCTTCCACAGAATAGCTAAACCCACACTCCTACCAATAGCGTCTATAGTATAGACATTATCATAGCCTAACCAAACCTGTAAATCTATTAACATATTCCTATCATTCATAGTTTCCATCAGAAAAAGAATTTCCGGAAAATATCTTTTATGAATATCCCGGAGACGCTGAATTGTCAGGTCTTGGGGGTCAGCCAATCCTCGACAATTCCAAGCCAATATGCTCATTGTGTCCTCGGCGATCCCTTCACCGGGATCACCCTTGCTTGATTACGCCTTACGATTTTAGATGGAACTTGGGCTTCATCCACAACCTTTCTTTTAAAACTTCCGTATTTGGTTCCTTCTCCTTCTCCATACAAATCATGAAGAATGCTTCCATACTTGACTTGCATTCTTCTCTAGCTGATATGAGGTCTACATCTGAACTTTGTAGCTTTCTTAGTAACACCGGATGGACCAGCAGAATTAGAGCTGGAACCATATACCGTAGAGTTACCAACCATACCAATACCAAAAGAAGATGATTGATCATCTAGACTCCGAGCTCTTCTTTGATTATCTTCATGCGTTGGAGAATCAAGCAAGCTTCTGTCCATAACCTTTCCTTCACATTTGGAGTTTAAGAACTGACGCAAATATGTCAACTGAGATACAGGAGCAGAAGCACGAGTTGACGCCTGAAGCAATTTATCCGACTGCTCATGCCTTGGCAAGTCCAACTGTCTCACCGGAATAGATTCATTCAAATCAAAATCAAATACCACTCATTTACCAACATCAATGTTCGAATAGATCCACGGAGATGATTCCATTCGAAGAACTGTTTTTTGTAACACATGATCCTTTTCTGCTTCAGCAACAGATGACTGAATTCTAGAGATACGAATCGGACGATCTTCATCCGTAGCCAACGATAAGTATCTTCTCATTTCTTCCAAAACCTCCTCTGCTATCTTTGGACGACCTGTGTCTTTGTGTAAAATAAACCAACCTGAGCTTCTGATAATACACCAAACAAAGGATCAGACGGCTTTAAAATCTGAACAGAATATGGATTCGTGGCATTCGAAGTGGAAGCATTATCAGTATCAGTCTGATTCTTCCTTGACGCAAGCGGACAGAAATCCTTTGAGTTATTTAATCTCTGGCAAATATAGCATCTCTTTCGAACACACTCGTAATTAAAGAAAACTTCCACAGGTTTTTCACCTTTGATGTTGATGATCTTCGATTTCCTAAGAGGTATGGACACATCAAATTTAACTTGAACCCTCACATAATTCTGACTTTGCGAGACCTTAGGATCAAAAGCCAATCCTTTCACTTCTCCAATCAGATCACCCAGAGCTGTGATTGCATATTCAGTATAGTAGTTGATCGGCATGTTTTTAATCTGAACCCAAAGAGGAATATATTGAAGGTAATCATCTGGACGAAATTCTACCCATCTTTCAATAACAATAGACCAGTTCTTATAAGTATGAGCCCCTTTCTCCAGAATTTCCACTAAATCATGCTCATGATCAAAGATAAACTGGAATTTCTCATCTGAAAGAGCAATTCCCCTAATCGTACCCCGTTTCTGCCATATCCGGAGTAGATCACAAATTAAATTGGATACCTTTTGACATTCTGGGTTGAGAATACGACCCACAATACTACGTGAATTCCTCTCACAAGACTTAAAGTGAGGAAGATCTGGCATCTCGAACGGTTCATCCACTTCCTCAAAAGATAATTTCATTAGAGCTTGATCCATGGCAAAAGACATCTTGAATTAAGAGATTCACCCCGAAAAAACCTAAAACGAAAAGCAGTAGCCACTGATAGAAACCCAGAACAAACGAGAACCACCGCACTATGAGTAAAGCACCACCGCACTGAGAGTGAAAAGACACTGCACTACGCTCTATTCTAGAAGAGTGAAAGACTCTAACTCAGAAAGAGAGACCTAAGCCCAAACAAGGGAATCTGCTTTATAATTTCAATCTAAATAAGTTGGTGTATTTATGAACTGTAGAGAGAGAAGAAACAAGAGAAAAATGAAAATAGAAAACCAGGCATATATTAGAGATATTGATGTTTAACAATAGTGATGTTAAACAAAACCCTGAACAAAACCAAAATTGTTTACATGTGAACTATTTATTTTTTTGTGAATTAAATCTCCAAATTTGTGTGGTATTCCTTTTTTGTAATTATTATTGTTCTTATTTTGTTAATAACTATAATACAGTTACTTACATGGTAGGTTTTTAGCAGTAAGAGAATAAAAAAGATGAAAGAGAAAGCAACTCAAAAAAAAGAGAGAGAAAAGAGAAATACTATCTTTATATATAATTAGAGAACTACTTTTTTTTCTTATGCCTTGCTCACATGCCACGTGTCCTTTTTTTTTTGTTCTCGGGTTACAAATTTCAGTTTGGGTTCCGACATTTTTTTTCGGCCTTCTCCAAATAAGCCCATATCCAAATATCTTCCTTCTCCTTCTCCTTGCCGATGAGAAGCCGGGAGAAAAACGGAAGAGGTTGGCGATGGCGCATCTGAAGCGAGTCAAGGAAGCAGAGCAGAGAGAGCGTGAAGAACGTGATGATGACGGCGGAGATGAGGAAGCGGATGATGGCGGTGATGGCGCATCTGAAGCGAATCAAGGAAGCAAAGCACAGAGAGCGTGAAGAACATGATGATGACGGCAGAGATGAGGAAGAGGATGATGGCGGCGATATTTTCCAGACTTTGATGAACAATCAGCTCGACGACACTGGCAGGGTTCAAAGAGCCATTGCATCGAGGTAATGAAGAAGTTTGGTGCCTTATGCATTCAAATTCGCAATTCAGAGTTTTGAAATTTCTGGGTTTATGGATAGACAAGTTTGATTCAATCGTGAAGCAAATTAGTGATTTTTATAGATTTGTTAGACTTGATGACTGGTGATACTAATAAAGTTAAAGCCTTCTTCATGATTCAGGGTTCAGGAGCCACTGAGTAGTGATGAGTAGAGGATTCTCAGCTTCCAAAGATGGTAATATTGTCCATTGGGATGTATCCTCTGGGAAAAGTGACAAATACAAATGGCCGAGTGATGAAATTCTCAAGTCTCATGGAATGAAAGTGAAGGAGCGTCTAAATAAAAAACACAGCAGAGAGTCTCTTGCTTTGGCTGTTAGCTCCGAGGGTCGTTATTTGGCGACTGGAGGAGTTGATCGCCATGTTCATATAATCATATATGGGACACTCGTACCCGACAGCATGTCCATGTAATGATAAATCCAGTTTATGGTTTTGTGGTTTTCTAAATTTTCTTCACTCAAGTCTTGCTCTCAGCTTTTTCTATAATTATGTGTCTACAGGCCTTTCCAAGTCACCAGAACACAATTTCTTGTCTATGTTCAAACACGGCACTTCGGATCTCTATTCTGGTTCGTTTGATCGAACTGCCAAGGTGTGAAATATAGAAGATAAAGCTTTTGTACAAGACCTTTTTGGACACCAGGATGAAGTCCTAGCCATTGATGCACTACGGAAGGAGCGTGCACTTACAATTACAGAGCCAATTCTCCAAATTTCAATTAGATATTATCCCATACTACCTTATTCTCTGTATCGAAAGTTCCAAAAGTTACTCTGGCATGCTCTTTTGACTGAATGCGGAACTCTGAGCAACAATATGAATGCCTTTTAAGAGTTTGCAGATATGCTTGATGAGAGAACCAGGTCAATGCCATCTGATCAGGCTAGAGAGCCCTAAGCTTGAAAAAAAATCAAAAAAATCTGCAGATGTCGCTACAGGGTATAACACAGAACTTGTGGCTTGCCTGTTTCTTTATGTCATTTTCTTAAATAGTATTCTCTCACTCATCCTAAGAGAACGGTTGTGTTGGATAGAACTGTCTTTAGCTTCTCTGCTGTTTATTAATGATTCGCTTACACTTCTATATCCGTAATATCAGATGTATTGGAAGTAGCTGCAAGTTAGCTTAGGTATTGCAGTTTGGCTGGGTAGCTTATGGCTGTGAATCAGGTTTTAGTAGGATTTGTTTGTGTTTTTAGATTTTCGTGTGAGCAGAATATCAGTTAAGGACTACGTAAAAAGTTTGTTTATAGGTTATAAGACCATGTGTAAGCTATGTTGGTAGACTAAAGTCTTTGTTGTAAACAATTACCAATTTAACTAATACAGTTCATATTGTTATCAGCAGTCAGCAATTCGATCAGTGCAATTTGGCTGCCAAGATTACACTGTACATCTTAATTTCAAAAAAAAATTCTTCAGTCTTCCTCCTCTTCTTCTACGTTTCGGAGTAAATTCCTTGATACATGATTTGTCGTCGGACCAAAAATGTAACAAGAATCTTAATTCTGTTCTTTTGTCTAAATACTTCATGTCTGGTTTTATAAAAAACAGTATACCCTTTGCAACGACATAATGAAAATAATCTCACTTCTCTTCAACCTTTTCCATATCAAACGTTACCAAATCTAAACCGATCACAGAATTGTCCAGAAGCAGTAAACTCTCATCATTATTAAGATCTGAAATTAGCCTATAATAATATTATTGTGTGTTTTTGGCATAAAGTTCAATAAAAATGATGAGACCACAAATCACCAGGACACGAAGACAACAACATAGTCTGGAAGTTTTAGAGTTAATAATCATACGTCTGTATTTAAAATTTTTAAAAAGATATTTTGAAATAATACAAATGAAAAAAACGCAGAGTATGATTTCCTTTTTAACTTTTTTTTTAACATGCTGTTCAAAAAAGGTAAATAAATATTAATTTAACGGTCATTTAAACAGAAGGAGAAAAGAAAAGTACATTTTTTTAACTAAAATATTACACAATTGAGACAGGAAGAAGGTTCTTAGAAGAAGACAACCTTTAAACAGAAGACCAAAAAACGAATCAGACTTTTGCAGTGTCTTCCTTTCTTAAAACCCATAAACACATTGTTTAGCTATCCTTAATATTTGGCTGAAATTTTTACACATATTATGTTCAATAACATATTTTCGTAAAAGACTTTTCGTAATGCACTCAATTACTTTCTCATAAATATTTTACGTTTTTAGAAGAAAAAAAATATTTTAAATAATATCGTTACGGACAGTCAACTATTACAATATTCTCTATTGATTTCTTAATTAAACTAAATATAAAACGAACAAAATAACATATACCAAACAGAATATACCCCGTGCATGCGCGGGGTTAGCAGCGCTTCTAGTTTATAGAATTTGGAAGATGTCGTGTGTTAGACATTCAAGAATGTGCCATTTAAAATTGTTTAATATATTGTTTTGGGTTTGATTAGGAATGTAAATAGTATGCTTTATTGTTTTCTAACTTACATGGTGGGTTTAAAAATACATACTTTTTATGTATATGCTTACATGGTGGGTTTAAACTACATAATTTTTATTTATATGTTTTATTGTTTTCTAACTTAATGAAAGTGAAAATTTTCAAAAAAAAATATTGATAAAGGATAAAAAATTTAAACATTAAAATTATAAAATTTTAAGAAAATAAATCAATTTAATGTGATTAAAAGTAAAAAAAAAAGAACTTCACTGATTAATCATAAAATAAAATAAAATTATGCCAAATAAAAAAATTAAAAATATTATTTGAAATAGGAAATAGTTCAAGATTGTAGAATTTTTTATTGAAAATAAGAAAAAATGATAGAAATATTTATTTTTTTAATTGAGACTATGTATTATGAGTTTTTAAGTTACACACATTAAAAACTAAAAAGAAAGATTATATATAAATTAATTTTTAGATTCATAATATATAATATATATTTAAAATAAAATACGAGTATATATGAAGATAAAATTCCAATGAATTTTTTTTAGCGCTCAAATAAGCAAAAAAGATCATATAACTGATCAAAGAGAAAAATTATAAGAAGATGAAATGAACATATAGTTCTTCTATATGTGAGCAAAAATTGTGAAAATAAGAATGTCAGAAGGCGAATGAATGCACCTTCAAAATGATGAAAGAGTTGAAAAAGAAATGTCAAATTAAAAAAAGCCAAAACTTATATAGATGTTTACCAAAAAAAAGCTCTTCTATATATTTTCTATAAATGAATAATTTTTTTCCTTTTAAAAAAAGAAAAGAAAAAACACTAATATTACTAAGTTTTACTAATTTTTTTTATTATGTAGTCGTTGAGATAGAATACATACAATTTTTCAAAAAAAATTATATACACTTTATATTTAGTTTGACAAGGTATAATATGTTTATAGAACATATTGTAGCGACGTGAGTATTTATGTAAACTAGATCCGAACCTGCGCGTCGGCGCGCGGAATATGAATAATATTTTTTCAATTAAATACATAAATTTAAGAATTTTTAATATATTTTGATATAATAATAATTATTAAAATTATTAAAAAAATAATAACATTGTAATAATTTGTAAAACTATACTTTAAAGTTGTAGTGTGAATTATTTTGTGAGTTTTTTTATGACTTGATTAGAAATTTACAAAAAGAAAGTTTTTAAACAGAAAGAAGTAGATAAGCAGTAAAACAAAATTCAATTACATCAATTTAATGCACACATACGTGGAAGACAATTTAATATTATAAAATTTATAATATTCATACTAATATTTTTGAAAATGTTTAGCATTTCTAGAAAGAAAATAGTTTTAAACCAATAGCAAAAAATGAAAAATTACATCAATATAATTAGAAGATAAGTGGAACTAAATTGTAAATTAGGAAATTTAATATTTACATACTAATATTTATGAAAATAGTTAGCTTAATATTTATATTTGTTAATATATTGGACTTTTAAAAACATTATTCTGATTTCAAAATAATATTTTTTGATTTAATATGTAAATAAAAGTTTAACATATTTTATAAGAATATAAAATTTAATGTTATTTTTATATTTGATTATAATATAATATACTATATCCCGTCCTTAAGATAAGTTTTTTGTAATGTGTAGTTATTATTTTAAATAGTGTGTATTTGTAAATTTAAAAGTTATAGTTTGAGATGTACTGATAGTTTTATTTTAAGTATATGATAAAATTATATAGTCTATTCTATTAATTTGTATTTGTTCTTTTATTTTCTAACTTTTATAATTGAATTTAAAATTTTATATATATTTAGGAAAGTTGAAATATGATAATCTGTTTTGAAACTTATCGCATCTTAATAATTTTTAATAGTTTGATAATTAAAATGAGTTAATTAGTCTTTTTAACCCATTTTCTAATTGTCTAAATATATTACATATTTTAATATAACAAACTATACAAACCCGGAATTATATATATATATATATATATATATATCAAAGTAAAGATGCAAAATATATTTTATGTTGCTTTTTTGTATATTTACCAAATATATTTTATGTTACTTTATGTGTATATTTACTAAAATTAAATTTTATATCTTAAAAATTAATTTATTATATTAATTAATTATATTTATCATTTGATTGAATATCTAATATATTTATATATTATTACTATTTTGTTTTTAATTAATCACATAAGTGGGACCCATTATTTTAAATTGTTAAGATACATATCTAATTAATATATTTTATTTATTATAATTAATATCTACATAATCATATGTGGTCAAGTGTATTAAAACTATTATAGACTACTTATATGTTTAATCTAAATTACCTTTAATGAAATTCTATCTTTTCATTAAATTCCAATGGCATATTTCGTAATGTAACACATGACAATAGATTTATTTCTTAAATGTCTCATGTTTTAATATAGTAGAGATATTTATATTAATATATCCAGACTCGAGATTTTTTCATTTAATATTCGAAATGTTATCCCCAGATCGGCATTTACTTATTTGTACCATTTAGGTTAACGATCAACATCAAAACTTTTTTTAAAATGTTTCATTAAATTCTAATATAATTTCGAGATAAATAATCGTGAGATAGTCTAACAAATTTTTCTTACTTAAAAAAAAAAAAATATATATATATATATATATATATTCATATGAGACCTCGAGATATGCTTATTTACTAAAAAATATAAACTATAATATCTATATTCAATGATTCGTATTGTTGAACATTTTAAATTTGAAACCAGCGCAACGCCGAAGCATACATCTAGGAAGGTGTATTCAATCTTGTATTTGAAGAGATTTGAGATGATTCGATATTTAATTAGTTTTAAGATGATTTTGGGTGAATTAGAAAGTTGAAATGATTTTAATCAAAAAATTCTACAATCCTATCTAAAACCATGAAATTTGGATTTTAATATTTTTAACTAAGAAATTGCACCAAAACACTTTCAAATCTCAGCAAATCTCCTGAAATTCATTACTTAAAATATTTTCAATAACAATGGATTTGAAGGTACATTTTAAAATCACAAGTTCAATAACACTGGATTTTTAAATGATTTTTAAAATTCATGTTTGAATAACAGTGGATTTATGATTTTAAAACAAATAACCTTAAATCATAAGTTGAATACTACATAGAGTATTATTTAATTTGTGTCCTGATAAAATAAAATATAGCACAAGGAAATTTTGGGAAGGCGTAATAAGATTATTTTATTAATATAAGAATGAAGGCTGTGAGCCGAAACGAAGACATCTGAGTCAGCAAAAGACATCTGAGTACAATAGAAGAAGCGAAGACATCTGAGTCAGCAAAAGACGACAAGAAAATATGTGAATGATGGTTAGGAGGAGGTAGTAAAAATGTGTGTTTAACTAATAACTAGCTGGTCAGGTTAAAGGTGACTCGTGTCCACGCGGCTTAAGGAAAAAAACTTCCATGCAGATAAAAGATCTCGACGGTCAATCGACGATGATGATAGCTGATGTGACCGTGTCCTTGCAGGCTGGACCGTCAACGTCTTACAGATTTCTTTTTCTTATGTTACTATTTTTCACATAGCATTATGTGACATAATTTATGTCATCACTCCTATCTATAATGCTCTGTGATATTTCCTTCTTTTTTTTACGGTTTCCAGTATATATTTGTGTCATTCTTTTTTTTAGTGCTGGGTATTTTAACCGAAATCGAAATACCGAATCGAAATAACTGAAACCGAAACCAAACCGAATTTTATGAAACACCAATTGGATATTGAAATGAGAATTTATGGATACCCAAACCAAACCGAAACCGAACCGAAACCGAATGGATAACCGAACGGATAACCGAATATCCGAAACACGATCCATATACCTAAAAAATTTATTTATATTTATATTTAAAATAACTAAATAATTAAAATTAACCAAATATTACTAAAAAACCTAATTATTCAAAAATTATCCAATTTGTTTTATCCAAAATATCTGAAACTATCCGAAATATCCGATATTATCCGAAATTATCTGGCCTTTTATCCAAATTATCCAAAAAATATAAGAAAAACTAGAACTGAAAACGATAAAACCGAACCGAAACCGAACCGAAACCAAACCGAATTTTATGATTAACCGAATGGTTACTAAATCTCTATAACCGAAAAAAACCGAAAACCGAAAAAACCGAACCGAAACCGAACCGAATTTTATGATTAACCGAATGGATACTAAATCTCTATAACCGAAAAAACCGAAAATCGAAAAAACCGAACCGAAAAACCAAACGCCCAAGCCTTTCTAATAATCTCATTGCATGCCAACATGTTTTCTTACATAATAATGGTTATCATGGTCATGACCGGCAGGCGGACCTACATAGACTTTAGGGGGGTCATATGACACCAGATAAATATCAAATATTAAACTTTTTAAGCTGAAACAATAAGACAACATTAGCTGTGTTGGATTAGTTTACCCTGTTTGAACCCCCATACTTGAGTTCAAGTGTCTCCCAATACACACAAGTCATATTTTTTATTCTATTTTATAGAAATAATATAATTAAACAAAATTTAGATTAATTTATGACCCCAGTAAAAATATTTTCTGGGTCCGCCATGGCAGTGATCATGATCACCATAATTATGATCATCGTTAGCATATGTTCTTAATCAATACTCCCTCCGTTTCACAATAAGTGTCGTTTTAGGATTGTTTTTTTGTTTTAAAATAAGTGTCGTTTTAGATTTACGAGGTAACTTTTAACATAGATTGACTAGTTTAACTTTTATATTAACCAATATAAAAAAGAAGGGTAATAGTCAACTTTATTAATAGGGGTATAATAGATTTTTAATATGGTGCCTTAATTTGTGTGCAAAATGCTAGAATGACACTTATTATGAAATAGAGGGAGTATCGTATAACAGCTTCGGCTCTTTTTTTTGTTATGTGCCTGTCGTTACTACTTTCTAAATTAAAATTGAGAAAAATGTACCTAGTTAAGAAACCATATACATATGAGTGACTCAACACTTGATCGAAAAATGTACCTCGTTTTTTTTTTTTTTTCTGTGATCCTATACTTCCTCGTGAGAGTCTTTCTAAGAACCGAGACCATGTCTCACAGTACATTTGTGTCTCGCATATTTAAATGGGAAAAATGCCAAAAGTAACCCAAAACTTCATTTTGTTTTCAATGTAACCTAAAAGATTCTTTTGATTGCAAAACTAGACCCCAGGGCTAAGGAAATTACCATTTAGCACTCAATGACCAAACAAAAAACCGGTGACCTTTTTACGATTCTGTCCTTTAGAAGTCTGAAAACTATACAGAAGTCTGCGTCTCAGACTTCTCTGGAAGTCTGAATAATAATTATATCTTAAATTTAAATTATAAAAAGAATGAAAAATAATTTGATTAGAGCTATTTCTATGCATAATGAAGACACAAACAAATATGATGCATGAAAATTAAAATTTCAAAAAAGTGAATAAAACTAAACATAAGAAGATAAATTAGGTAATTCTTCTTATGTTTCCAGGTTCAGACTTCCCAAGAAGTCTGAATAATAATTATATCTTAAATTTAAATTATAAAAAGAATGAAAAATAATTTGATTAGAGCTATTTCTATGCATAATGAAGACACAAACAAATATGATGCATGAAAATTAAAATTTCACAAAAGTGAATAAAACTAAACATAAGAAGATAAATTAGGTAATTCTTCTTATGTTTCCAGGTTCAGACTTCCCAAGAAGTCTGAATAATAATTATATCTTAAATTTAAATTAAAAAAAGAATGAAAAATAATTTGATTAGAGCTATTTCTATGCATAATGAAGACACAAACAAATATGATGCATGAAAATTAAAATTTCACAAAAGTGAATAAAACTAAACATAAGAAGATAATCCTTCTTATGGTTGAGGGTTGAGGGTTTGTGGTTTTGTGGTTTTGAGTTGTTTGGTATAGGTTTTATTGTAAAATGTCCAAACATATAGGGTTAGATTTTGAGTGTATTATTTTTTGAGTTTTCAATGTTTAATTTTCACATCAGTGCTTATCTACTAGTATACGAAACGGTTATAGTGTGTTAGATTGAAGATTTTATTTAGAGATTTGACAATTGAATGAAAAGAGTTTAGGGTTATGTTGAGCAGACTTCCTAGGAAGTCTGTATCATTATTGAGATTTCATTATCAGTCTGGTTAGGTTTAGGGTATAGAGACTTCACCAGAAGTCTGAAAATATTAGTTTCACGAAAATATTAAATTTCCCTCCAAAAAATCTAATTTCCCTCCTTTTATTATTTCAAATTTCAAATTTTCCAGACATCTTCTGCAGTCTGAAATTAAAATAGATCTGAAAATGAAATTTTCAAGAAAATATTGAATTTCCCTCCCAAAATTCTTATTTCCCTCCCAAAAATCTAATTTCCCTCCATTGAATTTCCCTCCCAAAAATATTCAGACTTCTTCTGCAGTCTGGAATTAAAATAGATCTGAAAATGAAATTTTCAAGAAAATATTGAATTTCCCTCCCAAAAATCAAATTTCAAAATATACAGACTTCTTTTGCAGTATGAAAGTATTAAATTTCCCTGCAAAAAATATTAAATTGACTATAAAGAAAATATTAAATTTCCCTCTAAAAAAATATAATTTCCCTCCTCTATTTATTTCAAATTTCAAAATATCCAGACTTTTGGTGCAGTCTGAAAATATTAAATTTCAAGAAAAATCTAATTTGCCTCCACTTTTTTCTAAATTTGAAATTTCAAATTTTCAGACTTCTTCTGAAGTCTGGAGTTAAAATTGAACTGTAAACAACGTAACTGTAAAAGTCAAATGTGTAGACTTCTGTAGTAGTCTGAAAACCTATTTTTACCCTAGATATAAAAGACATTTTATCCTTTATCTTTTCATTTTATGAGTAAATGAAAATTGAAAACCCTAGTTCTCTCTAAAGGCGATTTCCGACTTCTCTTCCACCGCCATCTCTTTCGTTTAGGATTTCATATTTCTCGACCACCGCCTTTTCCTCCGCCGTCGTCCTCCTCGCCCACATACTCTCCTCTCACTCGTAAGTTCTCTTCTCCCTCTACTAAACCTTCGTCTTCTGTATTTTCTTCCATTATTTTGTAGATTTCATTCTCAATCTTCCTTCTTCCACTCTCGGAACTAAATAATTTTTTTTTCCAGATCTGGCCGTCCTCGCTTCGCCGTCGTCCTCTGTCATTATCCATTCCTCAAGATTTGTCTCTTCTGAGACACGATGAAGCTTCTGTTGGTCAATCCTTTGTGCTGTAAGTACAATCTGTCTTTTTTTTCCTCTAAAGATTGTGAAATGTTTTTTTATTATGCAAAAAGTTTCAAACTTTTTACCTGAGGAGTTCTCTATATATTATTAATCTCTGATTTCAATTTTTGCAGATAAATTTCTGAGGCTCTTCTTCAGCTGCGAGACGTAACAAACTCCCCAATCACGATCTGGTTCGGTCTTTTGACGATAGGGTTCTCGAATCCCCTTCCAGTTCTCCTTGTGCTCAACCCGGTGAGTCTCTCTTCACTCTAGCCTTGACTCCCCAAATTTTATTCTTTTTTGCTTTTGTCTTATGAGATCTGATTCTTCTGGTTGAGTTTTTTTCTCTTTTCACAAATTGGTGACTTTTGTTTGTGCAGAAAAGGAGAGATTGTGTTTGTACGGACACGCAAATGAGTCATGGTAAGATTGTTTCTCTCCAATATGTCTCCAATTATGGTGTTTATGGTTGGTTAACTGTTGAAGATGATGGAATTAGTCAGGATGCAAGTCTGCGATTGAAGTCTGGGATTGAAGTCTTTGGCAGAAGTCTGTGGCACATTAATTTTGTTTTTTTGTTTTCTCATCTTTGTTTATTATAAATTTCAATATGGATTTCTCCTATTTGTTTGATTTGTGTTCTTTTCAAATTATACTTTCCGTTATGACTCCATTTTGCCTTTGTTCTTAATTTACCATTTTTCTCTTTTGTTATTGCACATGTCTTATTCATTGAATATGTTTCAGAGAACTAGAACTCTCAGTTTTTACATGCTTTTTAACGGTGAAATGGGACAGTAATATTGAATCCAACAAAGAATAAAAATCTATTTTCATCTTGTTTTTCTTAACCAAACGAGAATCTTAATGATTCACAATAACTCACTAAACAGGGTGAACTTAAATGGTAACTTAAGATGTACAAAAGTCATAAGCCTAACATATATGTATGTCAAATTCATAACAAAGCAAAACAATAACTCACACATGAAAAGAACTTTTCTTTAAGTACTAGCTTTGAATAAGAGTTACATATGCAGGAGACTAAGAGTTACAAACTTCTAAATGAGACTAGACTACGAGTTATAAATTTTCAGACTGTCAAAGAAGTCTACTATGGTTTTTCAGAGTAGTCTTCTTTGGCAGTCTGCGGAAATGAGCTAAATGCCTAATTAGCAAGAAATTCGACTATGTCATAAATATAAGATATAAACATGTCAAACTTGTTCAAAAGCGAACACAATAACCAAATAACGTGATTAATGGAAAAAATAAAAAAATACTTCATAAATATGCTTTAAACGCATTTTTAAGAAAACATAAATTTCCAGACTTCCAGAGAAGTCTACTCTGATTTTCCAAAGTAGACTTCTTCGACAGTCTGAAATGCAGACTTCTCGGAAAATTGAGAAGTCTGGGCACGTGTCGCAGACTGCTAGAGAAGTCTAACGGGGGTCACTTTTGCAATTGCGAAACTCATTGACTTTTAGAGCAGACTTCTCTGGCAGTCTGAGAAAAAAAGAGGTCATTTTTGCAATTGACCAAAAGTCAAAAATTTTGGGCCAGACTTCTCTGACAGTCTGAAAAATGGTGTAGACTTCTCTGACAGTCTGTAGCTAGACGACACAAATATTTTTAGCTAGACGAAAACGGCGCCGACTTTTTCAGACTTCAAGAGAAGTCTGCGGAGGTTAGTTTTGCAATTGACCAAAGTCAAAATTTTAGATCAGACTTCTCTGGAAGTCTGAAACTGAAGTCTGTGTCTAACGTCTGAATTAGCGTTGACCAAAAATTTCCCAAAAAAAAATACAACAATACGCAGACTTCTCCGGAAGTCTGCGGAATTTTCAGACTTCTACCAAAGTCTGCTTAAACTTCTCAGACTGCCGGAGAAGTCTGCGTATAATTGTACTTTCGGAGAACTGTTTGGACATTTTACTCAATTGCAAAACTAACCCCCGCAGACTTCTTTTGAAGTCTGCTCTAAAAAAGTCAAGGATTTTGCAGACTTCCCGAGAAGTCTGCGTAAATACAGACTTCCAAAGAAGTCTGCTATAAAAAGGTTGACTTTGGTCAATTGCATATCTAACCTTTTTTTCGCAGACTTCAGCAGAAGTCTGCGAGATTTTTTTTTTGTTATCAAAGGATATGTCGCAGACTTCTCTAGCAGTCTGTGGCACGAAACCCGAAATTCGGTCAATTGCAAAACTAACCCCTGTGTTGACTAGCAGACTTGCAGAGAAGTCTCCTCGGCGCACAGACTTCTCTGCTAGTCTGAATTCGCGAAAAAGCTGCAACTTTGGAAAAATGAAGAGAAAATTACCTTTATGCCGCTTGAGCTCAATTTTGGCTTCGTTTCACGTCCAGAACTTCGAGTGTGCCTAATATCAACGAGAATCGGTCGTTGTCGTTGGCGGTCGTGGCCGGAAACGGCCTCGATCCAAACCTTCAAATTTAGATACCGAAAATTAGAGAGTTTTTTTTATGAGAGAGGAAAGGAAATGGAAGGAAATGAAGGTTTGAGTGAAGTATTGAGCATTTACTGATCGAGAATCGATGTATAGAAGCATTCATGAGCTTCGATTTGGTGGGTAATGGTGGTTGAGAAAATTGAAGATGATGGCATTTTCGTAAATAAGTGTTTGGACTGAGGATGGTTTAGTATTTGTGTAATCCGAAAATAATAAAACATTAAATCAGATAATGGCAATTTTGTAGATAGTTTAATATTTGAGGTTAAAGTTAGAAGAAAAATGACAAATATGAAAAGTTGGAAAGAGGGATATATATTTGCATTTGACTTCATCTTTTAGGTCAATTTTGCAACTATCCCTATTTAAATCATGCGATTATCAGAAAAAGTCCGCTTATTGTTATAGATGTCTCTGTTCTCCTTGTAAGGGAATTTATCAGTAGCAACTAAGTTTGACAAACGACAAAAGCTTCTTATAATGAGTCATTCTGAGACTTAACGTGCACGGTTTTGCTTAACAAAGGCTAATAATCATATGTTAAATTCTTCTTGATCTCTAGGAACCATATACTTTACGCACATTCCTTGTTGTAAAGCAGTCATCTTTATTTTTCTCTGAGTGCTCAAGTAAGCTTCAAGGAAACACGTTAATCTTGATTCTCTTTTAATTCAATGAGTAACTTAATTTTTCATTAGAAATTTGATTCACACAATTAAATAAATTAATTGACCTTTTATTATATATAAGTATGTCACATCCTATGTCCAATGATTAAACGGGAGATAAGAAATGTATATATATTCTTACCGTCATATTAGGATTATTGGTTGTATATGTACTTTAACAATTAAAAAGGTTCATCGTTTGTATATGGTTCCATTCCATGCATGGTTTTTATTCGCATTAAAAACGAATTAACTTTTTTTTTTTTCATTTAAGAAAACGAATAGTTTTGTAATATAAATTGGCCATAACTTCTTTTTTTTTTCTTCTAATTTAGTCAAACACTCTATCGTCATGATGTTGTAGTTCAGTCCACATTATCAACTGCGGAATGCGGATCGTCTTATTATACAAAAACACATGTTAACACACACACACTCTTTGAATCATATTTCCATACATTACGTCAATTAACTATTAGAATTGTAGAATTTTAAATAAAATGACATATATACGACTGTTATGCAGAAGACGTACACAAATATATGTAGTTCCTTATTATAAAACACATGGTCGATGTCACGATAGAAAATACGAACTGTAACGCATGCAATTTTGATATCTTGTCTTGCAAATATTCTCGACCTTCACTTCTAAAAACTCGAATTAACTTCTTATATATATATATTAATCGAAAGCTCATGACCAATGATATATAGTGGTAAACTATTTACATGAAATGTTATCAAAATAGCATAAATAAAAGGGAAAAGGCAAGTAGTAATATTTACTGTATATTGGGAGCCACCAGATATTAGGCCACCCCGTGGATGTTGTTCCCACAATTGCCCACACTTCAAGCTAAACGGGCTTGAGCGTTAGGTGAGATGTTAATGAGATAAAGTCCTACATCGGTAGTTGAAGAAATAATAAACTAATATATAAAGCGTAAGGGTCAATCTACTCATTGTCAATTGATTTTGAGTTGGAAGCCTATAATAAACCCGAATTTAACATGGTATCAGAGCCACCCGATATTGAGCCGATGTGTTTTTTTTTTTTAAGTTTGTCTTATGACTTGTAAAAGTCAGACGTGTTGGACCACTGTGTGGTTAAGAAAGTTTGAACATGAATCTATGATTTGATTCGTTCAGTTTGATATTTTTTTCACGGTTGTGAGTAATATCGTTTTGATTTGACTTCTCACTCTCGTGAGTTGTAGTTTATTTTCGTATTCGCGAATTACTTCTGGACATTGCAGTCACGAGTTTCGTCCCATTACTACTTAAGAATCCTACGACATGGTATAAATGACGATGATGACCCGACGGCCGGGTGTTGCAGCCGATTTAACCCTACGATCGAGTATAAACGTCGATTTGATGAGCTGACGGCAATGTATATTACCGATACTTTGAAGATTTTTCCAATCTCACACGCGTTACCACGCATGAGTTTGCGGGAGGGTATTGGGAGATCGAGTGAAGATCAACCATATCAGGAAAGATCTAGAAGAATCATTGGAAGGATAAAGAAGAATATTCAAGAATAGGAAATTAATTGTGGAAGCCCATTTAGTCCAGTGGTTTGACTAAAAGTTCATTAATGCTTCTACACCAGGAGGTCTGGGTTTCAATTCCCAGAGAATACATGGTTTATGCAGATTAAAAAAGGAGACTAGATTGCAGGAGATCTTCAGTGTGGTGCAGGAAAATCCGTCAGGAATGTATCTTCATAAGGCAAGTTCAGGTGGAACCGGCAGGCGGAGATCTTCATAAGACGGTAGAATTGTCAGTTGTAAGAGTCGTCACTGTAATAGTTCTCATAATTTGCAATATATAAATCAGTGTTAAAAAAAAAGGAAATTCATCATTATATGTAATATATTATTCCATATTAATTTAGGAAATTAGGTTTATTAAATCTCTATATAAGTTTAAGCATATGGTATTTTATTTCTTATGAGAGTCTAATATATTTTTTCTTATACACTTGCTCTCATCAATTTATCACTATAGATATTAATAAGCTTGCATCTCAACAATAATGTAGGATACAAACGAAATCAATTCTAGTAAAAGAAATACGAGAAGGGAGACATGAGGCCGTGGTAATTTCTAGAGCAGACAAAGACATAATAATTTCATCAATCGATCTCTTTATAGATTACACTGATCTGTATATGTCTTTGTGTTTTATTTTTTTTGTTCCTTTGTACGAGCCTACGAGGCCAACACAAATTTATGAAGATCCTGTTGGGTAGGAGTTTCCGCATATTACTACAGTATTGCTACTATTTTGCGATCTAGAGCTTTTTTAGATCGTTTATTAGGAATGTAAATTATTGTACACGTGGAAAGTAAGTTAGATACATCATACATGCAAACAAAGAAAAAGAGAGTCTAATAAAAGAGATGGGACTTTTTACCAAAAAAAAAATAAAAGAGATGGGACTAGATAGACATGAATATCTTTGAAGAGTACACTCATGGACTGCTCATTTAATCATGCCTTCGAATTGTTGCTTTTGAATTTATATTGTTTTGGCTTTATTATATGTGTAATAAGATCGACATGCGGGTCAAATACAACTCTTTTTCACTTGTGTGTTATCAATCATTCGCACAAAGACGTTGTCACCACATAGATAGGGTTCACTGGTTTTAACACAATAGAAGCGCCGTAGATCCAGAGTTCATATTAGAACCAAAGAAATTCGATGAATTCGTGGAAATTAATTATAAAGAAACAGTACTTATTTGGGATTATATTAGTATAATCAACGAAACAATATGAGAAATATACATCCCCGTTGGCTTTTAAATTGTCAGTTCGAGACATTTATTGAAGGAGAAAGAGCCAAATTGAATAAGCAGAATGTGTAAAAGACTATTCAAATAATTCATTTTATACTTGACTTAAATAAATTAAAATGGAAAATAGAAAATAATAAAAACACAAATAACAAAAAAGCACAGAAGATACCTAAAAGGACATAAACCAACAAAACACTAACTACTTCGTATACCCAACTATTATCTTAATACTATTAAAAATGAAGTACAAATATGGAGATGTCCCAAGTTTAAAGCTAAAATTACAGAAAATACCAGTGTCATTACGCTTTTTAATGAATGATGGAAATGATAAAATCGTATTAAAAAAATATGGTCAAACCAATCAAATCGGGTATAACCCAAGTGAAAGCGGTAAAACACGCGGATCATAGGCAATTTTAAAATCTGAACCGTCCAATTAAATTGATCTAAATGATTGGACTTGGGGATTAGACAATGAGTAATAAAAAAAATTAATTCATAAAAAATCAATCTCTCTCATCTTTCCATATGCAGAAACTTCTTTCTATATTTTAAACAATTATTATTATTTC
The DNA here is from genome assembly GCA_010577795.1 of Isatis tinctoria. Classification (NCBI taxonomy): domain Eukaryota; kingdom Viridiplantae; phylum Streptophyta; class Magnoliopsida; order Brassicales; family Brassicaceae; genus Isatis; species Isatis tinctoria. The sequence goes on along the minus strand of CM021249.1, from coordinate 18,297,177 downwards.
ATTTTCTTTCCCAAAGTTTTCAAAACTCATATTTTGATATTAATTTTATCATAATCAGTTTTTTTTCTAATTAATAATGATTATATCATTCTCAGTCTTTTGAGATCCATTTTAATATAAGTCAATTTGAAATTATTATACTAAATCATTAACAATGTTACCTTGAATTTGATTTATAATACAGTAAAAATTTAAGTGAAGAAACATGTAATAAAAAAAAAAAACATGTGCCATATGAACTTGATGAGAAAATATTTCATTAAGATCAGTTCTATTTGAAAAAACGTGAATATTTATATTTCTTTTCTTTTCTTCCCCCAAAGTATTCAAAACTTATATTTTAACATTATATTAATCTTATCACAATCAAATTTTGACTAATTATGAATTAATATTTTATTCTCATTCTTTTGAGATCCATTTTTATATAAATCAATTTGAAATTATTATATTAAATTATTTAACCATACAAAATTTTTTATGGAATATAAATAAAATTCAAAATAATAACTGAATATTTAATTAAATCTAAATTACTAAATAACTAAAACTCCTTAACAAATTCAGTTGTTGATGCCAAAACTTTCGGGATATAATAATGATGAATTAATATTTTATTTTCATTTTTATATCTATTTTCTTATATGTTAGTTAATTATAGTAAAAAAAAATCATTAAATTATCACATTTTCGAATTTGAAAAAAAAATGCAAAAATAAAATTCCAATATCCAATAATATAATATTTTAACACGTTTTTAGTTTTGCACAAAAAATAATAATATCATATTCAAAGAGATCAGATCTCCAAGATCCATATTGTTAATGCTTGATATTCGATGTTAATGTAGCATTTATATATTTTTTTTAATTGTAGCAGTTATCAAATATTCTTAAAGATATTCTTTTTAATTGTAGCAGTTATCAGATTTGATATGCAATTAATATTTAGATTTTTTAGATTAAACCTAAATGTGTAGACGAATATCATTTCCTATAAATACAATGCAAAACCCAGAGCAGCCTTCTCTAATTCTGTAAATGATCGAATTATATTTTTTTGGTTTTAGTTTGTTTTTCTTAGTTGTGTTCTTTGTTTAGTTATTCTGTTTATTTTTTTTGTTCGTATTACAATTTTTTCTTAAGATAATCTGATAGTTTGTATTTTGTTTGTTTAGCTGGAAGAGGAGAAGTAAATGGAAGAGAAGAATATTGATGTGAAAGAAATGAATGTTGCGATAAAAATAACAATAATAGAGTTGGTGATATTAAGATTAAAAGTCATTTGTCAAAAATTCAGTTATGTTTAACTATTTGCATTAGATTTTTTAAACAATGGAGAAAAATATAATTATATATATCTTGATTTCTTTTTTAATTCTTTTTAAAACTTTTTTATTTTTAGGTATTGTTATTTTTCTTCTTCCCCAAAGATAAACAATTACAGTCAAATTCTCAATTTTGTTCTTTGTTTAGTTATTATGTTTCAATTTTCGTTTATAGTACATTTGTTCTTTAAATAAGCTGATAATTTGTATTTTGTTTGTTTAGGAGGAGAATGAGAGAGAAGTGGAAAAAAAATATTGATGTGAAAGTGATTAATGGTGATGTTGAGATTAAAAAGTAGTCAAACTTCTATTTAAATCATTTACTTTATGATCTTTCTTACGCATGAACATTTTTCTATTATTATTGTTATTTTTTCTTTTTAGTTAGTGTCATTTTTTCTTTTCCTCCCCAAAGTAATGAAAACCTATATTTTAATATTATATTAATTGTATCACAATCAAATTTTAACTAATTAAAAATTAATATTTTATTATCATTCTTTTGAGATCCATTTTTCTTTATTTTGAAATTAAAAATGTTATTATCCTAAAAAGTTGATGCTAATGGAGAGAATATTTGAATATATGCAGACTGATTTTAATCTATTTCAAATACTAATAATGTATTTTAGTTACTTATAGCGGATTCAGGGAGATTGTAGATCTCATAAATATTTTATTTTTGATAAACAAGGCAATTTCGTATTTATAAAAATATAATCTTAAAAAAAAAATTTGTATCAAACAAATTAAATCGGATCTAACCCGAGTGAAGTCGGTAAAAAACGCGGATCTCATGCTTATTTAAATCTCATCCGTTAAATTATTATTGTTCAAATCTAAAAATATTGCTAAAAATATCTTAACAATATATTTAAAAACAAGAATATTCCATGATTATCTTCTAATCAAATTTAATGCATTTAATATTATTTATTACTAAATATTTTATTGTTTCCTAATTCTCAGCCTAAAAAGACTCATCCATAAATGGAAATAATTATGTGACTAACAATTTTGTTTATTAGCATTTATTTCAAAATTTATATAAATTTGGAATTTATTGCTTATTGCATTAGTTATAAAATATTATGAAAGATATTCAGAGAGAATATTGTTCACAATTTCATATGCATTTAATATTTAGATTTTTTTGTTAAGATTTTCTAAGTCAAATCAAATCTCCTATAAATATATAGTAATAAAAAAATAAGAGGAAGTTGCCTTTATGTTTTGTTTTGTGATATATTGCTTTGTTTTCAGCTGCGATTTCATGTTTCTCAATTTCTCTTTTTATGGGTTTCAGATTTCGTGAATTCTGATTGGTTTTTAAATATACTTTGATGTCGAATTAGGGGATGATGCTAAGGAATGCGAAGCTTTTCCGTAGTGATTCCGACAAGTACAAGGAGATCGAGAATGTCCGTGAGAATCTCCAAGCTTCGTTTTTATCTTCAGAGCCTGTATGATACATTTGCTTTTGGGTGCTGAATTTAGGATTTACAACGCTATCTTTCTCAGCGCGATCCTCTGTAGTTGGGTTTGTTTCCTTTTCTTCTCTGTGAATGACAGTTTACTGCTCGAGTTGAGATGAAATTTGATGGATTTGGTTTATTATATGTTCTGTGTAGCCCACTTGAACCATTTTGTTGCCTTCGATGTGTATATTATTTTGGTGAGTTTTGTTTTTGTACATAGATGTGGTAGTGAACATTAAAATAAATTATGTTTTGAATTTTTTGATATGTACGCATACGAATTGAATATGATTTTCGGATAGTATATATGCTTAATTAATTATGTATAATAATATATATATAATTAATTTAAACTATCTTAAAATCACCAACAGGATTAAACAAATTTGATAATAACTCAGTCAACCATACAAATTTTAAAGCCAATTGGTAGATATGTTGTAGTTAGCATTCTTAATTTATTTTGTTTCTTCATAAGCCATTTTGACTTTTATTTACTAAAACTTGCAAAATTACTAACATATATGACTAAGAAGAGTCTTTTTATATGTATTTCACCTATTTTTTCTTCAAATGAATAGATTATGACTACAATTTTTTTGCAAAACCATATATAATCTTTAAATTATTTTGAGGATTAACATCCAAAACATGGTGTATCTGTATCATAACAATTAAATTAATTAAATCCCTTTTTTCTGCAAACAAACAAAGATTGACAAAAGTCTGTAATGACATATCCAATAGTATCCATATAGGCTGATAACAACAATAGCCACACGTCTCAATTCCAAGAAAGTATAAGACTTTCATTCGTTTGATATTCAGTTTTTAATATTTTATAACAAAAATATTATTAAACAAAAAATGATAGTCAAATTCATATCAGAACAACTTCATTTCTAAAAAATGTAAAGATATTGTCAAAACATTCTGTTATGTTTAATATTTATTTCCATCAGATTTTTTTTTTAAAAGTGAACTTTTTGTTTAGGGATTTCTAATCTTAGCTGTTGTCTTTTTTTAATAAATTTTGGGGTTTTTTTTCCTCAACATGAGCCATTAATTAAAATATCATTTCTAAGTTAAAATATTAAAAATCCCATGGTTTTTATATTTTACGAAACCTAAATTATGTAGACTACAAATCTCATAAATACAAGGCAATTTTAAACCACCTACAATTTTGCTTCCTGATTTTTATCATAGATCTTTACAAATTTTAACCATAATAATTATCTTGTAGAATAAAAATAATTTTTTGTTTTTTTAATTGAAAATCCTATATAACCTTATTCTACTATGTGTACACACAAAATCTTTTTATTTGTCAATCATTAAAATATATCCCCTCCTCCTTTTGATCCGTTTTTTGCTTCTATGTTTTCATTTGCTCCAATTTTTGTTTTTTCATATAGAAAAGAAACTTTGGAGACAAAATTTGTAATATATGAATGAAGATTATAAAATATCAACCAAAGAAAAAGAGGATAACGAAATATAACTTCGAGAAACACCAAGATGAAATTTCAGCCAAAACCATATGATGGTCTTAAAATGGTAATTTTGGAGATCATGGACAAATATTATGCATTTTAATAAAAAAATATGGAGAATGCGTAAGAAATATTATGGTCTTATGGTCTTATGAATTTGGAGAATGCGTAACTGACGCTGGAAACTCAAGTCAAAATTCTGATCTACTCAGAAAGCGATCTAAAGGTAATAACACATGTTGACTAATGAATAGCAAACTTCGTATACTTAGTGATACTTAATATAAATGCCATAACAGGGTTTGTGGAGTCAATACCTACAACCGACGATATCTACAGAATGTTGTTTGGGCATAATACTGATAGTGACGATGATGACTCTGATGACGATGTCTTTTAGTTTTATAAATCAGGTTTCTTTACATTGAAGTTGCACTTACATTATCAACTATATAAGGAAAAACTGACAAATAGTATTTGCTGAGCATCATGCAGATGTTGACGAAGAATCCAATGAACAGATAATGGATTGTAGTAGTCAAGAAGAAAGTGATTCGGAGGATGAGTACACATCTGATAGTGATGAGTCATCACGACTTTACATGGTAATCAGGTATTTATTAAAACTCTATATATAATACTTCAGATACAAGAAATTAAATTGCTACTAGATAGTTGTACGTCTTAATATGTGTGACAAATAAATTGCAGAATACCTTGATGAAGGTGATCCCGTTTACGAATATAGGCATTGTGGTGCTATTTTCTGGTATAATGAACGAATTAACAGGCGCCGTCATACTAAGAACCCAGAATTTTCACCGTGTTGTTCTAGAGGAGATGTGAGATTACCTTATCTAAAAGCATCTCCCGTTTTTCTACAAAAGATGGTGTCTGAAGATTCAGTCGCTTATTAGAATATACAACATGGTTTTCTCAATGACTTCGCTTGGTGGAAGAGTTGATCCTTCTGTCATAAAAGGTAGAGGTCTCTCCATGTTTCGCTTACAAGGAGAAAACTACCATCTAATGGGTAGCTTGAAACCAGAAAGAACCGATTTTGCAAAATTTTCCCAGCTATATATTGTAGACACTGATAATGAAATCCAGAACCGGAAAGTTGCAGCAAGATAAAGTTTTTTGATGTTTTTTGTTACTTTTTTTATTTGTTTAACAACTTCTTTAATTGTATTATTAAATATCAAAACTAATACTTCCTCATCTAATCGCAGCAAAGGAAAGAATTTTAAGCAAAACAAACAAACTAACCAGAAAGGATTGCGAGATAGTGTTCTTGAGACACTTATTCAAGTTCTGGATGAAGTTAACCCTTATGTGAAAGTTCTAAGGACAGCCAGAGATTGGATAGATGTCGATGAGGAAGAAGAGTACGTCCTGAGTATTATATGTGCGAGAGGAAAAGATCCAAGGACTTGGAATACTCCTACATCAAATGAAGTGGCAGCATTTATTGTCGATGAGGATAAAGAAGGGATGAACAAACGCGATATTGTTATTCAGAATCGAAATAATGGGAAGCTTAAACGGATTAGTGAGATACATCCGTGTTATTTAGCCTTACAATATCCTTTATTATTCCCTTACGGTGAAGATAGCTTTCAGGATGGAATTAAAAAAAGGTGCAGCATCGTGTTCCAAGAAGCGGGAAAGAAAAAATGATAGGGGGATTAGTATGAGGCAGTTTTTCGCCTTTATGATCCAAGAGAGGAAAAGAGAGAATAAACATATAATACTGCATTCGAGAAGACTATACCTGAAATTTTTGGTAGATGGTTGGACTACTATCGAGTCAAATAAGATGTCTTATATTAGGAAAAACCAGGATAATTTACGGTCAACCAATGCTGATTTAGTCAAGAAGGCATCTGAGGCTGGCACGGAACTTGCTGATGAGGGTAACAGAGTGTTTCTACCATCTTCTTTTTCTTATGGACCTCGATATATGCAGCAGCATTATTTGGATGCTATTGCCGTCTGTAAGCATTTCGGATTTCCAGACTTATTTATCACATTTACATGTAATCCGAAATGGCCGGAGATAACTCGACATCTTAATAAAGCCAACTTACTTCCAGAAGATAGACCAGCAATTATATGCAGAATGTTCAAGATGAAGCTAAACAGATTGATGGACGATCTTCAAAAGAAATCCTTACTAGGAAAAGTCGTGTCAGGTAGGCATTAACACTTAACCCAGCTTTGTATTTCTTTTTGCTCTGTTTTGTATTTTTTGTTTTAGTTGTAGTGCTTACCAATTTTTTTTATATTCAGCGATGTACATGATTGAATTCCAAAATAGAGGACTCCCCCATGCTCATATTCTACTCTTTATGGACCAGAAATCCAAGTTTCCATGTCCCAGTGACATCGATAGAATTATTTTCGCAGAGATACCAGATCCGGTTAAAGATAAAGAACTTTATGACGTTGTGAAAACTAATTTGATGCATGGTCCATGTGGCGCTGCGAATTACAATGCTTCCTATATGGTCGACGGAAAATGTTCCAAGTTCTTCCCCAAGTCTCACAAGGATATCACAACAGTTGACGACGACGGATACCCTGTTAATAGAAGATGGAAAACGGATAGATACATCGAAAAATATGGCATCAAGCTGGACAATAGATGGGGTGTCCCTTATAACCGAGCACTGTCTCTAAGATATCGAGTGCACATAAATGTTGAATGGTGCAATCAAGCTGGATCTATTAAATACTTATTCAAGTATATTCATCAAGGTCCCGATATGGCGACAGTAGCTGTGGAACCGGCAAAGAAGAAACAAGGTCCTAAAGACGAGACTCAAGACTTTTTCGACTGCAGGTGATTTTCTGATTTTCCTTATTACATCTATATATACTTAATATACCGTTTTATAATAATCCCTTCAAATTTACGTACTGAATAATGATATCAGGTACGTATCTTCATGTGAAGCTGCTTGGAGAATTCTTGCATTCCCGATGTGTTACCAAAGTACACCCGTCGAAAAGCTTCAGTTTTATCTCCCTGGAAAACAAAATGTAATTTACAAAGAGAATGAAACACCAGAGAGTGTCTTAGAGCGTATTTCTGCGAAAGGTAGTCAGCTTCTTTCTTGGTTTGACCTCAATAATGATGAAGACAGAAGAATCCAAAAGCTGGCCGAATATTGCACATATGAACAGACCCCTAACAAGTTTACGTGGAACAAGAAGAATATGATTTTCAGGGAAAGGAAGAAAGGATTCACTGTTAGAAGGATTAATTACATTCCTGGAAAATTAGAAGAACAGTTTTATATGCGTATGCTTTTGAATTCGGCTAAAGGAGTAAAAAGTTTTGACGACATGAAAAGAGTTGATGACGTTTTTCATCCAACGTTTAAGGAAGCGTGTTGGGCTAAAGGTTTGTTAGAAGATGACAAAGAGTACATCGAACGTATTGTAGAAACAGCTTTATGGGCACATGGCCACTTCACGATGAAACTTTATGTGATCATGCTTCTTTCTGATTCTCTAACTTCGCCTGCGGCCGTTTGGGAAGCAACATGGAGACATCTATGCAATGACATCGAGCGATTACAAAGAAATCTAAGGAATCAAAAAGGTACCTGAATTATCATAATAAACATTGTTGTTTGTTTTGGTATTAATATATTTATATTAATTTTTAAAACCTTGGTATTTATTATGCAGACCTTCGTTTGAGTGATGAAGAGAAAAAAAATATTTGTCTTATAGAGATAGAGAACCAGTTAGCATATAATGGAAGTTCCCTCGCCAATTTTAAGTCAATGCCCCAACCAGATTTGGAAAGGAATTACAAGTCCGGTGAGTTGACTGCATTTCTTGGTGAATTGGTAGATAGACTAACCGATGAGCAGAGGAAAATCTATGATGAGATTGTTGGTGCTGTTTTGAACAATACTGGAGGAGATTATTTTGTTTATGGTTTTGGTGGAATCGGGAAAACAAAATTATGGGAGATACTTTCTGCTGCGGTTAGATCAAGAGGCCTTATTTATCTTAATGTAGCATCCAGCGGTATAGCTTCCTTGCTTTTGATTGGTGGTAGGACAGCTCATTCGAGGTTTGGAATTCCTATCAATGTTAATGAGACCAGCATGTGCAATATGAAGCGTGGAACAAAACTTGCAGAGTTAGTAAAGGAAGCTTGTATGATCATTTGGAATGAAGCACCGATGATGAGCAAGTACTGTTTCGAATCTTTGGATAGAAGTATGAGAGATGTTGTTGTAGGCGCAAGTGACAAACCGTTTGGGGGAAAGGTTGTAGTTTTTAGAGGTGATTTCAGACAGGTATTGCCAGTTATTACGGGTGGCAGTTGTCAAGACATTGTCCGGGCTTCGCTTTGTTCCTCTTATCTGTGGAAGAACTGTAAAGTTCTGACTCTCACGAAAAATATGCGACTTCTAGCAAATTTGAGTCCAGATGAAGCCGAAAATATTCAAGCGTTCTCTCAGTGGTTGTTAGATGTCGGTGATGGAAAAATAACTGAAATTGATGGGGAGGCAGACATCGATATACCTGATGAGTTTCTTATCGCAGAAGCAAATGAACCCATTCAAGCTATAGTTGCAGCTATATACGGAGAGGACTAAGACAAGCCGAAGAATCCAAATTTTTTTCAGAAGCGAGCCCTACTATGTCCTACTAACCATGATGTAAACCAGAGTAATGAATATTTGTTATCAGAATTGAGAGGTTAGTGTTCGGTGCTATATTTATTTTGCTTTTAAAAATTTAGATATTCAAATATATTCTTATATTTCTTTTCCAGGAAATGAGAGGACGTATCTCAGTGCTGATTCTATAGACCCATCCGACGCAAGTTCACTTGATAATCCAATTTACTCTCCAGAATTTCTGAATAGCATTAAGTTATATGGATTACCTATGCATTCGTTGAGGTTGAAGGTTGGTTGCCCGGTTATGCTGCTCAGAAACATATGTCCTAAAGAAGGCTTATGTAATGGTACAAGACTTCAAATCACGGCATTATACGAAAGGACAGTGGAAGCATTGGTTATTACATGAACAAGAGTGGGAGATAAAGTTCACATTACTCGGCTTACCATAACACCTTCGGATCCCAAGCTTCCTTTCAAGATGTGTAGAAGACATTTTCCTTTGAATGTCTCATTCCCTATGACTATAAATAAAAGCCAAGGTCAGACGCTATCTAATGTTGGGTTGTATCTTTCTCGCCCTGTGTTTTCGCACGGTCAGCTTCATGTTGCCCTTTCGAGAATCACATGCAAAGCTGCTTTGAAAGTTCTTATACTTGACCAAGACGGAAAGCCGCAGCGTAAAACGAAGAATGTTGTTTTCAAAGAGATATTCCATAAATTCTAAAAATCAATGAATGGTTAGTTATTTTTTTTCCCGTGTTAAGTTTATTTAATTTCTCATTATTTGTTACTAATTTTAGTAATTTTTTTATTTTTAATACAGGTGCTGAGATGAGATATAGAGTCAGTAAAAATAATTCAAAACACACATTCATTATCATATTTTGTTTTCCATAAGTTCATTATGTCTAAGAACAAATTGATTAGACAACAGATTTGAGTTTAACGTGAACAACAATCCAAAAATGTTATCCAATGATTATATATAAACTCTATCAATTATACAATGTTAATTCGAATAAGAGTGTAAACATTACTATCTTCTCAATCGAAGTAATGACATCTGCATACAATCAATTCTAAAGTTTAAACATATCAAATCAAATATCACATTCTCAAACCCAAAACAAATTTCTACTTTCAAATAACAACAATAACATTGTCAATCCAAACCGTTACTGATTGATACTAAATCAGATATCCCGAGTAATAATACGTTCGGTTTTTTAAACCCATCGATTGTATATAAAACTAATCGACCATATATTTCTTCATGCATTGTATCCTTCCACTTGGAATATGTTTAAATTTATATTATAATTTGCAATTAATAAAAAAATTGAAAAAAAAATAACAACCCGTGCATCCACGCACGGATCCAAACCTAGTTAACTATTAAAAGAGAATCAATCGATGCATGCATATTCGTAGATGTTTATTTTTTAAGAATCACTAAATTTTAGCTGTTAATAAAATAAAACCGGTTTATTCTAAGTATAAGATACATTTCCATTTTTTAGTCCTAGTAATTTATTGTCGGTTTAGTTTGTTAGGTTATAGAAGAATTCTTTTGGAATATTTCTGTACATGTAATTGTTTGATAATTCAACCAATTACAATAATGAGATGAGAATTGTGTAAGTTGATTAGTTCATTCGAGTGATTACGCTGTGAGCAATCTGTTTAAGATTATATACCACCATCATTAATTACTACTATTGACTATGGATATCATTTGTGGTTTGGATTAATCTTCCAATATACTGCTGAATCAAGCCATTTTAGTAGCAAGTTTTGCTACTGCAGCTTTAGCCTTCTTTGCTGAGACGGGTGTTTTAGATGCTGATTCAATCACCCTCTTTTTGTTGCTCAGCTCAGGCTATTCATAAATCAACAATTAACAGCAACAGGAAGGCGAGAAAAATGAGTTATATAGAAACCAATATAGATACTCGATAAGGAGACTACAGATAGATAGCATGAACTCCATGTTGGCCCAATTCAAATGTAGCTTTTCAAAAGGAGTGGATTGCAGCCTTAAGAAATCAAGCGGAATGAAAGTTTAATAACACTTGCAGTGGACGGAGCTGCAGATGCAGCAACAAGAGACAACCTTCCAAAACCCTAACAATTCTTTTTTTTTTATTTGTTAAGAAGGAATTCATCACGCCATTCAAAAATGAAATGAAAAAGAGATGCATCCAAATCACCTGAGACACGATGGAGAAAACGTCGTCCTGTTGATTGCTTCTCGGTGAGAAAATATTTTGAAATATTTGATTTTAGATTTAATTTATGCAAGAATATCTTATACAAGAAAATTTGATTTTATATATATATATTTCTTTTTTTTCTTTTACAAAAATTATTATAATAAAAATAAGACTCAAATTAATATTAATTATTTTTATTTTACAAGATAAATATTTTAATTTAATAAAAAATAATAATATTAGAAATTAGATTAATATAATTTTAATTTAATAAAAACATAAATATTTCAAATTATTAATATTTGTATTATTCGATTACATAGTCAACGCGTTGGGATTAATATGTGTTGCGATTGAATGGGTTAGAATTATAACATAATCTAAAATAAATATTCATATCTTTCATTTTCTTCAGAATTGAAAAAAATATTATTAAATAATAAATTAATTATTAAATTAATTTTTTGATCGATAAAACAAAAAAAATCCTAGAATACTTTAATAAAAATTAATAATATTAGAAATAAGAAGATTAATATTAAAAAAATATTCAATATTTATATTATTCGATTACAAAGTTAAAGGGTTGGGATTAATATGTGTTGCGATTGAACGGTTTGGGATTATAACATAATCTATAATAAATATTTTTCATATGTTTAATTTTCTTATAATATTGAAACAATTTATTATTAATTGTGAAAATACTAAAATAAATTATTAAATTACTTTTGATATATAAAACGAAAAAATGAAAATAAAATAATATATATCTATATATATTTCATAAATATAGTTAAATTATTAAATCAAGTTGTAAATGTGAATAAAATAACTTAATACATAATTTTTTTTGAAAATTAGAATTAAATAGAAATACTTTTAGTTTGAATTTTTTTAAATATTATAAATTACTCAATATTTATGTTATTTGATAATATGATGAACGAGTTGGGATTGATGTTTTTACGAAATGATGTTTAATGCAAGGTTAGTTATCAAACATGCAAAGTATTTAAACCACTGTGTAATGAATTACAAAAAAAAATATTTTGTAAAACATAATAAATTATTTGATATATCTATATTAGAAAAATCTGTTAATACATCTAAAAATTTCAAATATATAAATATATTATTTAAAATAAATAAATATCAGAAATTAAAAATATAAAAGTTCTTTCTATTAAATTGAAATTTGATCAAAAATATATTCCCGCGATTTTGAAGCGCGTGTCAAAATCTAGTATATAGTGAAAATTACCACACAAATACACACACACATATATAGCAATAAAAGTACTGATTAGAGAACTATAAGTAATAAGAGTAAATATATTACATTTCTACCAAAAGTATATATATTACAACAAAAGTACAAATATATATATATATATATATATATATATGTGAGACAAACTTTTAATTTCAGTTGTGAGAATATAACATGAAGAAATCAAAAAGGAAATTATGAAATCTCAAATAAAATGTTACATTTCTACTTGATAGTGGTTTTTGATTTGTCTCTGAGGATAACATTGGATGAGATAATAAGAAAAGTTTAAAATCTCGTCTAAACAATTAATATACTATAAATGTTTCAAAATCTCGTTTGAAATTTACCATCAACTATGAAATTTAATATAGTTTAAGTATATATCAACAATATAAACTATTTTGAAAACCTATTTAACTTATTCTGCAACGAACTAAAATATTTTATTGTGTATTATGCGTGATCTTCAAAATACCAACCATAACCTAAAGTATTCCATATTCTGTAAAATTCTAATATATGTATATATATTTTCGAATTTTTTTTATTATATAGTTGATGCTATGTTTTAAATAATCTTATAAATAATATTCGGATATAAATTTTCTTTGCTGCTATGATCCTAAATTATTATTAACACTTTAAATTTAATATACAATTTCAAAAAATAAAAAAATTTCAAATTTCTTTAACAAGTTCGTTAAATTTGATGCTGTAAATCTATAATTTTAAATTCCTGCTGATGATATTATCATAATTGACTATTACTTAATGTACTATAATTATATTTTTAGATTTTTTGATGATTTTTATTTGATTAATTATCTACAATTAGAATTATTGAATTAATTAAAACTGTCTTATATGTCTTTAGTTGCACTCCTTGTAATATGTTAATCTTGTAAGGCTATTTTACTAAATGTGCTCTTCAAGATATATATTTCAAAATGCAATTTTGGTAACTTATAAACATACTTTAAATACTGTAGAAAGAGAATAAATAGTGTGAAATATTAATAGTTATAAAATGTTTGCATAAATTTTTTACAACATTAATATAATGAAATAAAAGAATTTTTTTTAAAACATTTTACATTAATAAAACAGAAGAAGTATGTATTTTGAAAAGACATAGGAATGGGAATTATCAATGTGTGACAAGTGAGAGCAGAAAACCTGATATTTTCTTCTGACATTATTTTATAACAAATATAGTGACAGAAAACGAATCATTAATATTTATATAATTATATGTATGGGTTTTTCCCCCTCATATTTATATTTATGTTTGGGAAATACAACATAAGTGTGTGGATACCAATTTACATAAAAATAAATGTAGAAATAAAGAAAACATTTTCGTCGGAAATCATACACAAGTGGTTAAAATACAAGAACTAATAAAGGAGTATTCCTAACAAGTGAATAACCCAAAGTATTCAAATTTAAATTATATATTAAAAAATAATAATTCTTTTTCGTTTATATGTCTCTCTTTCCTCCATCGAAATTGCCTCTGCCCATTTCGTTAGACTCCTATCTCTTTTATCATTTGACGATGATGATAATGATGTTGAAAATCTTGGGGGGCACATATGAAAAATGCGATTTTATTTATTTTCCTTAAACCCTAGAAAAGGAACAATTAATTACATCCCATTCTACCAGCCGTCCAGCCGTCTAGAAAAGGAACAATTAATTAAATCGGAGGAGATTAAATCAACCTACATCCAATAGCAATAGCAATAATTACGAAACCGAAACCAGCTTTTTGACAATTGTATAATAGAAATGTTAAAATAATAATTAGGTAGTTGAAGAGACAAGATCAGAAGAAACTCACGAAAGCAGGCTTTTGTGTATGTGTCGACATGTGATTAATTAAGAGAAGGAACAGAAGTTCGACCAAAAAAAAAAAAGAGAAGGAACAGAAGTTGTTGCTGTTGAACCCACTTCTGTCTACAAACTTCTCTCTTTCTTTTCCCTCTTCCTAAATTAAGCAACACGCCATTATCTATTAATGTGTTATTGATTCTTATCTGAAAAATGATCACTTTAATAAATTTATAAAAAAAAAGGAGATAAAATACCTGAAGCTGTGCTTGTGTGGGTATTATAGGATCATCCAAAAGTGAAGAAAAGAGAGTAGTTGTTGGCATTGCATTGGTAAAAGACGTTCCTACTTCTGTGGATCCCATCTGTTCATCAACATGATACTTTTAATTGCGATTGATAACCAACTTATGGGTTCACCAGAACCGGATTAAGTAAAGCAAGAGATGGAGTGTAGATGACGTACCTCGGGTCTAACTATGATGCCATCAAGGTCCGAACCGAAGTCATAGACCACTGGACTTATAGAAGCTAGCTTCAGCGAGAGAAACTAATGAAAAAGAAAAACGGTTATAATTTATATATATTAATTATTTTTAACCTAAAATGTCTTAAGAGGAATGATATATATGTATAGAAAAATGCACCTCAACTTGATTCTGCAAGGACTGAACATAACTTATAATCTCATCCAACATGAGGGCCTTCCCTGTTACCTATTCGTAATTATGTCACATTTGATTAAATGAAACTTTCTAGAAATAAAAAGATATTATAACATTATCATTTCCTAATTAAGATAGTCTCTAGCTAACCTTATCACATCCCGGAACAAGGTTTTGCAGAGTCCTCATCCGCTCACTTATCTTTTCTCTTCTCACCTATACATTATTTATTCATCAAACCAAAATATTTTAATTAACTAATTTTCATTTAAACCCCTGACTAATGAAATAAATAAAAGTTAAAAAGACTAATATACCCTCTCGGCTAGGCTGTGGCTATCAGTAGCTTGGCCTCTTCTGGCTCTAACGTGAATGTAATCTTTGGGAGCTTCTTGTTCGCTTGCTCTCGTCTCTTTGACGTCGCTTGAGCTACTTTTTCTTTGCTTTTTGGATTTTCTTCTCTCTACTACTTCCTGATTAGAAAAGTACATTACAAGTTGAATCAACTTACCTTGGACTTAGACGCATTTCTGGTCTTCCTCCGAGGCATTTTTACTGCAGAGGTGGTGGATGGTCCGTGGCTGAGCTGGTCGGCGGAAGAAGAGCCGGTGATTGCGGTTGTGTTAGTGTAGCTTTGTTTCTTAACATCAGAGGCTTCGGTTTCCTCAACATTATATGAATCAAGAAACGGGTTCAAGGAAGTATCTACGATTGTAGAAGTGTTTGGTAGTGAATAGAGAGAGTTCTGGTCGATGAAACCAGAGAGCTTCATGGGGGAGTTAGGTGTGGGGAAGAGAAGAGGATCAAGAAGAGAATGAGGGTAGTGTTGGAAATAAGAGAAAGTTGCCATTTTAAGAGTGGAAAGCTTAGGATTTCTTATCTTTGTGAGAGTGCTTCTTCTTGTTTGTGGAAAGAACAATTAAAGACACGAAAGGGTTTATATAAGCAATTGTGTTTTGTATTCAAAGAGACATGGAGAAAACAGAGGAACGGGTATTTTGGGGACCACTCATCTTTCATTAAATTTATATTCAAACTACTTTTTTAATTGAGAAGAGATTATCATATTTCGGCGGCAAATTTTTTTTAGCATTTTTTGTCTTTTTATTTGTCTTTTTATTGAATATTGAGGTTATATACTAACAAAGCATAATATACAGTTGTAGTAGTAGACAAGTTTTTTTCTAATATATCACTATCGATTATTACTGTATCACCAGTTTGTTAATTTGGGGGTGGGGGGGGGGGGGGTAGAGAGTTTTTAACTTTTTATGATTTAAGCTTGAGAAATTTTGTAACCAAGGGTTCATTTTGTACACAAACGTATTTCACTCAAATTCAATATAGCTGAATTTCTGTTCTCTCCTTCGTAAAATACACAAATTTTTGAATTATAAATATAATATTAGCAGTATTTTTTGTTAAAGAATATTGGAAGATTTGCAGTTTCATCCAAACTCCAAAATATTTATCAAATATCTAAATTGCTCGAAAATTATTTATTTGTATTTAATTATTTGTGTCGGAAATAAAGTAAAATATTTAAACTCAATTCAAATTCAAAACCGAAAAGAACATAACAAATTTAACAAATCCATACGAAAGACCATAGAAAACATAACATAGCAAGTTTAAGTATTGAAAAAAATCCACACCTACTATTAAAAGAGTCACCAAAGCAAATAAGTTTTTTTCTTGTCTTTGAAAGCAAACATAAAAAAAGCAGATGCATTATTCGAGTCTGTACATAAAAAGAATTATAAATTTACGAATATTGGAAGATTTTGTTAAAGAATATTGGAAGATTATTATCTAACATAGATATTCGGATGTCTTCGGGTTTAGTTCGGATATCGGATAATATCCATTCGGGTTCGGATATCCAATTTCATATAACTCAAGATCCGTTCGGTTATTTCACACTATCTGTATCTGTACCAAACTGCTTATATCAGATCGGGTTCGGGTTTGGACTTCGGATCCGGTTTTTTCTGCTAACGAATTTCGTTACATGTATTCTGGCTCAATCTCGATTACCACACATCACATCGTTTACAAGCATGACTACATACGTAATAGATCTATCATATATGTTGGCGAAGTGTGGACCACAATCAAAATTACTTTGGTAGTTTTAACATCAGCAGCAGAAGAAAATATTTTACTGCAAGTTTTTTTTTAAAAAAATATTTTACTGCAATTTTTATTTAGAGTGTTAGAGCATGATTATTGGGAGGTTTCAAACTAGAGTCTCTTCAAAAAAATTATATCATAAAATATTAAAAATTATTTGTTTATCATCCAAAGCTCTAAAACCTTTTGTAATCATTTTGGTGTAATGATTACAAAGATTTTAGAACCTCTAGTAATAAATAAAAGTATCTATTATTTTATACTATCTTTTTTGTTTTAGAGACTCATGGTTCAGAACCCTCAATAATGTTGTTCTTAGTTTCTTAATTTACACTTAGTCTCTAATGGTGACCATAATTAGGGAAAGGAATGAGAAGGAATATTGTATTCCTCTTCATTCCTATTTTTTTTTACAATTTGCAAGGAATATTTATTCCATATAATTCCTTTCAATTCTTTACCATTCCTTATTTTCAGAGGGAATTAATGAACAAATTTATTCCTTATCAAATTTGTCAAGGAACAAAGAGATTTTTTTTCATTTCCTCTCTACATTTATTCCCTATAATTTTTTTCATATCATACTTTTTCCTCATTGTCCCTATTATTCCTTAAGTGGTCACCAGTCGAAACTTTAAATGAAATTCATCCAAAATAATGCATAAACTTATTACAAGAGCAGAAGAAATTGAATGTTAACAAAAAAAATGTTTAAGACTTTTAATGAATCTATTAATATAAATGTCTGATTTAAAGACATTTATACAGCATTCATGCATATTTCTTTGATAGATTACCCTATCCATATATATATTGTATATTTAGCATCAAGAATAAAAACTTGAAATGTTTATTTTTAGCCGTAGATTTCTCATGAAGATACGGCGAATATAATTTGTTGTCCATTTTTGTAAAATTAAAATAAAAACTTTTGTCCCTTTCTCATTTTGGATTGACATGGGAAGTTTCCTTTACATAAAAAGACAAAATGAAAATAAAATAAAAAATAAGATAAACACAAAATGTGAGTAAGTTGTGAAGTCCAATCCCATAATACCGTTGGGTATACAAAGAAGACATGACCATCATAAATCTACCCTTACGTTTGTACTTAGATTGCTAATGTTAATTATAATGTATTTAGTGTCTGATTTTTGGTGTCTGTCTTTTTATGCATGTATTCTTTTATCTACAATTTTACACGATTAAATGACTTGAAACAGAGACAAGTTCGGGAAGCTTTAGTGATTGAGTATGATATTTTTTGGATTCGAATACGTGATACATTACTTTGCAAATCAATCACAAACCGGTGCTTCTTCTAATTTGTTTCCTATCAAATGCATGCTACGTTACTTCTTTTCCTCGCGTTTTCAAGCGCTTCATCACTATTATCTTACCAGATATTACATAATCAAGGTGTTGATAAAGTAGAGATTGGTTTTGTTACTGTAATCTATTTTTATCATGGAATCAGTTTAAATACGTCAAGCAGTTTGTAATCACAAATTTGTAACACCTAAATAGTTCATTTTAATAATATGTACATTCTTCGCAAAAAATATGCATGCTACGTAATAATTGTTACTTTTTAAAACTTTTGATCTGTTTCTAGGCTTGTATGTTTCTTAAGGTGTGTTCTGTCTTTTAAATGAATGTTATTGTTTGAACTGAAAGCATAATTAAACATTTAAACATTACACATAATTTTGCAAAATCATTACAAAATGTAATGATACTCGTTTCCTACCAATCCATTTTCAAAAAAAATGATTTGTTAGCATGCTGCGTGCTATGTATATATATATCCTTGAAACTTATTCAAAGGATGGAGCGTGAAAAAAAAAAAAATATATTGATACCCCTTCTTTATATGGTTTATGATTTTCTTTTTGAGAATTTAGAGAATAAAAACATGTTCATTTAGCAACTAACAAAACATTATAGATTGTATTTTTTTTTTTCATGTCAGTAGTATTAGACTCTATATATAAACATAAATATTTTATTTACAAAATTCTAGAGTCTAGGCTCTTGTAATTGAATACAATGATTTATCAGGGCTTATGATGAATTGAAGCAATCAAAGTACAACTCTAGAGTTCTTACAACTATTCATGGAACTGTAGTTGAGGAAACAATTTGAACTAATTCAAAGCTGTGAATCAGCAAAGGAGGTGTGGGACATCTTGCAAATCCAATTTGAGGGAACTAAAAAGGTTTAGAATTCAAGAAAATATATCTTGGCTACAAGGTTTGAGAGCATCTCCAATGGTGTAGTTATGAAGTTCTAAAAATGAAGTCCTGAAATAAATAATATTAAACAATTATGGAGTTCTAAAAATGGAGAGAAAGAGTTCTAAAAATTCTAGTTTAAGAGATTTTTGGGAGAGGTTCAGAAACCCAACATCATATTATATTATTACTTATTTTTTTAATATATTTATGGAACATTTTAAAAATTTTAAGAGCTCCATAGTTGGAGATGGTCTGAGAACGTAAATATGAAAGAGAATGAATCAATTTTTGACTTTAGCTAGAAAATCAGTGCTTTAGCTGAGGCGGCTTTAACTCTTGGTAAAAAGTAAAAGGAAAAGAGGTTGGTGAAGATATTCTTGAGGTATATGCCATCCAATTTCATGGCATATAAGACAGCTATCAATATTTCTCTAAACACTGACACAATCAGCTATGAATCCATGATGAAGTGGTTGGAATGTTGCAAGCCTACAAGTTGGAACAGAAAAGTGTGAAGAAACCAAACGGGTTAACTTTTGGCGTTTCAGACTGACACAAGCCATGAACCAGTAGGAGATGACCCTGTAAGTCTGCTGGTTTGTAGGTTTGATCGTGTGCTGCGAAGAGTTAAACAAGGACAAGGACAATGAAGGACAGGTTTTGTTTTTAAGAAAAGCTCACTGATATCCTGTATTTGAGTAGTTTTAAGCATATGTATTGAATATTTTAGTCTTAAAACTTGTATTTATGCATTATTAGGAATTTACATACTTGCATTTGTCTATATCAAGTTTTGAAATTGCTGTTATAGAGTTTTGGGAGGTTTTGGATCAATTTGGAGTAATGGGGTTTGAAGATTGCATCAGAGGAGGATATGAAAATTGATTATATGTAGGATCCAAAAGTTATACTTTAAAGATCGCCGTAGGTAGTCACTTATAATGCTTTATATATTTTTTTTATTTTTATTTTAACACTGATTTATATAATACTTTATTAGAACACTGGTTTTTAGGCAAATCACAAATGCAGTTAAATTTCAGTATGTGATGATTGTAAAAATATATGTAGTATCTAAAGAAATACCTTATATTTAGGTTGATCTCGTAATTGTTATTTATCCCCACCAAACAGTTCTTTTAATTAAGTGTAGCTCAGTTGTTTATACAATGATATATATAACCAAATAACAAAATGTACTTTATAAAAGGTGTGATATAAATAACAAATTAAACACTTATATGTTGTTTCTGTTCGCGATATATGTATATTCTTTTTTTCTTTTGAATTGTTTGTGTTTTCTTTCCCCATAATTTTCAGATCTTTCATAAAAAAAATTTATACTACAAAAATACAAAATATCATTTTGAAGTTATAATTATATACGACAATTACGTCGTCGAGTAGCAAAACTCGATAGTAGCCAAAGATTTAGGTGAAAGTATCTTAAAGTTCATGTATCATTCATCTTCAAATCCTACCCTCAAACTCTGATATATAAACAAAAAAAGTGTGAAGGTTTCAACAGCTAATTTTAAACAATAGCTAGCTTAAAGGTTTTGTAATTATCTCCTTTGTTGTTTAGTGAGTATTGATTTTATCTAGTTAGAAGAATACAAATAAATTAACTTAGAAACAGACGAACGTTTCCATTTACGATTTCGATATACATACAAGTCTCTATCCTCATGATACAAGAGACAACCTTCATAACTCAAAATCTAATATTGTCACCTGCAATGCGATAAAAAAAAAAGATATTAAAGACAAAATTTATTCAAATCGAAATTGAGTTTTGCACTTTGCACGACTCTTCTTTCTCTTTTCCATTCAATGTACGATTATATGCAAATTAAAATCTCCAAAGATTTGTTAGTACCTGTGCAACTGGCACTAGCTAGGCTCCATTATATGACATCGCTTTCATTTACTTAAATAACATATTCAACATGAAAACGTTTTATCTTAATCCTATGTTATATCAACTTCAGTTTTCCTTTTAGTCTTGTAAACCAACAGGAATATATATATATATTGGAATGGATTATATGATTGGGATTTGGAACTTTCTATAAAATTTAGCTTGTGGTAAGTGTTGTTTATTAATTAATGAATGTTAGCGTAGTGAATTTGAGTTCCTTTTTCCACGCCAAGATCATGAGCCTATGGTCCATTTTGCAAATACCATGTTAACTTTCACTTTAGTGATAACAAACCACCAATCCTTGCTTATATTTTTTTGGTGAATGGCCGGGTTAGTGCCCCCAAATTTTATTAAAGTAAAAGAATCAACTACAAACGTACTTGTCTGGCAATCGCCAGACCTTCAACATCCTCTTTCCACGGAACATCAACCGGAAGAGGGACAAAATCAAAAGAATGCAAACCAAAAGGTAAAGAAAACGCATAGTTCGCTAATCCGTCCGCAAGACGATTAGCTTCCCTATACACGTGACAAATACGGACTAACCAGTCCCTCGAAATAAAGCCATAGCACAGACGTACTAGGAATGACAATGGATGCGACTCGCTTATCCCTGTCTTTAAAAAATCTACCACAATCTGAGAATCCACTTCCAACTCTACTTGTCTAGCTCCCTTCTCCCAGGCAATGCATAGACCATAGTAGACACCCCAAAGTTCTGCTAGCGGAGCCG
Organism: Isatis tinctoria; assembly: GCA_010577795.1. Classification (NCBI taxonomy): domain Eukaryota; kingdom Viridiplantae; phylum Streptophyta; class Magnoliopsida; order Brassicales; family Brassicaceae; genus Isatis; species Isatis tinctoria. The sequence continues at coordinate 18,275,206 of CM021249.1, read as the reverse complement.
AACAGATTCCTATATTCAGTGCGAAACCTCCAATCCAATCCCCATTTCCATCCCTGATCACACCTCCAGCCGTTGCTAGCCCAGGGTTTCCACGTGAGGCACCATCAGTATTTAATTTTAACCACCCAATACTCGGTGGTTGCCACGAAATCAATCTACTCTCCCTTTCAACTCTCGAGTCTGTTCGGCGAGCAACCAAATGTGCAACAATCGTTTCCTTTGCCAATCCTTTAAGAAAACGAATCCTATCACGACACTTGCCCAGACCCCCGAAGATATCCGCACATCTCCACTTCCAACTCCACCAAACAGCTATCGTAAACAGCGTAGACCAAGGCACTCCGTCACAGTCCCTGTCATCGCTCAAGTTCCCATATAACCAATCCAACAGCGGAGCATCGAGGAACCAGTCAAGCTTCCTCCGTGGGACCAGCCTTCGCCATATACCATCCATCGCTGGACAATCCCGGAGTATATGAAGAATGGTTTCGACACCGCTGCGACATACTTGACAAATATCCGAATTGCTCAAATGTCGCCGGAATCTCTCACTATTTGTCATGATCGCACGATGCGACACCAGCCATAGGAAGCACTTAGCTCTCTCCGTGCTTGTAACCCGCCAGATACAATCAAAAAATCTCTCCATATCTGGGCGCGGAATTACCTGCCTAGTTAGAAAGGCGTAAGCTGAGCTCACCGTGAAGTTCCCAGCTGAACTATACCCCCACGATATTCGATCTACTGCTCCCGTAATATCATCTAAGACCACCGCACTCATGCTTAGTCTTGTATTAGCCGATACAAACTGATCATTTTGTCCAAGGTCCCAACCCACTCCAGGTGTCCACATATCCCGAGCTCGAACATCTCTTAATTCCTCTGGAACGACCCCAACTGCCACCTCCGCAAGAGAGTCATTAGATAACCATCTATCATGCCAGAATCTTATCTCTCGTCCATCCCCCAGAACCCAGTTCATACCCGGTAGCACCACCTCCCTGATACCAACACAGATGCTACGCCATGTCCGCGACCATCTTCCTTTCGGTACAAGCCACGAATGGTCATGAGCATTTCCCACTTTATATTTTGATTTCAGCACGCGAGCCCACAAGCTTTGACGATCCTGCAATAGACGCCACCCCAACTTACCAACCAAGGCTTTATTCATTTCTGTAGATGAACGGATTCCAAGACCTCCCTCCTTCTTGGGAAGACAGACCTTTTGCCAGGCTACTAAATGCTGTCTCCTCTTCTCTGTAGAACTTCCCCACAAAAACGACCGAGTGAGTTGATCTAAGCGATCCAACATAGATTGTGGAAGCACCACGGTACTCATAGTATGAACCGGTAAGGCAGACAATACCGCCTTCGATAGAGTTAGTCTGCCGGCGAAACTCAGAGTGCGCCCTTTCCAACCTGATAACCGTGAGTTCACCTTCTCAAGGACCTCACCATAAGTCTCCTTATTTACCCTTTTATGAAGTACCGGCATGCCTAAGTATTTCCCCAATTCTCGAGTTGAACTGATACCGCTCTCCGCTGTGATAAGCTGTTCAAGCTGCCTGCTCACATTAGCCGAGAAGAAGATTTTAGACTTGGGAAGACTAACCTTTTGACCACTTGCTATACAGAATCGTTCAAGGACTCGGCGTATAACACGAATTTGAGCTACAGATGCTTCTGCAAAAAGGATCAAGTCATCCGCAAAACAGATATGAGACAACTTCGGGCCTCCGCGAGATAAACTAATCGGTTTCCATTCTTTCGAATCGACGGATGCCTCAATTAAGTGACATAACCTCTCTAAGCACAACACGAAAAGATAAGGAGATAAAGGATCCCCTTGTCTGAGACCACGCAAAGGTTTGAAAGGTGTTGTTTTCTCCCCATTCCAAAGGATTGTCATCGAGGGATCTGTTACACATTCCATAATCCATGACTGCCATTTTTCAGAGAATCCTGCCGCTCTAAGAGTATCGTGCAAAAAGTCCCATCTTATTCTATCATAAGCCTTCTCTAGATCAAGTTTCAGGAGCATCCAACCTTTTCGACCCTGCTTCTTTCGCATCGAGTGGACTGCCTCTTGCACCACTACAATATTATCCGAGCTCAGACGCTCCGGTATAAAACTGGCTTGTGCAGGGCCAATTAGCTTAGGCATAAGCTTCTTCATACGCATCATCATTGCCTTTGTGATAAGTTTAAATAAAACGTTACACAAACTTATTGGTCTGAACTGAGCCATCGTTTCAGGTTTAGCAACTTTACCGATCAACACAACCAAAGCGTCGTTTGTTTCCGGCGGCAAAATTCCTGTTTCAAAAAAAATCGAGGGCAAAACGAATCACAGAGGAACCAACTATATCCCAGCAGCGTTGGTAAAACACAGGCTGGAAACCATCCGGGCCTGGCGCTTTGAAACTCCCCATGCTCCGCACAGACGACTCCATCTCTGCAGCTGTAAACGGTCTATCCAGCTCTGTAAGCTCAGTCTGAGACAATCTCGGAAAACCCATTGCCGGAAGAGTTGGAACCACGTCAAGAACATCTTCCATCGAGTAAAGCCTCGTATAAAACTCGACTGCTAGTTGCTCTAACTCCTCGGGTGATGTAACCCACCTACCAGCTTCGTCTTTTAACATATCCGTACGATTCCTGTTTCTCCTGATAACAGTCGAAAGATGAAAGAAACCTGTGTTCCGATCACCAAGTGCCACCCATTTCTCGCGCGATTTCTGAAACCAGAGGATCTCCTCCTGTTCCATAACCACGTACAGCTCCTGCAACAGCTCGGATTCTTTCTGAAGTAAGGCATCCGTCTGGTTCGCGTCCAGAATATTTTGGAGAGTTGTTATCTCATTCGTCAGCTTTTCTTTTCGTTTCTGTATCTCTCCAAAAACTTGCTTGTTCCATATTTGCAATTTTTCCTGAAGCTCCCGAAGAGCATCCGGAGTATTAACTTCACTATTCCATGAACTATTAACCAAATCCTTAAAACCTGAGTGTTCCAACCAAGCTGCTTCAAATCGGAACGGTCGTCTCCGAGAATTACCTTTCGCTACTGGGTTTAGTTGCACATAGACTGGAGCATGATCCGAGGCCAGGAACGGGAGATGCTTGACGACAGCACTCTGCCACTTCAAACGTGACTGCGAACAACAGAAAACCCTGTCCAGTCTCTTTGCGATATAGTTATGAGCTTCTTTACCTCTTCTCCAAGTAAATTTATTGCCCGCAAAACCCATATCAATTAACGACAGTTCACTGATCCATTCCCCAAAAGCAAGCGAATCAAGTGATAACCGGCCGTTGCCACCCGTGCGTTCATCAAGGCGCAATATTGTATTAAAATCGCCTCCAATAATTACAGGTTCATGAATTCTCTGAATAACATCCTTTAGCTGATTCCATAAACCGCTCCTTCTGCTAGCAGTAGGTGCAGCATACACCGCGATGATATGTAAGACCTCTCCCCCATTTTCCACCCTTGCGTGGATGAATTGATCCGTGGACTCTATAATGGTCACACTCCCCACATTTGTTCGCCAAAGTAACCATAACCCACCACTGTGTCCCACCGCATCTACTCGAAAAGAGTTATCAAATCCCAGATTCTGACAAATCCGCTTTGCTCTATCTCCTTCTGCGTGGGTTTCAAAAACTGCAAGAATATCAGTGTGAAACTTCTTCAAAATATATCGAATGGATCTTCGAAATTGGGTTTATTCGCCCCCCGGCAATTCCAGAAAAGACAATCCATCATTAAAAGATTAGATAAGGAACGTTGAATCGCCGGGGCGAACCATTATGTGGCCATCGCTTCGGTCTCCGTCGTCGAGTTAGCCGACGGGTTACTTTGCGGTGCATTCTCTGCAGCCTCTGCAGCTGCATCTGCGACTTGTATATCCAATTGCCCATTTTCAATCTCTAGAGGATTCCGGAGCGACGAAGTCTCTTCTACGATTACTTCCCTCTCCACTGTGGGGATACCTCCTGTACGCTCAACATGCCCTTCCTCAGTTCGCATTCTCTTCCCCGATATTGATGATTCCATCTCTCTGCGCGTTGGGCCAAAAATTAGGCCACGTGTGGGTCTGTTTGTTTTTGTCAAATTGGGCCTAGGCCCACTCGGTCTGTTACCTCCCGCCTTCTTATCATTCAAACTTTCCTTGTCCTTGTTTCCACTTCTAAATTTTCCTCCCATAGGATGTGAGATCTTATCATTGCCTAAATCCACGCTTTTGCCTTTACTTGTAAATCGCGGGACATATTCGTTTTCTTTATTCACCTCAGACGATATAACGACATCCCCCAAATTTCCGGAACTCTGCTCCTTCCCCAGATTCACAAATCTGTTTGAGATATGGATATTTTCCTTATTTGGATTTCCCGTAATATCGCGGAGATTCCTTCGCGATCCAGGACTCGATTCGCCGGCAGACAAACCGCGCGCCATCTCCGCCGGATTCTCTTTTCTTCCGTGCCTTCTTACCACTGTAAAGCCACTATCCACCGTTCTGTTCTCCGCCTCCCTCTCCGGAGCAACCGGATTAGTGCTCCCCGCAGCGGTCTCGATCACACGTTTAGGACAATTGTGGATTAAATGCCCGTAAACTCCACATCCCGAGCATATAGTCGACAAGCCCTCATATGATACACAGTACCTTTCACCATTGATCATCACAGTTCCTTTGAGAGGTTTTGCGAGGTTCACCTCCACACAAACTCTGGCAAAACGAGCTCTTTCAAAATTTAGAGTAGTTAAGTCCACCTTCACTGGTTTCCCTAACCCTTAGCAATACCTAGAAGGATCGCTCTGTGGTAGAAATTCACCGGAATATGCGCTAATCTCACCCAAACCGGTGTCGTTACAATCTCATCACGGAGAGGATCAAAATCCGGGGACCAAGCTTGCACAGTAAGATAACTCCCAAACGCTTTCCATGGTCCCCCCGTCAACGCCGCAAGATACTCTTCCTCCAAATCAAAACGAACCATAAAAAATTGACGTGGGAGATCCATCACATACATCCCACCTCTCGGTCTCCACATCTCCCGAAGCTTCCTATTCAGCGCCGTAATTGCAATGCTTCTCCCTAAAACCTTCACAATCATGCACTGCTTCCACATTCCATTCATCACCTCCAACACCTCCGCGTCAATGGTGATTTCAGGTTCCCCGTCCTCTCCATCTGGAAAACTTAGCTTCATCCTCTCTGCTACGAACCCTTCGTCCAACAGCGCCTCTGGTGCGAGTCTCCCGCCTGATATCCCCCCTGTGACCTTCTGTGCCCATGACATCGGTTGATCTGGTGGGTCTCCCACCGGTCCTCCTCCGCCAAGATCCATCATCGTCGCATCCTGCTCTCCAGTCGCTATCGGCATTCTCTCTCCAGTCGCTATCCCAATCCTTGCTTATATATGTAATCAGTTAAATCCCAAACATTTTCGTTTAGAAACACACTTAACCGAGAATTATAACTAGGATCAGAAATTGAACCAATTTTATACTAAACCGAACAAACTTAAGACTCTCTGATCGTAATATTTTAACTCTTGGTGGACTTTGAAGAAGGGTTTCTTAAGCAAAGATCAAAAGCTCATTGGTTAACAATTGGAGATCAAAATTACAACTCAATCCAGACATGAAAGGCGAAAATTGATCCGGGAGATTAAGAGACCTAATGGAGAACAGATAGAAAAAGAGATTAAAGCAGAGGCTAAGAGGTTCTTTCAGGAGCTTTTAACAGCAAAACCACCTGAGTTCAGAGGCACCACACTAGAGCAACTAGAGAAGTTAATGGATTTCAGGTGCTCTGATGTTGATTACGCTTACCTCACCAAAGTAGTAACATAGGACGAAATTAAGAAAATCTCATTTGCCATGCAAATCATCTCAAAATCATATTACACGAGATTCACATCTCAAAAAGTCAATCAACTTTCGTTAAGGAGAGGTTGCTGATACGAGAAAAATGCAATTATGATTCTCTCAGATTCCACAATACGTACATGTCCTAGTTGGCTGCTGCTAAAAGATCCTCCCAATTGACTAATTTCTCTCTCGGTTTATTTCTCTCACTCCCTATTTGTTTCTCTTTGGCATCAATTTTCTCCCACCCACTAAAATCTACTTTCTTCACCTCTCTCTTCTCAAGCAACTCCATCAGTCCTTTGCTTCCCGCTTTCTCGCTCTTGCAAACACCTTCAATGTCTTCGCTTATGCTACCAACCTGCAAACACATTGTTTAATCTCCCAGTTTCATCACCATTTCATAGCTAAAGAACATCAGTTTTATGTTTAGGTGGACATGTTTGGTTGTGTGCTTACTGTTTCTTCGGCACAGTAAAGGTTTGTGGCAATTATGCCTCCTGGTCCTCTTTTGAGCCATCCACATACGTATAAGCCTGGCTCTGTCTTTGATACCCCTCCTGAAGTGTCACTAACCACTCGACCTCTTACGTTCGGGACAATACCTTGAAACATGTCACAAAAAATCAGACGAACCTAACATTTGTTTTTTCTCATAGGCATTAATCACACAGAACTTTCATATAAGACTCACCTTTCTTGTGATCAAAGGGTAAACCGTTGATTGGAACCGACTTGTAACCAATGGCTTTAAGCACCATACTGCAATAATAAAACATGCTTTCATTCACTTTGTTCACTGAGAGAATATTTCACTAGAGAGAATCTTTTATTACCTGCAGTTAAGATCCTCAAACTCTCCTGTACCAACTGCAATTTGCTTTCCGCTTCCAACACCTACAAGTACCAAGAGATATGGATCCAGAGTTACAGTACTGTATCCTCAGCAATCACTAATCCATTTTTAGTGTTTTAAACAGCAGAGCTAAGAAAAAAACAAGATACGATAGTTTCACCTTGAGGTGTACTCACTTTCAAGAATGGTTTTCTCCAAGTTTACGCCGGAAACATAGCCATTTCTTTCATCTGACTCTAAGAACCGGTCAGGTTGGCGGAAGAAAACAAAGTGAAGCTCTCGTTGGTCACGGTCTGCTTCGAATGTTCCTGCTGCTGCTGCAGCCTTTGACAGTAATTCATAGATCCTCTTCCTCGCTCTACTGTTTTTCATTTCTTCCTTTGGTAAAAAAAGAAGAAGAGTATCATACGGGTAGATAAACATAGCACAACGGGATTTGTTTTTTTCATGAGAAGGATCTATTATACTCATAAAATGCAAAAAGGCAGAGTTGAAAATCGGTAAAACAAGTACCTCATCAGCAGGAGTTACGCTCAAGTCCGTTTCCTTTATTCGAAAGTGCAAGTTCTTAATCCCTGCATCATAAAGAGATGCAATTATTTACTCACATCAATGGGAAAATAATAAAGGTCAATAAGGAACATAAGGAACATAAAACAAAGGTCAAGACAGACCAATCTTAGCAAAAGGGTACGGTTTTGCCGTAAAACGTTTTATATACACCCAAACAATGTATAATTAATTGCAGAACCATTCACCAATATGGAGCAGACCAAACAGAGTGCGCAGCAAATACTTTTAACTAAACGTAAGAAAAAACAATATAACCCAAGGTCTGATTCTATCCTAAAGTATAGTTTTGATGTAACTTATAGATTCAGATAAGTCTCCGAACCCATTTATCAAAGGTACTATGAACTCCAATTGATGAAAAATTAAAGAGAATGCAAGGACACTTCCCCTTACATAGGGAACAAGCTGGAAAATAAAATTATGTAAAAAACCATTTGCACTCACACACGCTCACAAAAGCATAGTTATATATCGTTTCTAGTGATCCAACATCCTATCCACACGATTTGGTTCTATGTTATTTCCTCGAATTTTGTGTGGGGTCTATCGAAAAACACAGTCAAAAGCTACCTATGCGAAGATATGTAACATACCTAGAACTTCTCGGAGCTCTTTAGCAGTCAATGCTGCTTGAACTGGCCCCCGTCTTCCGACAAGATACACTTTCCTGTACACGTTTATGACTTTTTATTAGGAACTATAGTTGGTTGTCAATTATAAGAAAGATGGAATGGAACAGGATTTAACTTGTTAAATTGTGGACCTTATAGAACTTTCTTCCAGCGCAGATAAAGCATGTCTAGCAATATCAGTTGACGCCAACTCTGATGTCGGTCTTAAGAGAATCCGAGCAACATCAAGAGCTACATTACCCTATAATTTAAATGACTCTTATTACTTAACGCGCCTTTAACACAATGGGTCGCAAACCATAATATAATATAAGAGTACCTGGCCAAGAATAACAGCTGTGTCAGAGCTTTTCAAGTCAGGCTTCAAACTGCTGTAGTCGGGATGCCCATTATACCACCACACGAATTCTCTTGCAGAGTATACGCCACCCAAACTCTACCAAAGTAAGTCAACTTTATACATCAGCGACAAGTATAAACAACCAAAACCTACTTAAACACGCTACATGAAACACTTTATTAATGGGCATACCTCACCTGGAATGCCAAGATCTTTGTCACTTTCGGCACCATATGCAAGTACAACCTGAACAGACCATACTTATAATAATAAGTTGAAGCCATATATAGAATAAACCTATCTGATTACAAGGCCATTATTGAGCATGAAATCTTTGCCTAGTGAAGTAGAGAGAATAAATTGGAGATATAACTCTGCACAACCGAGCCAGCATACTCGATTTGCCATTTTACAAATCTTGGATACGTATTATCTACTTTCAAAAATTACTGAACTATTTAGTTGTTCACCTACATCACATAAATAACATAGTCACGGACTTACCACATGATACAAATCCCGCAGCTCAGAGAGTGATAAATCCGAACCAAGCTTTACATTCCCATAAAAAGCACAACGCTTGTGTTGTGCCACACGCGAGAACTGATTGATAGCAATCTGTAACAAAGAAAGAAACAAAATTGTGGTCGAAATTTGGTTTTTTAATCTCTCTCACCAAGATTAAGCACAGAGATATCGAAATACAGTAGTACCTTAGTTTCAGGATGATCAGGCGCAACACCAGACCTAACAAGACCAAAAGGTGTGGGTAATCGATCAATTATATCTATACGTGCTCCTTCATGAGCCTTCAATAACTGAGATTACACCATCCATCAAATCAAATAACAAGAGAGGTTAAGTGTCATCTTTAACTGATGATTTTATATAACAAAATCCGGTTCCCATTACCAACAACCTTAACATTAACCTTTTGCCTGATATGTTTGGACACACACATGATATCAGTCCATACACAAACACCAGAAACAAAAAACATCACTCACAGGATCTCAATCTGTGCATAAGCATATACATATTGACAACAAGCACCTCTCAAAACCTCCGTATATATGTTTCTTTAGCTATCAAACAAGGTTGCAACATATACATTCACTAAAGTTCAAATAGAGAAATGAAGTACCTTGTCGGCAGTGTAGAAACCAGCAGGTCCACTCCCAACGACGCAGACGTGCAGATGACGGGAGGAGAAGCATCTAGTTACCAAACGTCGTGCTTGAAACATACTCATTTCACGCAACTTCAAAATTTAACTAGCACTGAAAATACAGAAAAAAAAAAAAAACACATGTATACGTATTAAGGACATGAAACAAGAATCTAGAGAGATGATGAGGCAACAAGAGACAGCGTTCAAGCTTTACAACACGACATACATACAAACTCTGGAAACAAAAGTATAGACAATAATAGAGTGTCCCTTGATCACCATTGACTAATTGCAAACGGAGAAGATTGTAGTAAAATTCTAGTTGTTTCAGCGTTTAAAACACAAGGCTTAGTGGATCTATCATCTTCTCATTACGAATATTCAGGAAATCAAAGATCGTACCTGTGAGAGATTTACGTTTCCCAGCCTTAGGGGATGGGGAAGAAGAAGGAGAAGAGACTCCGACTCTGTCTAAGGAAGACTCTGCCTAAGAAAGAGACTCTGTCTAAGAAAGAGATGTTCGACTCAAATTTTAGTTATGGAGATTCGTACCCAGTAGACTCAGGCTGGCTATCGCCGCCAAGAGGAAGATCGATGGCGGAGAGGAGAATGGAGCGACGGTGAGCGTCGTGAGCTCCAAGATCTCCGGGAAGAGAGAGCTTGCTTCGAAGTATTGATTGAGTTCAATGAGCCTTAGTGGGCCTTAATGAGCCGAAGGTATGGCGATTTTTTTTAGCAGGCCCGTTTTTAAACCTAGGCTTTCTCTTCCGTTGCCGCACTTGCTTTGCTTCTGCTGAATCCTAGAGCTCTCGCTTGCTATAAATATACCATAAGATACTCGATTACGTATGTTGTTTGCTATGAATGCTTCATAATAGATTTTCATCTTGCTTTCACTTGCAATCATTATGACATAATTGATTGGTTCGTTATTGTTGGTACTAGTCAAACTTAACATGTTCTGTCTTAATGCATCATCTCTGTTTTCGTTGTTAGCGAAGAAGTGAAAAGATGGGTACCCAAGTTTCCATCTCGCCCAAAACCCTCGTCGACGAGACTGTCGTACGTATTTTGAACTTCTTTGATTTGTCCTTTAGATTGTGATTATACAGAAACAAAGTTTAAGTTTTTTCCTGTAATGGGTTTCAGGTTCCGGGTGATGTTGTTCTTGATTTATCAACAATGACTAACCAGACAATCAATCTCGGTAGTGGTCTCTGTCAGGTTCTTGTCTTCCCCAAATCAAAGTTTTTAGGAAATCTTTGAAACGTTTGGTTTGCTCAATGCTCTGTTGAGTGATTGAATGAATTGATTTCTCATTAAGACTTAGAGCATTAGATTGTAAAGCTTATAGCTTTGGGGTTGTTTCAGGATAATGATGCGATATCTGCTACAAGAGCTGGCAAATTTAGGTACTCTAAGCCAAATACGTATTGGGTGGAAAGTTCTCATAAAAGGGTAAGCAAAAATAAAATTAAAGAGTTTGTTAAAACAAATGTGGAAGAAAGATTGTCTTTTGCAAATCTATTGATACTTTGTCTGCTTTTGTGGAGATTCATCTCTGTGTTTTGGCTCTTTTGACTATGGTTTTATGGTTTTTGCAGTACATACCTCGCCCTGAGGATAATATTCTTGGCATTGTAGTCGATTCTAAAGTAGATGTAAGTACTTTTGATCCTTAGACCTTTGGTTCTCTCTGAAGATCAAGCATTTAAATTCTCTTTATGCAATTTGATGTGATCCAAAACATCATGTTTAAGACCTCATTCGTCATTTTAGATTGAAATTCCTTTTTGACTCATGTCGTGTTGCAGAATCATTGGGTGGATATTAAAGGACCACAATTGGCGCTTTTGCCCGTTCTTGCATTTGAAGGAGCAACGAATGCAAATAAACCCAAGTTTGAAGCAAGTACCTTCTGAATACACTTGCTCTAGTTGAAATGTGGCCTAGCTGGATAACGCATTCAGTTGTTTAAGATGTTAGAATGGCCATTGCAGTATCGTGGAAATGCCCTCGAAGTAATATAGGGAGTTTTAAAATCCTGTTGAAACAGGTAGGCACTCTGCTTTTTGCTCGAGTTGAGAAGACAAACACTGGACTGAACCCGGAGCTGTCCTGTACCGATGGTGAGTACATGCTTTCTGTTCTTGTTACGAAGCTTTTAAAAGTAAAACCATTTCCGTAATGTTTAGGCTGCTAAGCAATTGCTTGTTTGGTAATGTAATGGCAAGTGGGAAGGCTGCGGGATTTGGACCCTTGAGAGATGGTTTCATGTTTGAAACTTCAACTGGTCTATCAAGAATGTGAGTTTCATCTTCTTCTTCTTCTTCTCTTATATTAATTATATGAACCTGCCTCTTCTTGAATCTCTGGTTTTGTTCTTATTAGGTTGTTGAGTTCACCAAATTTCCCTGTCCTCGACGCTCTTGGGAAGAAAATCTCGTTCGAGACTGCATTTGGCTTCAATGGGAGAGTCTGGGTAAAAAAAAAACCAACAGCCATTGCTGGTTTAGATTCAAAACAATGTGACCGAGTTTAATATGTTGTGTCGGTTTCAGGTGAACGCGGCTGCTCCTCGGACGGTGATTATCGTTGCAAATGCCATTATGAATTCTGAAACTTTAAGTGGGACACAACAGAGAATCATGGTAGAGAAATTGTTGGAGAAAATTTCAGACTAAAAAAGCTTATGTATGCTTAACATTATTACAACTTTATAAAGAGTAACATTTTGATTCCTCGTCTCTTTTTACAAGAGAACATTTTGGCTCGTATCATTGGCTTGATAAGCTTTTGCAGCTGAAACAGGTTTATGTATTTAAATGTTGAAGTTGTTTTGTTTGGCCGGTCTGTTGGGTGCTGTAGTAGTTTCGGGTGGCCATTGGTCATTGGTTCTTTTCTCAAATCAATATATTCAAAATGAGTTAACCGGAGAAAAGAAAAACAGTTTGAAAGTTTGCTTCAGGAAGCTGCACAAGCTCAGTTACAAAAAGTGGCTAAATAATCTGCTAATATTTTTATTTAGAATTGTTATAATAATAAATAAAAGGAGAAATTTTTATACCCGCAGAGTTTTGGAACACCGAGAATAAAAGTAGAAGAGCGAGAGTAAACTTGTATTGAAGTTTTGTTGTGAAGATTGTGATTATGAACGAACGAAACGTTCGTTTATATAGAAAATAAAAAGTGAATTACTATGCATGAATAGTAACAGTGAGCTCCACATAATTGATTTTAACACCGTCGATCGTTTTTTTTTCTTCCTTCCTTGACTTTCATAACACTCCCCCTTGGAGACCAATATCATATTCATATTCCGTTAAACGCTTTTGTTACCTCGCTAAAAACCTTTCTAGGATAAACCCAATGGAAAAAATCATAGCAAGGTAAAAAGAGTACAACTGTGCAATCTCCCCCTTGATTAAGGTTGTCTCAGAGATTTTGTTAATGATGCATTCCAATACTATGTACATGCTTCCTGAACATAGTGGTGGGTAATGATTTTGTGAAAAGATCAGCTGCGTTGTCGCATGATCGGACATATCTTACTTCAATCTCTTTATTCTTCTCGAGTTCTTGTATGTACAAGAACAACTTCGGAGGTATATGTTTCGTTCTATCACTTTTGATATATCATTCCTTCGTTTGAGCAACACATGCAGCATTATCTTCATACAAGATTGTTGGCTCCGTATCTCCGAGAATCCCACTGCTTAACCGGATGTGTCGGCTTATTGATCTCAGTGAGACACATTCTCTACTTGCTTCATGGATTGCAATAAGTTCGGCATGATTCGAGGAAGTAGCCACCAGTGTCTGCTTCTGAGAACGCCAAGATATAGCAATGCCTCCGGTTGTGAAAACCTATCTCGTTTGTGATCGGACTTTGTGTGGATCTGATAGATATCCTGCATCTGCAAAACCGACCATTTTACCTTTTGAATTTTTAGGATAAAATAGTCATAAGTCAGTAGTCCCTTGAAGGTAACAGAAAACATGCTTAATTCCATTCCAATGTCTTCGCGTAGGGGACGAACTGAATCTTGCCAAAAGATTGACTGCAAATGATATATCAGGCCGTGTGCAATTTGCAAGGTACATCAAAGCTCTGATTGCACTTAGATATGGTACTTCAGGACCAAGTATCTCTTCGTTTTCCTCATGTGGTCGGAATGGATCATTTTCAATATTAAGTGACCTCACGACCATGGGAGTACTGAGTGGAGTTGCCTTGTCCATGTTAAATCTTTTTAACACTCTTTTGGTATAGGTGGATTGGTGCACAAATATACCATTTTCAGAATGCTCAATCTGAAGGCCAAGACAATATTTTGTCTGCCCGAGATCTTTCATCTCAAATTATCCTTTCAAATAATTTGATGCTTTTTGGATTTCTTCATGAGTTCCAATAATGTTTAGATCATCAACATATACTGCGACTATCACAAATCCAAATGTTGTTTTCTTGATAAAAACACATGGGTATATAGGATCATTTACATATCCTTCTTTTGTTAAATGCTCACTGAGACGATTATACCACATACGTCCAGATTGTTTTAACCCATATAATGATCTTTGCAATTTGATTACACATAACTCTTTTGGTTTAGATTTTAATGCTTCTGGCATCTTGAATCCATCGGGAACTCTCATGTAGATATCAGTATCCAATGACCCATATAAATATGCTGTAACGACATCCATAAGTCGCATCTCTAGATTTTCATCAGCCGCTAGACTCATCAGGAATCTAAACGTTATTGCATCCATAACTGGAGAATATGTTTCTTCATAATCTATTCCAGGTCTTTGTGAAACCTTTGAGCCACAAGACGAGCTTTATATCTCATAATCTCATTTTTCTCATTTCTTTTTCGAACTAAAACCCATTTGTATCCAACTGGTCTCACATCTGCAGGTGTGAGCATAATAGATCCAAATACTTCTCGTTTATTAAGTGAATCCAGTTCAACTTGTATATCATCTTTCCATTTTTTCCAGTTGTGTCTCTTTTGACATTCATACACAGATTTTGGTTCTGGATCCTCGTTTTCTTCATTTATTTCTTCTGATACGAGGTATGAGAAAACATCATCGAGATCTTCTATTTCTTTTCTTTTCCATATCTTTCTGTTATGGATGTAATTGATAGAAATCTCATGATTTTCTTCTGGCTCTTGATGTTCTACATCATTTTGAGTCTCGTGATTTACTTCCTCTAAAGTACTTTATGCTACTTTGGGGTCTTCATGCATTTCAGCTTCCTTTTGTTTCTTAGGATTCTTAATCTTAGAACCCACAGGTCTGCCATGCTTCAGGCGTGTTTTAGAATCACGTGTATTGTCTGCTTTTCCATGGTCTTGTGGTATTTCAACACGAGCAGGAGCATTTGCAGCTGGTATATGAGACTTTGTTACAGTTTTGGTATCCGCAAATGCATCTGGTAGCTGATTTGATATACTTTGCAAATGCACAATTCGTCGAACTTCTAGTTCTGATTCTTTAGTAGGAGGATCAAGGTGTAACAAGGATGGTACACTCCACTTGATTTCCTTGCCTACTTGTTTATTTTCTCCCCCTAGAACGGGGAATACTTTTTCATCAAAATGACAATCGGCAAAGCGTGCCGTAAATATATCACCAGTCTGTGGTTCTAGGTATCGTATAATTGATGGAGAATCACAACCAACATATATTCCCAACCTTCTTTGTGGTCCCATCTTTGTGTGTTGTGATGGTACTACAGGCACATACACTGCACAACCAAAGATTTTGAGATGGGAAATATTTGGTTCTCGACCAAATGCTAATTGTAATGGGGAATACTTATGGTATGCACTTGGTCTTATCCGAATGAGTGATTCTGCATGCAAAATAGCATGTCCCCATACTGATGTTGGGAGTTTTGATCTCATGATCAACGGTCTTGCAATCAATTGCAGACGTTTAATTAATGATTCAGCCAAGCCATTTTGTGTATGGACATGAGCAACGAAATGTTCAACTTCAATTCCCGTCACCATACAATAATCATTGAATGCTTGGGATGTGAATTCACCAGCGTTGTCTAATCTAACTCTTTTAATGGGATAATCAGAAAATTGAGTTCGCAGTTTGATTATCTGAGTTAGAAATCTCGCAAATGCCATATTTCGAGATAATAATAGACAAACGTGTGACCATCTACTGGATGCGTCAATTAATACCATAAAATAGTGGAATGGTCCACAAGATGGATGTATTGGTCCACAAATATCTCCTTGAATTCGTTCAAGGAATTTTGGTGATTCTTTATCAATTTTACTTGGCGATGGCCTTATGATCAACTTTCCAAGAGAGCATGTTGCACATGTCATTTTATTCCCCTGATATATCTCCTGGATTTTCAGTGAATGACCATGTGAGCTCTCAATGATTTTCCGCATCATTGTGGTGTCTGGGTGTCCAAGGCGATCATGCCATAATGTGAAATCTTCTGGATTTCTTTTAATCATGAGATTTGATTCTATTGCATCTATATAAGTATGATGCAAACCAGAAGGGAGTTTGGGAACTTCTCCAAAATATGCCTTTTGCCAGATATATTAGAAGTTATATACAAATACTTCTTTCCATTCTCAGTTGCAGACTGAGTATCATATCCGTGAAGATATATGTCATTAAAACTCAACAAATTCGTTTTGGAATTCGGAGAATACAAGGCATTGTTTATGGAAATTTTTGTTCCATTAGGCAACATAAAGTTGACCTTGCCAATTCCTTCAATCACGTCTGCAGGACCTGATATTGTATTGACAATTATCCTTCTTGATTTTATATCAGAGAAATATTTATTTTCTCTTAGAATAGTGTGCGTTATTCCACTATCTATAATGCAAATTTCTTGAATCTTTTTCTTGGATTTTGTTCCATCCGCATTTTGATCCATTTATATAATCAACATAAACATCAATGAAAAGAAAGTGAAATTTATTCAGAGAAAAGACGTTTATTAATTTTACATAAGTTTAAAACAACATTATTTAATGAAGAAAAACTTAGTAATATTTCTTGTAAAAACAGTGGCATTGGAGAAAGAAAAAAAACTGATAATGTAATAATTATACATGACATTACTGGAGACTATTCAACAGTCTCACTACAAGCATTTCCGCAGTTCTCTTCAGAAGTGGTCTCAATCGAGCTCATTCGCAAAATCTGAGGAATCGAGGTACGATGTACCCGCAAAGTTTTCTGTGAGGTTCACCTCCTTTGCTTTTCCTTTCAGGGACTCTTTGTACAACTTACAAAGGTGTGGAGAGGTACGACATGTACAGGACCAATGTCCTTTGCTTCCGCATCTGTAACACACTGTCTCACGCTTCTGGGTGATATCCTCTTGAGTTTCTTTCTCTTTGGATTGGTGTTCAGATCGGATCCATTTGTTAGATCCTCTCCCCTTAAAATTGTACAAGCGATTACAAATAAAAACGATGCATAAAAAGTAAAACAACATTTGTGGCAAAATCTGCCGAATTCAAATCTCCTATGCAAAGACCATAAATCGATGCAGAAATTACAATCGCAGAAAAAAATTAAAAGCAAACGAATCATCATTCTTACAAAGTAAAATCTAAAGAAAATTGTTTGAAAGATGTTTGGGAGTAGAAGAAATTGTTGAGTGAAGTGAATGAATGAGAGATGAGTGTATTTATAGATTGAAAAATACTGTTCATAGCCGTTTGAAAAGGGTAAAAATTTTGAAATTTTTTTCTTTGTGACCGTTGGTGAAAGAGGGATTTAGAAATAATTAAAATCGATCAGAATAAAATTTCAATAAGCAATCAATTAAATTTACAAAAATTTAGACATAAATTTTATATAGGTGGCTGAGCCTCCTTTTACGATAATTATAATATAAACAGATATATAATCATAATATTACGGTAACAGAGTTAGCCACATTTGAACAATAAATAAATTATACGACGGCATAGCCGTCCATTGTAATATAGTATATATATATATAAATAAATTTTAAGGCGGCATAGCCGACCATTATAATATTGACAGTAAATAAATAATTATGGTGTTTTTAGCAATCATGATATAGTGCAGGTAAATTAAATAACGAGGCGACAAACCACCCACGGTAATATTAAGTATATAGTGGTGCATTTAAACAACCACTACAAAATAAAATTATACAGGCGGATGTTCCGACCATTATAATATAGTATATATATTAAATATATATAGCCGTATCATAGAGTGATCGTGCTGATAACGTGTTATAATAATAAATAAAAGGAGAAATTTTTATACCCGCAGAATTTTGGAACACCGAGAATAAAAGTAGAAGAGAGAGAGTAAACTTGTATTGAAGTTTTCTTGTGAAGATTGTGATTATGAACGAATAGTGACAGTGGACTCCACATAATTGATTTTAACACCATCAATAGTTTTTTTCTTCCTTCCTTTGTGGACTTTCATAACAAGAATTACATTTTAAAGTTACACACCAAGTATTGAGTTGCCGAGATAAATAAAAGTTGGTTTTGGGTTTGAAAAAATATCGGTTCAGTTTGTATATCTACTAGGCTAAACTCAAAATGATTACAAAATGAATTGGAAAGTTAAAAGAGCAAACTTTTAGACTAAACTAACGGTTTTGCCTTGCGGACATGGCCTATGCTATTGACGAGATCTTTGCGTGTACACACAGGGAACATGTTGACGTTCTTGAGAACTTTCAATCGCCAAAAAAATGTATGGGAAACTCAACTGATATCCGCGACGTGTAGCGGACCACTTCATTGAACCAGAGGCACATGAAAAGGTTCGTCAATGGTGTGTGTTCCCTCACAATCACAGAGGCTTCAGACAAAGCTGTAAGTTTGAACCACAAAAAAAAACAACAGTACTTGTTGTCACAAACTTCACCCTCAAAAAGGTTTTAAGAATTTTGCAGCAAACAGAGATCATAGAAAGACTTGATGCATTCACCTTTTTTCCCGTTGAATCTTTTATCTTCGGGTAATTTGTCATGCCGTTACTGATTTATCTCTGCCTGAAATTCCCGACCGCAAGCGGAATCAAGACTATCTGGAGAAACCAAAATGAGGCATGGATCTGTTTCTTGGGGGAACACAAGCTCCGGACCCCGATGGTCCCGAAGAGAGAATCCCAAACGAAAGAAGGTGGACTAAAGCTTTGAGTCTGGAAGAAAGGCGAGCAGAACCGACTAGTTTGAAAAGACGGAGATTCTGCCCGCAAAAGATAAAAACGATCAAGAAGAAATTACAACAACTAAAGAAAATGCGTCCGAGGTCGCCAAGGCCGTGGCAGACAATTCCACAACCAAGGCTTAACCTCGTTCCATTACAAAAAAAGAACTACGGATGACTTGATCCTTTCTCACGAAGGGTACGTAGGCAACTCGATTAAAAAACGAGTTCAGTTGCCCCCCTCCGAAAAAAGGGGGGAGTGGGTCCGTATATATCTATACTCCCACAAAAAGTCCGAGTAACTCAGATTTTTTGAAAAAAATTGAAGGATGAACACTGGGACTTAGTTTCTCATAACTCATCCAAAACCCGAACAACTTTCCGGAAACGCAGATCGAAACAGAAACCCCGGATGAACTTTGAGACTTAGTATCTCACAACTCTTCGGGAAAAGTGACCAATGCTTCCAACATAGCGAAAAAATCAACCTCCGGATGAAAATCGAGACTCAGCATCTCGCAGCCCATTCGGAACCGCCTATAAAATCCTTCCAACAGAACAAGAAAACAAGAACTCTAGATGGAAATTGAGACTCAGCATCTCGCAGCCCATCCGGAACCGTCTAACCGACGACTGACTCAAACTCCTGCAACTCATTCAAGTCTTCGATCAAATTCGTATATTTCTTCCCAAACCTAAATCATTGGTTTACTGGGTTGGAAATCTAAATTTAATTTAGGTTTGGGCAGAAATAAGCACTACTCAAGTGTACAAGTATGAAAATGCACGTTAGAACTAGTTCGAGTCTAAAAAAGCTCTTTTCTCGTCACAGATCTGATAATGTTTAACGTTTGACTAACAGAAAGTTTGTCAAAGTAGATTTCGGCCCAAAATAATAAGTTCGGATACGGAATTTAAAATTTATCACGGATTGGATTGAATTACGCATTACGTGATTGTTTAGATCTGAAAAAGTACGACTACTGCCATAATTGATGTTGAAATAGGCACTTTTCCCCAATATTAAAACCCAGTGAATAAGATAGCTCATTCGGTACAGAGAACATGTGTGCCTCTGAAAGTAGATGAATGGTACCTTTGGGATTTTTCCATTAAGCCTTTGGTCCATAAAAGGCAGATCCTTTACGACTATAAAATAAAAATCCCACTTTGTAAATTTTTTGTATGCGTATTTTTCACAATACTCTTATGAGAAAAAAGCCTTTTCACAAAATCTCTTAATTAAAATCTCAGAAATATTAAATTCTTCCATAACTGTTACAATAGCCTCACATAGTCATTAAGTAGACACGAAAGAATCCTACTTCAAAACTGATATTCGACTGTATATATATATGATAATGCTTTCTGCAGAATCTGCAAAACCTCTATGGCTCTTATCTCTTCTTCTTTGCAATGCCTCCCTTTCTAGAGCTACCACTAGCCTCAGGTCCTTCTGCTTCTTCAGCCTTTTGCTCTGCCTCAAGTATTGCCAACTGCAGATTTACATTCAACCATCATCACACATACAAAACTTTGGTCACTATTTTAAACCTATAGAGAGAAAAGAAAAAAATGGAGACTCATCTGACCTCATCTAATATGGGTTTGAGTTCCAGATACCGAGTTTCTGCAAGATCAAAACCATCCTTCCGCAGCTCCTACAATGCCAATTTTACACGTGGATCGTAATGTCATGACTCATGCTTTAGACAAAACAAAAGTGCAACAATAGTTGTGTCCTTATGTGCTCGACCAAAACAGAGATTAGAGCATACCTTGCCGGTATGTTGGGTATGCTCGTATGCAGCCATTTGCCAGTACATATTTGTGCGCTTGTAGAAATCTTTCAAAGTTTCTCCAGGCTTCAAAGACAACATGATCAAATTAGTAGCGAGCTAACAAAATCTCTTTCTAAGAAAAAACTCAAAGCCATTATTACCACTGGGGTTCTCTGTGAATCTGAAAGTCCTAGATTAGCTCTGATCTGTTCTATCCGAGCTCGTTTATCTTTTCTTCGGAGAGCTTTTCCTTCACCTTTAATCATTGCAACAACTTCTCCCACTTTCACTGATCCATCAACATCCATAGCCTAGATTTTACATTGCCAAATTTAGTCAAAGCCAACAAGACAAAGGGCTGAAGAAGCTAAAAGAAGAGGAAAGGTAAAACCATATCTAGACCCAAACCAGTACCTCTGCTTCATCATCGTCATCTTCTTCATCAGACTCTTCACTGTTTCCTTCATCTTCACTATCATCTTCATCCTCGTCTTCGTCCTCTTCATCATCCTCTGAGACTTCCACCCACTCAGTTTCAGTCGCCTGTTTTAAAGACATACCAAGAAACGCATTGTCAACACAATATTTATCAATTTATATGACAAGAAAGAAACAAAATATGGAGATTTGATGTGGAACAAACCGGAATGATACACTTCCACTCGTCAAGTTTGCTAAGATTAAGCGAATACAAATCATCAAGAGTAATTTCTTTATCTTTTATCTCCATCATGCCACCATATATGTATAAAGTATCCTTCCCAACGACCATACAAGAATTAATACGTCCACATGGTTTTACAACCTGCACAGAAAGTTATTACAAGTTGGCACCAAAATTCATATTGGAAACACAATTTTAATGAGATTTGCCATAACAAACCTCTTCAGAGACAGAAACTTGTGGATCCAGTCTAGCTTTTGTTCCCTGTAGAGCTTTACTTTTATCAGACTCAGTTTTAGATCTATTCCCCTCAACTGTTAGACCTGCTGCCATACGTTCAGATATTCCATCAGAAGTGCCTGCGATATCACCCATGGCTGACGATTCATCCTCCTCTGTTGAATCTATCTCATCATCATCATCATCATCATTAGACGCCATAGGTTTTGCCTCTAAGTTCTTTTTTGCCTGTAAGAAATCGTCTAAACATAAGGCCCGTCTCACTATTGCAGAAGTTGAATAATGGATGCAAAAGACAGATAAAAACCGCAGGCAACAAAAGTCTACTAGACATATAGACTATACCTTATCTTTTGATGATTTTTCTTTTCGTAACTCTATGGGGTACCTGTACTCCACAGAAAAGGAGCGTTACTATAACAAAATGAAAAAAATAAAATAATGAACCTTAATGTATGCTTTTAAGGGCTAAGCATCTTACGACAGTAAGATTTTCTACAACTTTCACGTGTAAAATTTAGAAAACGAAAGGTACGTTTGAGAAGCAATTTCTTATCAGTCCTCAGAAGAGCATCAATTGAGGTCTTACCAGCGGCGATTATCTAACTGGAAGCCGTAGAGTTCATTTAAGAATAAACTCATCATTACATCACCTGCCAAGAAAATACAGAAGTCAGTAACTCCACTTATGGATTCTGATGTACGAAAACGATATAAGGATACCATTTCCTGACCTTCCATTTCCATGTCCACGACACCCCCAAATAGCAAAGCACGCTTTTTGTGGACACAAACCGAAAATCCAGCACGGGAGCTAGGAGGCATCCCGATTTTCTTCACCTAAGTACAGCAATTTTTATTACATTAAAAGAAAGAAAAAAAAATTAAATCCACAAGATTGGAATTGCAAGAACATAAATGAGCTAAGAGAAAAAGTACATACTTTGTTCCATTCCCAGGTCCTGGGATCAAGAGACCACAAATCTGCATGAACAATTCCTTTCTCCGAGCTTTTCTCCGATGAGACTTCTTTTGAATAACCACCATACAAGAATATCTGCAGCAGAAAAGGACCGTTGAAAAATGGATCTGCCCTCAGCTCTCGGCTTTATAAAGGAATAGAAACTTAGTTTGGACTCAAGGGATATAGACATTACAACGTAAACTAACCTCATCTTGATAAACAAAAAACTGGAAACCGCTTCTAGCTGTAGGCCACATTGCACCAGGCTTAGGTTTCACTTCTTGCCACTATCAAAGAGACACCATAATATATTTAGTATAGGCGGGAAAAGCTTTGGGTAGGTAAGAGTTTAAATGAGTGGACACTTCTCGAAGGTAAGCTCACCTTGTATTGGTCGAGGTCAAACACATAGAGATCATTGTAATACCTGCAAAGGAGCAGTGGAAGGCGGAAGTTAAGTTATAAAGATGTTACATCAAAGAAATGCTAAGAGATAATCAATCTCCAATCACATTAATCTCCTAGTTTAGTTAAAACCCAATAGAAAATGTTTAGATTGTCGATTCTCATTTGCTAAATTTGCTTACTTCACTGCCAAAGGATTGATCAGATATGGAATGTTCAAAACAATTAAGCATCCAGGAAGTACTAAAAAGGGAGAAAGACTACCAACGAAGAGCTAACATTAATATCGTGATACACATCTTAGTTCTTACGCAATGAATAAATTACCTTACTTCACGTAGAGTGTCATAGAAGCCACCAAAAATTATAATCTTGTGCTTGTATAATACCTGGAGAAAAAGTAAGATACAATAGATAAGGATAATAGCTTGCTGGGTTGGTTACTAGAGGGGAAGCATGAGTTCATTCATTGTAGTTACAATTCCACTAAGCAGACATCTCAACACAGCAGAATGCTATATATATTCATCACAGAAGATAGTTTACATATTAAGCAGATCAAGGAGACAAATTTTCCAGATTCCCACCCATGATGTATAAACTACACGACAAGGTGTGAAGAAATAATCTATACAGCTTTAAATATCTGACATTTTCTTGTTTCAGCGGGAGGAGGAATAGTATTTAAAGTTGGCCTCTATCTACTTATTCCACCAGCATGTTAGCAATATACATTGTTTAGTTTTAAGGCACATTGGTAAGGATATATCAAAAGACTTACCATACGATGACCAGACCGTGGACTAGGACATCCCTTCAAATTTAACTGTTCCCATTGGTTAGTTTTCACGTCCAGCATCCAAAAGTCCTATAAATCAAACCCAATGAATAAAAAAATGAGAATACAAAACACAGTAATAGACTCGCAAAAAAAAAAAACAGAACTATAATACTCACCTTGTAGTGGTGGAACCGCTCTTGATTTGGAGATGTAAATTCACCACCTAATCGATAAAAAAAAGGAAGCTTACATATATGAACCGAAAAGAATGAAGATGCAAGAAAAAAACTCAACGTCTTCAATCTACCAAATATGTAGAGATAATTCTTCCAAGCAACTGCCTGATGAGAGCTACGAGGAGGTGGACTGTTGGGGCTTGAAATTAACTTCCACTCTTGCTTGTCGACATCATATCGATAGAGATCACCATATACATATGTCTGCATTTACATAAAAGATGTTATATGATTAGATAACTCAAACGCTCCTTAACAAAGGGTTGTGCAACCAAATTTTGAAAGCTAACCTTCTGGCCATTATAAAATTCTCCCCCATAGAGTATCAACTCAGTCTCTTTCAAGGGATTAATAGTAAGCTGCATAAATGTTCATCAATCAATTAGCACGTATATAGCAAAATTCAAAAGCTTTAGATCAAAAATGTTTCAATCTTTAAAGAACAGAGTAAGACATAAAGCAAAGCCTAACCGAACAGTTTGATCTAGGAGATGGTGCTGGCACGTTTTCCTCAACATGGACCTCTTTCTTCTTAGCTTCTTCCTTCTGTATGCTCAACTGGTAAACAACATACAACATTAGACAACCTTACATTATGCCAAACTATAGAAAAAAAATGTGAACTTTTGTTGTGGCAATTACTCTGCTAAAGTAGTCTATTTTAATTCCTAAGTTGAAACCAATCAGAATACAAACAATGAATAAGAAGCATCTCTACTGTCTAAACAAAACATATGTAAACAAACAAGCAGGTTATGTCGGAGTAAGAGAGTAAATACGAGAATAGCGTCTATGTCGTCTTCGGGAGAGAGCTTTTTGCCTTCTCGACGAGCTTTCTTCTCCTCTGCTTTGGCTGTTTTCCTCTCAGTTTTCTCCTTTCCTTTACCGGCTTTCTTCGTCTTCTTCCCCATTTTTCTTCTTCCTCGATATTAATATTAGAAACGCAATCAGAAATAAGGAAGAAAAAAAAGCAGAGAGCATTTCGTTATGAATCTATGAAACACTCTATGAGACATTTCATCGAACACGTTCTCTGCTCCAGTAAACACAAAAAAAAAAGAGGGACCACCTAGAACATCGGCAACGAGACTATCCATCGAATCTCGATGGAGAAGCAGAAAACGAGAGAGAAACTTACCGACAAAGAGTAACAATATCCACGGCCACTAGAGAATCGGAGGCGGCGAGACTGTAACACGAGAGATAGGGCAGAAATACAAAAAGTCTTCTATGCTCAATCAAATACTCTTAGCTAAAGGGAGTCTTTACCATCGTATCCACAACCCAATATTACATAAATAAATTGTTACATGTTGAAATTTTATAGTTACATGTTGAAATTTTAAGTTTCACCGAATAACACATACCACACACCAAGTATGAATTGCCGAGATAAACTATAGTTGGTTTTCGGTTTGAAAAAATATCGACTCTCAGTTTGTATACCTATCTACTAGGCTAAACTCAAAATGATTACAAAATGAATTGGAAAGTTAAAAGAGCAAACTTTTAGACTAAACTAACGGTTTTGCCTTGCGGACATGGCCTATGCTATTGACGAGATCTTTGCGTGTACACACAGGGAACATGTTGACGTTCTTGAGAACTCTCAACCGCCAAAAAACGTATGGGAAACTCAATTGGTCACGCGACGTGTAACGGACCACTTCATTGAACCAGAGGCACATGAAAAGGTTCGTCAATGGTGTGTGTTCCCTCACAATCACAGAGGCTTCAGACAAAGCTGTAAGTTCGAACCACACAACAACAAAAAAGTTCAGTACTTGTTGTCACAAACTTCATCCTCAACAAGTTTATAAAAAAAGACTTGATGAACAGAGATCATAAAAAAAGACTTGATGAATTCACCTTTTTTCCCGTTGATTCTTTTATCTTCGGGTAATTTGTCATGCCGGTACTGATTTATCTGCACTTCGACTTCTTCGGGTGTAGCTTTGTGTTTCTTCACGACAGCTTTTGCCTCGTCATATACACTTCCTCGAGCCCCATGTTCTGAAATCGCAAGCACCGAGTTTGTTCGCCAAAGAAGAGCGTCTAATACACCGAGTGGATCCCTTCTAAACTGGGACTTTGAGTCCACCCATATCGAGTACTTAGCCTCCGGGAAAAGGCGATGAGACAACATCTAACAACAACATGTGAATTCATTAAAACCTTCATGAAAACATCATATAATATACTCTTACCATATTTAAACAAAACCAAAAGGTGTAAGTAAGAAGATTATACGAGTACGGCGAGCTAACTCAAATCAAGCAAAGAAAATTTAACACGGCACAAAACGATACCAAAGAAGG
This sequence comes from Isatis tinctoria, assembly GCA_010577795.1. Classification (NCBI taxonomy): domain Eukaryota; kingdom Viridiplantae; phylum Streptophyta; class Magnoliopsida; order Brassicales; family Brassicaceae; genus Isatis; species Isatis tinctoria. The sequence continues at coordinate 18,249,155 of CM021249.1, read as the reverse complement.
TTAAAGTTTGTTTTATTGGAAACAAATTCTTAACTAAACCTATGTTTATAGGCCAGAACACACAAAGGCAGAGTACAGTGAATAAGATAGCTCATTCGGTACAGAGAACATCGTGTGCCACTGAAAGTAGATGAATGGTACCTTTGGGATTTTTCCATTAAGCCTTTGGTCCATAAAAGGAAGATCCTTTACGACCACAATTCGCCATTTTCCAATGTAACCATTCTCGCCAATCTTATGACCCTCTGCTTCCTGTGTTTCGAGTGTAACTTTATCCCAAAACGCAACGTAGCAAACCTGCATCCACGAACGATTTGTTCAAAACGCTGACTCGATAGTGTACACCAAAAACCTCAAGAGTGACAAACCTTTTGACTTGATGCCTTAGACATTCCAATAGGTTCGTAAAGGTTATCTCCACCACCAAAGGCACACGTCGAGACAACTACTCGACAACTTCGCATAAACTTCTTATCCTCATCCTCAATCCTAAACCCTCCATTCTCATTGAAAAACCCACAATGCACTGAAACTGTTTCACTTACCTGATTGCACAACAAAAGAAGAAAAAAAAAAAAACAATATTCAGCAATCAAGAACTTCGAAAGAACCATAGAATCACTAGAAACTCAAAGTTGTTAGCCTTGTAGAGTTACCAAGTCATGACCTGAAAACTATTCTCTCTCTCAGCAAAAGTCTGGTTTCCGGTAAATAAATTAAAACGCGTCCCGTTACCACGAACAGCTTTCTCTTCACCCATAGAAGTGTCTGTATCGGTCAAGTAGACAACTTTCTTAACAGGAGAGCTTGAATCTTTATGCTCTAAGATATCAAGATGCTCAAGCTCTTCAGGAGGCAGAAGCTTCAAACAACCTAACACGAATCAATATAGACACTTTTAACACTCTCATTTCCATAATACACACAATCCAGATTCGATTTAATGATAAAGAGAATGATGATCGAGAGCTTACGTTGCCTAACACCACCAATAACCTTTGTCATCGGATCCAATCTATTCAAATTACCTTCATTTTTCTTGTTTGGGCTCAAATCTGCAACTTTTTTCAGCTCACTGAGCTCCGAATTCGCAGATTTCGTCCCGATCCTCGTTGATTCGAAGAGAAGCAACCCGACGGCGAGAAGGAAAACCAAGACGATCCAGTACCTAAGGAAGAGCCTGAGAAAGTAGCGTGGAAGCTCGAAGCTGGTTCGGTGACCCGGTTTCTTCCGCTTTCGACGGGTTCGAGTTGGACGGATCCGGTTCAAATCGTTTGGCTCGTCGTCCGAGACTGAGATCGATACGCTGTTGTTGGTGCTGCTGAACATTTTGGTTTAATGCTGTTTCCAGCGGCGGAGGTGATGCCCGACGATGCACACGGCGGAGAAGAGAACTGTCGATTTTGGATTTCAATTGAAGATTGTCTGATTGGGGATTTTGTTTTCAAAAAGAAAAAAATATATATATTATTGTGGAAAGGTAAAATAACAATATTTATTTACTTCTTGTTGCTATTCTTTTTTTTTTTTTTTGGTCAAGACTTCTTGTTGATATTCTAAAGATTGAGAAATGACTCAAGATATCTGCAGCATGCGAAAATATCACTTGGGATGATTATGAATCTAAACCGATTAAAACACCCGTTGGCACCAAATCAAGTCCTTAAAAAGCATTGAATAAAAAGCTACACAAATGTCATCTATACATTACATTTTTTTATATATATCTAGAAAATGTATATTACGAAACCCCCAAATATCTCATTGGAGACCCTTCTCTTGCCATAATTCATCTAAGGGGGCAAAAGCAAAAGAAGAGGGAAAGAAACACACTTTCCCTTTTATTCTCAAGCGACAGGGAGAGAATCTTCCTGCTCCTCCAAGGAAGTAGTGGGAGTGCCACTTCCACCGTTTAACACAGTGACTTTACCTTCAGCGTCAACGTCCACAATCACTGAGTCTCCTTCTTTGATCTCTCTCGCGAGCATCTTCTCCGCCATACTATCCTCTAAAAGTCTCATGATGGCTCTTCTCAACGGTCTCGCTCCATAGCTCGGGTTATAACCTTCGTCCACCACTCTCTCTCTGAACCTCTCAGTCACTTGAAGCTCGATCTCCTTCTTCTTCAGCCTCTCGAACACTTCCTGTAACAGAATGTCCGCGATCTCTTTCACTTCCAGCTTCGTTAGCTGTCTGAACACGATCATCTCGTCAAGCCTGTTGAGGAACTCCGGTCTGAAGTACTGTTTCAGCTCCTCGGTTACGAGGCTCTTGATTCTGTTGTAGCTGCTGTCTTTCTCGTCGTAGTCCAAGTCGAAACCGATACGTCTTCCTCCTTTCTCGATCACGCTGCTTCCGACGTTCGACGTCATGATGAGAAGCGTGTTCTTGAAGTCAACTGTTCTTCCTTTGCTGTCTGTTAATCTACCATCCTCGAGGATTTGAAGCATCATGTTGAACACATCTGGGTGTGCTTTCTCGATCTCGTCGAATAGGACGACCGTGTAAGGGCGACGTCTCACTGCTTCTGTTAGCTGACCTCCTTCGGTGTAACCCACGTATCCAGGAGGTGAACCGATAAGTTTTGAGACGGTGTGCCTCTCCATGAACTCACTCATATCTAAACGAATCATGGCTTCTTCAGATCCGAAGTAATAAGCTGCCAAAGCTTTAGCAAGCTCTGACTTCCCAACACCAGTAGGACCAGAGAATATGAAACTGGCTATCGGACGGTTAGGGTTCTTGAGCCCAACACGTGCACGGCGGATGGCTCGGCTAATGGCCTTGACAGCTTCGTCTTGGCCTATAACACGTTTGTGGAGGGTTTCTTCCATCTTGAGGAGGCGATCAGACTCATCGGTTGATACCTTCTCTACGGGGATACCAGTCCATGAAGAGACAATGTGTTGGATGTCTGACTCCGTCACCATAGGACCTTCCTCACCAGTCTCACTCTCTGCCTTGCTCATCTCCTTGCCTTTCGCTTGGATGGCAGATATCTCAGCTCTGAGCTCAATTTCCCTATCCCGAAGTGTCCCAGCCTGAAATGAGATTTACATGTCATGAAGCTTCTTATGAGATGTAAAACAATTATGAACGGAATAGATATTAACGGTATGTACCTTCTCAAAGTCCTGGCCACGGACAGCTTCATTCTTCTCCTTTGTTATCTGTCTAAGTTCCTTCTCAAGCTCCCTAGCTTCCTCCGGGACCTGCATACCCGAGAGTAAGTCAATTAATGATCGAAAATGAAATTGGGAACTAACAGACACCTGGCATGTGATTCCAAACACACCTGTGCATGACGAAGTCGAACTCGAGAACCAGCTTCATCGATCAAGTCAATTGCCTTGTCAGGAAGGAAACGATCACTGGAACCAAAGGACAATCAGATGTAAGTAACACTTATGACACAATCAACAGAAAATCTAAAACTAAAGCTATAACAAGTAACGTGAGAGATCAGCTACCTTATATACTGGTATGACAATTGGGCAGCTGCTACTAAAGAATCATCAGTGTAACGAAGCTTGTGGTGAATTTCATATCGCTCTCGCAGACCCTTGAGGATCTGAATAGTTTCATCCACGGTAGGTTCAGGTACTTTCACTGGCTGGAACCTTCTTTCCAATGCAGGGTCTTTCTCAATGTGCTTTCGGTATTCGTCTAATGTTGTCGCTCCAATGCACTGTGGTGATTATAAACAGAATAGTTAATAACAGATTTGACAAAAGTGCAGAGCATTGACATGTAAATCGGATCAAACAGAATAATTACCTGCAATTCACCTCTAGCGAGAGCTGGCTTTAAAATGTTAGCTGCATCAATTGCACCTTCCGCTGCTCCTGCCCCAATCAAAGTATGCACTTCATCGATAAACAAGATGATCTCGTCACTCTGTTTTATTTCCTCCATAAGCTTTTTCAATCTCTCTTCAAACTCTCCACGATATTTCGTTCCAGCAACCAGAAGACCCATGTCAAGTGTTATAACCTGAAGTTACACGAAAAGAGAAAGCACAAGAGCCATCAGATTACTCCCGCTACAAACACTACCCAGCATTATCAAAGGATATATTGGTTGCGTCCTGAGTCTAAACTTCTAAGTACATTGTTTATATTATTTACTGCAACATAAAAGTCTCTCTCAAATACAAGTCCAAAAAGTTAATCTGCCAAAACCATAGTGCTCACAGAGAACTTATCAGTAGATTTATGATTATCGGATCCTTTTAGCATAGACAGAATCACCAACTAACCCAGTAAATTGGAAATTGACAGAATTTGAATCCGTGACTCATGAAAACTGTGCCTACATGTAATGAACCAGTATGCATTGCATGGAATGTTTGAAGTCAACGAGATAGGACTGCCCTCATAATCATTTGATTGCTTAAGTGACAAACTTTTCAACAAGACAGAGAAACAGACAAGTATTATGTTTACCTTCTTCCCTTCAATGGTTTCAGGAACATCTCCACTGGCGATACGCTGTGCAAGTCCTTCAGCAATAGCTGTCTTACCAACACCAGGTTCTCCAATAAGACAGGGGTTGTTCTTGGTTCTCCTGCCAAGAATTTGCACCACGCGCTCTATTTGCGGCTGCCTTCCAACAACTGGGTCCAATTTACCCTAAAGTCAATAGAAAATATATTTGATAAGTCACAATGGATATTATCTCTGCAAGGGGGTCTCATATAGTCAAGGTCAACAAATAAGTACCTCCTCAGCCAGTTTCGTCAAGTTTGTACCGTACTCTTCAAGAGTTGGCATCTTATTGCTGCTGCTTCCTCCCCCAACATTAGCAGTGACCTCATTGTTCTCACCCACCATGCGTATCACCTAGCCATCCAATTCAGTTAAGTTATTGGTAATTTGCAATACCAATTTCAAAAATATATGAATAAAACTGAAAATATCAGTTTACCACAAAAGATGACTACTTTACCTGAGTACGAATATTACTAGGGTCTGCACCTAAATTCTCAAGGACTCGAGCTGCAACACCTTCACCTTCACGTAGCAACCCAAGAAGAAGGTGCTCGGATCCAATGTAATTGTGACCTGATATTCACACAAGAAGTTATTTAACACGAAGAAAATATTAAAATATTCTAGTAGAGTGAAATATTAAATGAATTAGCCCATGCAAAACAGGTAACAGCAGAGTTGAGAAAGGTATAAATATAAACATAATACTTTACGCTAAACAATACTCTAAGCCGGATCAAGAAAGTCGGTAATACACTTCACAATCAACATAGAAATTCCAGATACAGAGGCAAAAGATTTTCTGTAAAGAGGGACTTACCAAGTTGGCGAGCTTCTTCCAGTGAGAGTTCAAGAACACGCTTGGCACGAGGTGTAAACGGGATTTCAACAGCAACAAACCCACTGCCCCTTCCAATAATCTTCTCTACTTCCACTCGTGCATCTTTTAGGTTAATCCCCATGGATTTCAAAACTTTAGCAGCAATTCCAGTACCCTCACCAATGAGACCTAGAAGGATCTGTTCGGTTCCCACAAAATTGTGGCCAAGTCTTCTGGCTTCCTCCTGAGCAAGCATAATAACTTTGATGGCTTTCTCAGTAAACCTCTCAAACATTGCTTTCGCCACACACCGGCTAGCTTTCCCCTTGGGCACATTCATTGCATGCCGCACCTTAGAATTGAAATCTTGACGGGATCTTCCTAGAGTGTCTAAGACATTGTTCCCACGCAATCCCAAAAACCCTTGCATTCTTGAACCAGACACTTGTAGCTGACTACACATCATTTTCACCGATCTTCTCGATCTGCCAGATCCACGAGAAGGAACATTCCTCTGGTAACAGGCCAAAGACGGTGGAGTAGATTGAGCCAGCACCCTTGTGGCCATAGCCATGACTTCCTAAATTAATGAAGACAAAAGGAGTTAGTAAACAAACCATTACTCTGCCTTGAAGAAACAGCTATACACATAAACCATTTAACAAAACGAAGCTCAAAACTACAAAGGAGTACAAACTATCAAATCGAAAAAGCAAAGACTTCAAAAGAAAAGAACCATTAATAGTAAAGCTGACAAGGTGAAGCTTGGATTCTGAGTAACTAGAATCATCTACGAAGCTGACAATACACGTTCAGAACAAGTAAGACGACTTCACATAAGTAAATTCCGAAACACAACTTAGCTCAGAAACTTGAATTCCACTTAGCTAAGATCAATAAAGCTACAAAACCAGCACCAACAGAAATGAACAAAAAAATGGAATTGACTTTAAAGAAACAACTAAGAAAATCAATCTCCACGAAATTCACGATCTGAAGCCTCCTAAATCGCAAAAATTCCGACTATAGCAAGTGAACATAAAACCCTAGCTTAGCCAAACACAAAAGCTTCAAAGAAAACTCAAGAACAAACATCACCGACGACCAAGAATCACTTCGAAAGAATCCAAACACAAAATTAAGTAAAAATCCCCTCACCGAAATCGATTGTAGTGTGACACAGGAACAAAAAGTCGAAGACGAAGAAGAAGATGATGAAGAAGAAGAAGAGAGAGAAATGAGAAACAGAGAGAAATGAGAAACAGATGGCTCAATTGTCAATTACGTTTATGTTAGAGATTCCGTGTACGAGACCAATTTTCGTCGATTTGTTTTTCTATGGACTTTGATTCCTTTTCCTTGTACTAACTCTAAATCTTAGACGTTACCACTTATGTTCGACCACTTATTTTCTTTTAGAAGTCTAAAGCGTGACATGGATTATGTCCAACCTCTTATATTCATATATGGAAATATCTTCAGTACATAGACTAAAAACGACAAACATTTAAGCGTAAAAAAATATATTGATTTATATATACATTAAGATTTTATTTTTTTAATACTGATTTATATGTTTACTAACTGCTTTGTCTTCATTAATCTATGTCCCACTTAAGTATATACATTACGATTTTTTTAACACTGATTTATATATTGCAAATGATGAGAATTATTACGGCGACGACTTTTACCACTACAATTCTACCGTCGTATGAAGATTTCCGCCTGTCGGTTCCATCTGAACTGACCTTATGAAGATCCATATCGGACGGATTTTCCTAAACCACGTTGAAGATCTCTTGTAAACTTGCCTTTTTTTAATCTGCATAAACCATGTATTCTCTTGGAATTGAAACTTAAACCTCCTAGTTTAAACTTTTAGTCAAACCACTGGACCAAAGAGACTTCCACATTTCAATTTTGATAAATCTTTTGTTTCCACTACAAAAATAAATCTATCCATTACAATCTTTTAAGTTTTCCCTTTCAACAATATTTTTCTTTATCATTCGGCAAAAGCATTTTATTTATTTTCAAAACAAGTTTAAAACACACATAATACACTAAATAGCCAAATTTTAGTCTCCTATTTGCGCAAAGAAAACCAAAGTAATGCTACAGTTGTAATTAAGTTGGTTCATTTTTCATGTTTTCTAATAATAAATTTGATTTTGTGTAGATTTTTAATAAAATATCATGATATTTAATCTTTTTTATATCAAGCAATTTTGCATAATATTTTGTTATTTATTTAAATTACACAAAGAAAAATACTTTATATTTATAGGCTTTCCAATGTGTATCTAGCAAGTAAGCCCTTTAACATGTATTGTATCTAAGAATTTTTTATTGAATGATATATAAAGTAAGTTTTTGGTTTAAGACTTAGTTAAATATAAATTAAATTTTATTTTTTGGTTAATTCGAATATCATGATAAAAGTGAGTAAGAAGTAAAGACTATTAACATGTAAATTGAATCATGAATTTTAGCTAGAAAACTCTAGATAGGCTATTGGATTTTGGGTGAATATGTGAAATTCATCTAACTAAATTTACTATCAAAATTATCATTAATTTAGGTTAGGATTGACTTGTAGATGGATATTTCAAGTAAAACAAAATTTTGAATCAAAATTATGGATAAGTTGGTAATTTTAACAATATTAAAAAATATTAGAGAAATTTTAAGAATTTGAAAAATGTTACACTGATTTTTAACAATAAAAAAACACTCAAACAGATAAATCAGATACCACTTGTCATATATCATATATTTTCTTATTTGCTAGACTAAATTAAACAATTTCAATCAAATAATTGTTTGTAAAGATCAAGTATGGAACTAGAGCAATTTGGGACAGAAAAAGGACGACTGAGATTGGAAAAACACTGTAGACGCCAATCAGAACCATAGCAAACTTCTTTAAAATCTTCACTAAATGACTGAGAATCGGCTTAACTCGCTTCCAAATATGAAAATGGAAAGTGTTTCTCCAAACCCAGGTTTACTCTCCAAAGAGTGAAAGACTCTAATAGTGATAGAGGATCTTAAGCCCAGAAGAGAGAAGCTTTTATCTGACCATATATCTAAATCCAAATATCTTTGGATATTGACTATAACGATAACGAAAAATAAAAACCGTGGGCGCCAAGAAAATAGGGTTTAAAAAAAAAAACAAATCTTGGTGTCTTCCTTACTCTCTGCCTCAGCGATCAAATTCTGAATAAAAAAGAAGCCTTTATAATATGATGCAAAATGATCTGGATTGTCTCGTTCTAGTTCATTCCAAACTACAAAATAAAGATTCCTACGACCTAATCAAAGTTTGTGGAGAAAATAGTGGAAGTTGCTGGAATCACCAGTACCGGTAGTAGCTTGTGGAGGAATTTGTGATGATTATGCGCCAGTTTCATTTTGAGGAGTCCTCATCAAAGACCTTTGTTTTATATTGGCCTTGGCCACTGATGTTGGATCTACACAAAAATAAATAATACACTATTTCCTTCACTTTCTCTTTTACATCTCTATCGAATCAATCTTAAAAAATCGTCGTTTTGTGATTTTGTGAAAGTTAGATTAAAAACATATAAATAAATAACCATACGAACAAAAAAAATTCATGTTTGTAGAGTGGCTAACAGTGGTACAAAATTTGTACAATTATTTTGTAACTAATTGTGGCTTCAGTTTATTCGAATAAACCACAAATTACATCATGATTACATATTTTTACGATATTTTTTGTAGATAAATGAACTAAAATAGCCATGACTTATTTGTAGCTAACAGTGCATACATATTTTCAAATAGCTGCAAAGAAAAGTTTGTGGTTATTTAGTAAAAAAGTTAAGTAATAGTGACAAAATATAAGTTTAAAAAATGTGGCTATTTGTAGGCTTGTAGTTATAAATTAATAATTACAGACAATTTGTGAGAAAACTAAGTGAATATCAACAAAGATAACCTTTCCACATGCAATATCTAAAACAAAGTAAAACACCAATTAAAGAAAAGACAATTGCCTAGCTAACATGACCACAAATGCTTCTAAAAGGATGTGCATGCCAAAATGGCTAAGGTTGACAAAATGATGGCTAAGAAAATAATATTAATATTTACGCCCTTTAAAGTATGTGATTCTCTGTATGGCTATCATAACTTCAAGCTCTCATCTACCCAAATTATATTTCCATTAAATATGTGACAAATATGTGAAAAAAACATTGCCAGTAAACTCTGATCAAGAATCTGAGATATTTTAAACTGAAAACCAGAATCTTGTCAGGAGGAGACAAACCAGTAAGAATATTCCAAAATGCCAGAAGCAGAGATCACATTGCTCCTCTTGCTAAACCCTTCAAGCCAAACAGACCTCCCATTGCTTGAAGATTTCACAGGTGAGTCCGGACCAAGAGTGGAATCCGACATAATGTTGCAAGAATCAACACCATTCTCTCTGATGGGAAGCGTCGCGCTTCTCCTCGACCCACTGTTGACAATCTGAGATCTCTTCCTATGGTACCTGAAGCAGAACAATGCCGAAATAGCCAACACCACACCGATCACTAAACCCAGTGAGATCCCAACGATCAAACTAAAGGATTCTCCTTCCATTTTTTCCAGTAAATGTAACCAAAGACCCCTCAAACCTCTTCAACAAAAATAATAAGTTGGTCAGAGATGAAGAAGAGGAAGAAGATTTGTTTAATGGCACAATGTGAGAGGAAGAGGAGGACAACAACTAATAATTTTCTCGAATAACAAAATTAGTTAACGTTGACCATCAAACTCTTCCAAAAAAAAAACTTTGCTGATGAAAGTTTATATCATAGGTTCAGCGAAATCAATTCATATCTTCAATCATATAAACAAATTAAGCAAATAAATATATACTACCAAAGAGGATAATATTAAGTTTTCGAGAAGATCAGAGCTCAGATTTGACTCTTACTAAAATGGCGAGGGATTACTAAAATGCTTTATGCTAGTTTAGAGAGGAAAATACATAAATACATGAGAAGAAAAACTACTCGAAACTGCCAATAACTTCACGCATCAGGTATCCCCCGCGATTGCCACGAAGTACTTCCAAGCTTCTAATCAGAAACACACGGTGACCTTTCCTTACTAAGCCAACCAAGGTCTCGTGGAAATCAATATCGTTGCTGATCATGACATAGATTATAGGTCTACCGATTGGCTCCACAAATAGTTCAGTGTCCGCCATCCTAGAGATCAGCATACGATCAGCAACATCAAGTACACGACAATATTTTGGATCGTGTAATTTAAGTCCATTGCGACACCCTTCACGAAAAATAAAAACGTGGGTGCCAAGAAAATAGGGTTTAAAAAAAACAAATCTTGGTGTCTTCCTTACTCTCTGCCTCAACGGTCAAATTCTGAATAAAAGAGAAGCCTTTATAATTGATGCAAAATGATCTCTATCGAATCAATCTTAAAAAATCGTCGTTTTGTGATTTTGTGAAAGTTAGATTAAAAACATATAAATAAATAACCAAACGAACAAAAAAAAATTCATGTTTGTAGAGTGGCTAACAGTGGTACAAAATTTGTACATTTATTTTGTAACTAATTGTGGCTTCAGTTTATTCGAATAAACCACAAATTACATCATGATTACATATTTTTACGATATTGTTTGTAGATAAATGAACTAAAATAGCCATGACTTATTTGTAGCTAACAGTGCATACATATTTTCAAATAGCTGCAAAGAAAAGTTTGTGGTTATTTAGTAAAAAAGTTAAGTAATAGTGACAAAATATAAGTTTAAAAAATGTGGTTATTTGTAGGCTTGTAGTTATAAATTAATAATTACAGACAATTTGTGAGAAAACTAAGTGAATAACAACAAAGATAACCTTTCCACATGCAATATCTAAAACAAAGTAAAACACCAATTAAAGAAAAGACAATTGCCTAGCTAACATGACCACAAATGCTTCTAAAAGGATGTGCATGCCAAAATGGCTAAGGTTGACAAAATTATGGCTAAGAAAATAATATTAATATTTACGCCCTTTAAAGTATGTGATTCTCTGTATGGCTATCACAACTTCAAGCTCTCATCTACCCAAATTATATTTCCATTAAATATGTGACAAATATGTGAAAAAAAAATTGCCATTTTTTTAATAGAAGAAACAAACCACGAACGTCTCCCAAAAGTGTGATTCTTGAAACGATCTATCAACGTACCGATTACACCAGAATTCATTCGGCTCCCATGTCGGCCGTACTTTTCTTTTACTCTTCGTTTATAGTTAATAAGTTTTATCAAAATCAGAATCATTGAATTTGATTATCATATCAAGTTTGTGATGAATCAGTTTCAGTGTTTTTCCTTCTATCTCTTTCCGTTAAAGAATTCTTCATACGACTGTTGACGATTCATGTATGAATCGTTTCGTTTACTCCACTACCAAATTGATTCTGAATCTGCTCTTTCCAAATTAAAAGAGCCCTTTCACGATGATATCTGTGATCTAAGTATTTCTTCAAGTTGTAATTGGGATCCAGAAACTTTTGGTCACAGCGATAATTCGGGAAATCATCATATAGCCTACAAAGTCAAATGATGTTTCTTCAACACGGATGGTTAGGGCCAGTGCGAGAACCAATACGATATTCGTCATGGAGGAGAGAGCATGTCAAATTTGGCTGGATGTGTCTCTGCAGAATTGCTGGAAGGAAAGAAAATATCATAACTACTAATGGGAGACGATGTCAAAATCTGCATACAAAGAAGATGAAGTCAAAGCCAAATCCTCATAGAAGGGCCTGGATCCGTCGAAGTCGGTATCTTGTCGAGAATGCATAACTTCAAACAACGGAAGCAATGGGTTTTATCATGCTGTGTGTAATTATGGGTTTTAACCAAAAGTTGGTAGCCAAACACACAATTTGCATCAATGAAAGGTCAGAGAAAAAATATCGGATTAACTTTTCCGTTAGCGAGTAAGACTTTATCTCGAAAATCTTCATCAAATTCACTGCTCATGTTGTATCTTTCTAATATATGGCGCATATTTTTGCTTATGTAATAATTTGTTCTCCGGAAGATCTGTAAATTGACTATGTAATCTTATTTTTTTATTAATAAAATTGTTTGCCGTTAAAAGAAAAAAAGTTGCCATTTTAGTAATAAGTAGAAATAAAAAAAAATACATTAGCTAGCTAGAAACTCCTTGTAAAAAACACTTACAGGTGTTATTCGATTATGTATTTTGACTGATTTAGAAATCTGTATAAGAATTACAAATCTAGCAAAATATACTGATTTTCAAATCTAATATGTGAATTTTAATAAGTATTTACAAATCTGAGAGTTTTCCTTCGATTTTGGTCTTTATATTTTTAACAAAGAAATCCACCCAAATTCAGTTTAAAATCAAATCCATTAATGAATTCGTATCATTGAATAACACCTGATAACACCTGATTTGAATTAGGATTTATATATCATAGAACCAATAACACTGAATTTTAACATGCATTTTGGAATCATATAACCAATAACACTGGATTTTAACATGGATTTTAGAATCATAGAATCAATAACACTGGATTTTGTTCGAATTTATAAATTCATTAAAATACTGAAACCAATAACCCCCACTTATATTTATATCATATGAGTATCATTTCTCATCGTCATAATTTTTTTAATATATACCTTCAGTGAGTTTAAAATCTCACTCTATTGTGAGGTAACATTTTGTTTATAGCATACAATAACCAATATTACAAATTGACTTTTGGTTTAAAATCGTCAACTGCATTGTATATTGCAGTTAGGTTAATAAATATTTGGGAATAGAACATTTGTTATAATCCATTGAGGTTGAATCTCCATTACCGGCCCAGTCATAGAGAGTCCGTGTCCGTTCTGGCCCGAAGACCAGAAGGTCCAATCCGCCATTAGACCATAGGCGGCCAGGACTCGTTAGTCCAATTGGATTAGTAGATGTTTTCCTTATTCTTGTAGGAGTAGTAAAAAGACTATTTCCTTTTCTATCATTTGTGTAATCACTATATAAAAAGACATTTGGTCCTCATTAATAATACACATAATTTATTCGATTCACAACACGTTATCAGCACGACTTGCTCTGATAAACCCTAGCAGCCGCCAACGATCTCAAGCTTCCAAACCGCCGCCGCCGCCGCCCTTGAGCTGCCGCCGTCGCCGCCGCAGAAATCAAAGGCCGATCCTGTTTCCGAGGCCTTTAGCTCCCGGTTCTTTTCCAGTCAACCCAAAAGAAGGATCAAAGGTAGAAACAAATCTCTAAAACCCTAGAACATGAAAATCGAATTCTGACCTAATGATTATCAAACCCTAAAATCGGTTCTTCTATGTTCTACTTGCTTGATCTTTTAAGAACTTAAAATCGAATTGGACCTAAGCTAAACTTGAACCTTAAAATCGGATTTGACTGTTTGATTATTGATAGTTTGCATAAACCAAAATCGAATTTGAACTCATGCTTATTAATATCAAACCCTAAAATCGGATGAACCCTAATTGCATGATCTAGTTAAAAATCGAATTTGGTTGTTTGATCTATTACTTGGCCAAATCATAATCGAACTTGGAATTGCTTGATAAAAATCGGACCATTAAAATTTGATCAAAACCGAAAACCATAGATTTTGTTTGCTAGGATCGAAATTGGAAAATTTCCTTATTTGGAATTTGGAAAATTGCCTTTTATTTGAAATTGCCTTAATCGATTTTGGAATATTGCCTTAGCTGAATTTGGAAATTACTTGTTTGATAACTAACCTAGAAATCGATTGTTAAGTTGCTTGTTTGAATTTGAAAAATTTCCTGTTTGCTTTTATCACCTATAATTGCATGTTAGGATTAAAATTGAAACTTGCTTGAATTAAAATCGCATGATAAATGCATGAATTGAAATTGGTTGAAAGAAACCCTAAAAGCCTAAGACAAAAACCGATGCTTGATTTCAGATGCCGAAAGTCAATAATTTGGACTTCGCAGCCCTAAATCTCTCAGGAGATAATTACTTGCAATGAGCTTTAGATGCAAAGATCATCCTGAAATCAAAAGGGCTCGGTGAATGCATTAATGATGCAAATAACGAATCCGAGATGAATAGGTATAAAGTGATTTTAATCATACACCATCATCTTGCTGAGAGTCTCAAAGATCAATACTTGACACTTGAGGATCCTCTTGATCTCTGGAAGGAATTAAAGGCAAGGTATGATCATCAGAAGATGGTCATATTACCTAAGGCCAGATACGATTGGTTGAACCTAAGGCTCCTAGACTTTAAGTCTGTGGATGAATACAACTCGGCCCTATTTAAAATAGTTTCAAAATTGAAGCTATGTGGCGAGATTGTGATAGAGAATGATATGCTTGAAAAGACATTCTCGACCTTCCACTCAAGTAATGTGTTGTTACAACAACAATATCGTGAGAAAGGCTTCACGACTTATGCAAGTCTGATCTCGTGTTTGTTGCTCGCTGAGCAAAACAATGAGTTGCTGATGAGAAACAGCCAAATGAAACCTCCTGGATCAACCCCACTTCCTGAAGCCCACGTGGCCGAGGACACTAAGATGGAAACCGAGGCAAACCATGTCCAAAGATACCAAAAATATAATGGTCGTGGACGTGGAAAGAGGCATGGGCGTGGTGGCTACCACCCCTATGGTCGAGGGAATGGCCGCGGATCTGATTCTAACCGCGATCGAGGCCGTGTCCGAGGGCGTGGCCATGGGAACCAAACCGGACATCAGTCCGACCCGACCAAGTCTGTTTGCCATCGATGTGGGATGGACAATCATTGGGCCAAGACATGTAGGACTCCCAAACACCTTGTGGAACTTTATCAAGAGAGTGTTAAAGGGAAGAATCCAGAGGCCAACATGATCCAGCATGATAAGGAAGGCGACTTCGATCATGGACAAGATGATCCTATGGATTACGAAAAAATGATCTCATGGAGACATCAGATTGTTTAAAATAGGAATTAAAATTGTATTGTGAAATTCAACATGGATGAATCCGTGGTGGATAGTGGGTCAAGCCACACGAATTTAAAGGACAAGAGATATTTCATAAATCTTACATTGAAAAAGGCCAATATAAGTACTATAGCAGGATCGGCCAGCCTCATAGAAGGCTACGGCCAGGCTAATGTCCTATTGCCTAAGAGGACGCATCTAGAGATTGCGGATGCATTGTTTTCCCCTAGCTCAAAGAGAAGCCTATTGAGCTTTAAAGACATTCGAATGAATGGTCTTCATGTTGAAACAATGGACGAGGGAAACCAAGAGTTCCTTCAAATAATTGAAATCTTCCAAGGCCAAAAGAAAGTCCTAGAGACTATACCTGTTATAGCTACCGGCTTATATTGCACTAAGGTCAATATGATTGAGGCCAATGCCACCGTAAACAAATAGTTTACGGATAGGTTCACCCTATGGCACGACCGGCTGGGACATCCCGAGTCGAATATGATGCGAAAATTAATATCCAATACTTATGGGCACGCCTTGAAAGAAAGGAGAGTTATCCCAAAGAATCTTACTTGTGCCTCATGTTCACAAGGGAAACTCATTGTAAGGCCATCACCAGTAAAAGTGACTAAGGAAACAATAAATTTCCTGGAATATACAAGGAGACATTTGCGGACCAATACACCCACCTTGTGGGACATTTCAATATTTTATGGTCCTGATTGACGCATCTACAAGATGGTCATATGTGTGCTTATTGTCAACTCGAAATATGGCATTTGCGAGACTCCTTGCTCAGATAATACGCCTAAGGGCTCACTTTCCAGACTTTCCTTTAAAGACCATACGAATGGATAATGCTGGTGAATTCACTTCCCAAGCGTTTAATGACTATTGTATTTCTATGGGGGTAAGTGTTGAATACTCCGTGGCACATGTACATACACAAAATGGCTTGGCCGAGTCATTTATAAAACGCATACAGTTGATTGCTAGACCATTACTCATGAGGTCAAAGCTTCCTGTATCCGCTTGGGGACATGCTGTCTTACACGCTGCCGAACTAATTCGCATCAGGCCATCTAGTGACCATAAATATTCCCCATCCCAATTATTAACGGGACAAGAGCCAGACATATCCCATTTTAAGACATTCGGATGCTCAGTCTATGTGCCGATTGCACCACCACAGAGAACTAAGATGGGACCTCAAAGGAGGATGTGGATATATGTTGGATATGATTCTCCCACGATCATAAAGTACCTTTAGCCGACCACTGGTGATTTATTTAAGGCCAGGTACGCGAATTGTCATTTTGACGAATCCGTTTATCCAACATTAGATGATGGAAACCAGCTGGTAAAAGAAATTGCATGGAATCAAACATCCTTAAAATGACAAGATCCTCGGACTCGTGAAAGTGATTTAGAGGTCCAAAAGATAATACATTTGCAAAAGCTAGCTATACAATTGCCAGATTCCTTTGCAGACCCAAAGAGGGTAACGAAATCACATATACCAGCCGTGAATGCACCGATTCGTATTGATGTCCAAGAAGGACCGAGTCAAGTGGCTACTGAGTCTAAACCACGATTGAAACGTGGAAGACCTATTGGTTCCAAAGATAAGACTCCTCGGAAATTAAAGAAAGGTGCTGAAATTCAGACTGAGGAGATAGTGAAAGTTCCAGACATAAATGAACCTAAGGTGCCGGAAAATGTTGCTTGGGACGCCAAGCTTCATGGGCCTGAAGTTCCTGATAACAAAGAGATCGCGATCAATTATGTCATGTCTGGAATCCAATGGAACAGAAAGAATGTCGACATTGATGAAATATTTACATGCAATGTAGCACTTGAGCTCATGAATGAGGATCTAGAACCCACGTCCATTTTAGAGTGCACTCGTCGATTAGACTGGAATAAATGGAAAGAAGCTATAAACGTGGAGTTAAACTCATTAAAGAAGAGAGAGGTTTTTGGTCCCATAATTCGGACACCTCATGATGTTATACCAGTTGGACATAAATGGGTCTTTGTGAGGAAGAGAAAGGAACAAGGTGAAATCGTTAGACACAAAACACGGCTTGTGGCACAAGGATTCTCACAAAGGCCAGGAATCGATTATGAGGAGACATACTCCCCTGTGGTGGATGCAACGACTTTTAGATTCCTGATAAGTCTGGCCATAAGAGAGAAATTGGATTTGCGGTTAATGGATGTTGTAACCGCATACTTATATGGTCCACTGGATAATGAAATTTATATGAAAATCCCCGAGGGAATAGAGCTGAAAGATAAAAGAAGTTCTCGAGACCAGCATTGTATTAAGCTGAATAAATCGCTCTATGGATTGAAACAATCAGGTCGCATGTGGTATAATAGACTAAGCGAGTACTTAGTGAAAAAGGGCTATAAAAACAATCCCATAAGTCCATGCATATTTATAAAGAAATTTGACAAGGGATTCAAAATCATCACGGTGTATATAGACGACCTGAACATCCTAGGAACCTCTGAGGAAATATCCCAAACGGTTGAATACCTAAAGAAGGAGTTTGAAATGAAAGACTTAGGAAAGACTAAGTTCTGTTTGGGAATACAACTTGAGTACGTTAATAATGGAATCCTTGTGCATCAAATGACATATACAGAAAAGGTACTCAAGCATTTTAATATGGACCAGGCTCACCCACTGAGTAGCCCAATGATGGTGAGAAGCCTTAGTCTGGACAGCGATCCATTCGGTCCAAAGAAGAAGGATGAAGAAATCTTTGGTCCCGAAGTGTCATATCTCAGTGCCATAGGAGCGTTAATGTACTTGACTAGTCATACTAGGCCGGACATTTGCTTTGCCGTGAACCTCCTTTCAAGATTCAGTTCTTGTCCGACCCAAAGACACTGGAATGAGATCAAACACATACTTGGTTACCTGAAAGGGACGAAAGATATGGGTCTGTTTTATACTAACCTTAACAATGAAGGTTTAGTTGGTTTTGCTGATGCAGGTTACCTTTCGGATCCGCACAACGGTCGATCCCAGACGGGATATGTTTTCACTCACGGTGGAACAGCCATTTCATGGCGGTCCATGAAGCAGACACTCACGGCTACATCGTCCAATCACGCGGAAATATTGGCGATCCATGAGGCCAGCTGAGAATATGTTTGGTTGAGGTCAATGACTCAACACATTAGACGAGATTGTGGGATGACAGAAAGGAAAGAAGAACCGACCAGCATGTACGAGGACAATGCCGCATGCATAGCTCAGTTGAAGGATGGATACATCAAAGGAGATCGGACGAAGCACATCTTACCGAAGTTCTTTTTCACTCACGACCTATAGAAGGCCGGTGAACTCAAAGTGCTCCAAGTCCGTTCCAGCGACAACTCAGCCGACCTATTCACTAAGTCGCTTCCAACCTCCACATTGAAGAAGCTAATGCATCAGATCGGCATGCGCCAATTAAAAGACTTAGAGTGATGATCATTTCAGGGGGAGTAATGCGTGTTGTACTCTTTTTCCTCGCTAAGATTTTGTCCCACTGGGTTTTCCTTAGAAAGGTTTTAATGAGGCAGCATCCCCAAGCGTACTACCGTGATCCCATCATCATGACCGGTTATGTCAATCAAAGGGGAGTGTTATAATCCATTGAGGTTGGATCTCCATAACCGGCCCAGTCATAGAGGGTCCGTGTCCGTTCTGGCCCGAAGACCAGAAGGCCCAATCCGCCATTAGACCATAGGCGGCCAGGACTCCTAAATCCAATAGGATTAGTAGATGTTTTCCTTATTCTTGTAGGAGTAGTAAAAAAACTATTTCCTTTTCTATCCTTTGTGTAATCACTATATAAAAAGACTTTTGGTCCTCATTAATAATACACATAATTCATTTGATTCACAACAACATTATTATTTTAATCTCTTCCGGCAAGTGAGGATTCACGATTGAAATGAAATATTCCGGCAATAGGAATCTTAAAACTGAGAGGCGAAAAACGCTGCGGTTATATACTTTCTTGTCAGATTAAAACGCTGCGTTTTGTGTTTTTTTTTTTCCCGCGTCAATTTCTCCCCCTATGTTATCGGACAGCCCAACGCAGGCGAAAACCTAGCTAGCTTTCGCCATGGACGTAGGAGGAGAAGACAAAAACGATCTCCAGGAAGACCTAGTGGCTGAAGACGATTCCATGGACGATCTCATCAGAGACCGATTCAGACTCTCCGCGATCTCTATCGCCGAAGCCGAGGGTTAGATTCTTCCTCTCTCTCTCTCCTTATCTCCTCCCATTTCAATCGATTCTCGAAATTTCTGTTGATTTCACTGGATTTACCATCGGTTGATTTGGGTTCCGATTCTAGTGAACGACGAACATTGCTTAAAATGTTTTAATCGACGGTCGACATACCTTTGGGTCTCGGGGATTTTTCAATTTCCTTATCGAATTTGATGAATCAATTTTCAGTAACATAGCATGTTCAAGTGAATTCTACAAAAGAAAATGATTTGAGATTTGTTTGAGCAGCGAAGAAAAGTGGAATGGAGATAGCAGGACCTGTTGTCGCATGCGTGGCAGATTTAGCCTTCAAATATGCAGGTGTGATCTCTCTTCTTATGGTTTGAATCGAATCTTAATCATAGCTTCAGGGGAATGCAGATTGGTCATTGCTATGTAAAGCAATCTTAGGCATTTATGTGTGTTACTTACCTTAACGAAGCACAAACACAGAAGATATAAAGCCAAGTGAGACACAGGAAAGAATGAAATCTCCTTAACATTAGCATGGTGTGGTTATTATGAGTAGTATGATTTTGGTTGATGGTTATATGCTAAAACTGTTGCAGAACATTAGGTTCATACTTGGGTAAGTAATGTGGTGAAAAAGGGTTTCTTATTAGGCTTTTTATGTGTTATTTAAGCAGAGGAAAAAGCAAGTAGAAAAGCAAAAGAAACGCATCTTTCTTTAACATATCTGGCGTAGAGAGCGTGAAACTTTCTTGAGCATGGTTATGTTGCGTAGGATGCATTAAGTTAATGTGTGTATGGTAAAACTGTTGCAGAGATTAGATTCATCATACTGGACCAATTAAACCCAAAAAAAACGAATCTTGTTTCTGAGTGTTTTAGTTTCCAGAATAGCTTTAGTCTGAACGTTTTGCTTATTTCCTCTGAGTAACAGAGAATGTTGCAAAGGACCTTGAACTCTTTGCTCATCATGCTGGACGCAAAGTTGTGAATATGGACGATGTTGTTCTCTCCGGTATAAACTGTTTCTCTCACACTTACTTCATGTTTGTGTTTTGGTTTGTTCTCAATTTCATGTATGTTTTTTTGACATCTACAGCGCACAGAAACGATAACTTAGCTGCGTCTTTGAGGTCATTGTGCAATGAGCTAAAAGCAAAGGAGCCACAATCTGAGAGGAAACGCAAGAAAGGATCTTCTAAGAAAGAAGACAAAGCCAGTAGTAGCAATACCGTTCGGATAACCGATCTCTAACTCACCCATACAAAGCTTCTCTTAAATGTTCTGGAAGTTTTGTGGAACTCTTTACTCTCGTTTGGAATATATCCGATCACAAAATATAAATATCCGAAGGTGTGTATATACAGAGAATTTTTATATTTGCATGTCTCTTGTGGATATGTTTTCTATTTTCTGCAATATACCTTATGATTTTTCTCTGACAAAGCCGGATGATGGTTTAAATATTTTTCAGATCATTTTTTCTTTGTAAAAAGATACCAATTGCGTTGGATTTAAATTTGAGGGATTATGATCTGTTCTAGTGTTAATGTAGCAAAGACTTTCTGATTGGTGTCCGTTGTCGAGGTTGGTGGTGTAGTGATCCAAGAATATTTAAACCATCATCCGAACGGGTCTTCAACTCCTCTACCCGAAAGACCCGAACCCGAACAGAACCGAACCGAACTCTACCCGAATCCGAGAACCGATCGGGTACCCGAGAACCAAAATACACTAACAAAATTAAAGGTTTTCTTCTTTTCTTCGTAATTCTTTCCTTTGAATGTTTGTAGAGAATTGAGCCTCTCTTTTGCACGGAATATAAGTTTGTTCTTGAGCAAGAAAGTAAAAGACACAGAGATTTAACGAGTTCAGATCACGATGTGTAATCCTACGTCTCGGCCTGGAGTTTTTCCAGTAATCCACTATATCACTGATTACAAGCTTTTAGGTTTCTCTCTGCCTCCTTCTAAAACCTAGAGGAAATCAGAAATTTTGTGCTTACCCTAATTCCCCACATGCTTAGCTTTATATACTAAGTCAATTACAAAGATAAGACGGTTTAAACCATACCGAAGCCCAAAGAAAACAAACCCGTTTCCTAGTGACTACCCTGTCGCGGGCCTAGTTATAACTCAATGATTTTCATCACCAAAGCCCAACAAATCTCCACCTTGATGACAATCACTCCAGAGTATAACATCTTCATCTTTGCATTCATGTGAAACTCCAGGCAAACCAGCACCTTAGTGCTCTTCTAAGCCGAGAAAACTCAAGGCTTTCTCAAACTTATCCACAGGAAGAACCTTTGTCAACATATCAGCCGGATTCCTTTCTGTAGGGATCTTGGACAACTTCACGTCACCTGAAGCAACTATATCCCTGATGAAATGCATCCTTCTTCTAATATGCTTCGTTCTCTCATGATGAACGTTGTTCTTGGCTAAACTCAAAGCACTCTGAGAATCACACCAGATCTCCACCGAGTCTTGTTTGAAACCGAACTCCTCAGCCAAACCCATTAGCCAGATAGCTTCTTTCGTAGCTTCCCCCAACGCCATGTACTCTGCCTCTGTTGTAGACAGTGCAACGACCTGTTGAAGACTCGACTTCCAACTAATTACACTGCCACCCGCAGTGAAAACATATGCTGAAATCGATCTACCTCTGTCCAGATCCGACGAAAAATCAGAATCACAGAAACCTTCAACCTTAAACTCCTTGTTCTTCCTGAATACAATCTTCAGATCCTGAGTACCCTTCAAATATCTTAGTACCCACTTCACTGCCGACCAGTGAACCATACTTGGCTTGCTCATAAACCTACTCACTAAGCCAACAGCATATGCTAGATCACACCTAGTTCCCAGCATCGCATACATGATACTTCCAATAGCATTAGCATATGGAATATCATCCATAATTGTCTCAGCTTCATTATCTTTGACAGCCGACAACTTAAAATGCGAACCTATAGGTGTTGAAACAGATCTAGACTCATCCATATTGAATACCTGAAGAATCTTCTTGATATACCCGGATTGAGACAAAGTAAGAACTCCACCTTCACGATCCCTCTCAATATCCATACCAAGAATTCTTCTCGCAGCTCCTAGGTCCTTCATCTCGAACCTACTGCTCAACAGATCTTTCACAGTCTGTATCTCTTCCATGTCCTTTGAAGCAATTAACATGTCATCAACATACAAGAGTAGGTAGATAAAACACTTATCTTTACTCTCCTTTATGTAGACACAGTGATCGACATCGCTCCTTTTGAACCCATGACTAACCACAAACTGATCAAAACACTTGTTCCACTGCCTTGGAGCTTGCTTCAGTCCGTACAGCGCTCTTTCCAACAAGCAAACATGGTCCTCTTTACCTTTAACCACAAAACCTTCTGGTTGCTCCATATAGATCTCCTCTTCAAGTAAACCATGAAGAAACGCAGTCTTAACATCAAGCTGCTCCAGTTCCAGATCTAAATTTGCAACAATAGATAGAAGAAACCTGATAGAAACATGTTTCACTACTGGTGAAAACACATCCTGATAATCAATACCCTCTCTCTGAGAATATCCTTTGGCTACCAACCTAGCCTTATATCTCGGTTCTTCTACTCCTGGTATACCCGGCTTTAACTTGAATACCCACTTGCAGCCAATAACCTTTCTTCCTTTGGGTCTCTTAACCAGCCTCCAGGTTTTGTTCTTTTCTAGAGAAACCATCTCTTCATTCATACCTCCATTCCAGAAAGTTTTATCCCTACTTTCAACAGCTTCCTGATAGTCCCTTGGTTCTTCAGAACTCATCTCAACAGCAGCAATTAAGGCAAAACTTGCCAAATCATAATCATTGAAACGTTCAGGTAGCCTTGTAACTCTCTTAGTCCGATCTCGAACTAACTGATAGTCTTGAGGTATATCATCTGATTCTGAATCTCCAACAACTCCACCTGAAGATGAACCTTCACCTTGATCTTCAGAAGCCGGAACTGTCGATTCAGACGGAGGGTGTCGATCGTCACCAGTGGGGGTGTCGATCGACACCTTCTCTGCGGCCCGGTGTCGACCGACACCAATTGGTGTGTCGATCGACACCATCTCTGGAGTCGGGTTCTCCAGCCCTGTTTCTGACGTAGAAACACCTTCCTTCAAGTCTTTAAACACTTTATCTTCAACAAAGACTACATTCCTGCTTATCACACATCTTTCTTCATCCAGGAGCCATACCTTGTACCCTTTGACTCCTTCCGGATAGCTAATGAAAATTCCCTTCATAGCTCTTGGTTTTAACTTCCCTTGATCTACATGCACATAGACCAATGACCCAAACCTTCTAAGATGCTTATAACCCGGCTTTCTTCCCAGCCATAGTTCTTCAGGAATATTGCCATCTAAGGCCGATGAGGGACTTCTATTTATTTGGTACACAGCTGTGCTAACCGCCTCAGCCCAGAATTCTTCTCCTAAGCCACTCTCATCAAGAATACAACGCACTTTCTCCATTATTGTTCGATTCATGCGTTCAGCTACTCCATTCTGCTGTGGAGTATATGCACATGTCCTGTGCCTCTCAATCCCATGCTGCTTGCAAAACTCATTGAAATCCTTGTTCACGAATTCCAACCCGTTGTCTGTTCTCAGACTCTTCACCTTCTTGCTGACTTGATTCTCAACCAGCTTCTTCCATTCACAAAACTTTGTGAACGCTTCACCCTTAGTAGACAAGAAGAATACCCACACTTTCCTAGTGTAATCATCAATGATAGACAGAAAATACTGCTTACCAGACAGACTTAGAGTAACCGATGGAGATCCCCAAAGATCTGAATGACTATACTTCAGTGCTTCACCAGAATTGTGCTTCCCAACGTTAAAGCTCAGCTTCTTATGCTTTCCCATTACACAACTCTCACAGAAATCCATCTCTCCAATTCTCCTCTTGTCAATGATGCCCCTTTTTGCCAGGATCATCAGATTCTTCATGCTCATGTGTCCCAACCTTCTATGCCACAATACTGTTTCATCGCAGGCAGGTTTCCTGGAAACACTAATGTTTGACTGTCCTGTCACAGTCTCTCCATCAAGCAAATACAAAGAACCACACAGTGAACCTTGAAGACCCATCTTCCCGTTCTTATAGAACCTTGTCTTTCCTTTGCCTCCAGCATGATCAAACCCAAGCTTATCTAACGTACTTGTAGATATTAAATTTCTCTTCAGCTTAGGGATATACCTGACATTTGTCAATGTCTTCACCGTGCCACCATATGCCTTGATATTGATGGAACCTATTCCTTTAACCTCAACGGAATAGTCGTCCCCCAGTAGCACTTGTCCAGAGTTGAGCTCCTCGAACTTATCAAACCAGTCTCTCCTTGAGGTCATGTGATATGAACAACCCGAATCAATCACCCACCTCTCATGATGCCAGCTTTCTGAGACTGTCAATGCATCAACTCCTGCTGATTGATCAATGACTACTGCTGCCTCGCCTTCATCATCATTGGCCATGCGCTTTTTCCTAGCATAACAATCAGTCTTCTTATGTCCTTCTTTCTTGCAGTACCAGCAGGTGATTCTTGATCCCGATTTCGACCTGCTTCTGCTTCTATCACCGGAGTTCTTCTGACTCCTCTCAGGCTGTCTCCCACGAGCCACATACGCTTCACCAGCTTTCTGAGAAGTTGATATTCCCAGTGCCTTGAGCTCAGTCTCCTTAGATCTCGCTGCATTTATCACATCATCAATAGAGATAGATTCTCTACCATACTTCAATGTCTCCTTCATGGAGTCATACTGTGATGGCAAGGAACTGAGCAATAGAATTGCCTGCACCTCATCCGCAACTGTAACCTTCACACTAGCCAACTCTGAAATAGTCTTCAAGAAGTCATCGACATTCTGATCGATTGACTTTGACCCATCCATCTTAAATGTATAAAACTGATACAAAAGATGAATCCTACTAGGTAGAGTTTTGGTATTATATAACCTTTCTAGTGCAGCCCAAAGATCACGTGCTGTTGTGCACTCCTCTGTTTTCCTGAGGACATGATCTCCTAGATGGAGAGTCAACATGTTCATAGCGTTCTCAGCTCGTTCCTCCCTCTTGGCTTCTTCTTCTTGAAGTCTTTCTGCGAAATCCTCTTCAGACTCGTCCTTTTTCTTTACCAGACTTTTAGGCTCTTTTGCAGGTGTTGATAATTCATCCTTCAAACCTGCAAGTGAAATATGAGCCATCATCCTCCTTTTCCACAAGGAGAAATCTCCTTGCCCATCGAAGATAGCCATCTTCACCTTCGAAGTCTTCTTAGAATCCATCACGCCTTAATTTATCTCTGTTCAGACACGGTGTCGATCGACAATGAATGGGTGTCGGTCGACACTGAATGGGTGTCGATCGATACTAAACGGGTGTCAGTCGACACTGAACGCGAAGCCTGATTCTGAACTCGCCGCCGATGCCTTTAACCCAGCAATCAACCACACAACCAAGAAAACCTAGTAACAACCGCCAATCCTTCTCTGCCCTTGCTCCCGAAACCAGTAAATCTGGCTCTGATACCACTTGTAGAGAATTGAGCCTCTCTTTTGCACGGAATATAAGTTTGTTCTTGAGCAAGAAAGTAAAAGACACAGAGATTTAACGAGTTCATATCACGATGTGTAATCCTACGTCTCGGCCTGGAGTTTTTCCAGTAATCCACTATATCACAGATTACAAGCTTTTAGGTTTCTCTCTGCCTCCTTCTAAAACCTAGAGGAAATCAGAAATTTTGTGCTTACACTAATTCCCCACATGCTTAGCTTTATATACTAAGTCAATTACAAAGATAAGACGGTTTAAACCAAACCGAAGCCCAAAGAAAACAAACCCGTTTCCTAGTGACTACCCTGTCGCGGGCCTAGTTATAACTCAATGATTTTCATCACCAAAGCCCAACAATGTTCTAAATTTTTAGACCCGAACCGACCCGGATCCGAAAAGAACCGACCCGAAACCGAACCGAAATTCTACAATACCCGAACGGGTCCTAAATTCATCTACCCGAAAGACCCGAACCCGATTGGACCCGGCTCGAACCCGACCGAGGATCCGAATGCCCAGGGCTGTGTTGATGTAGCAAAGACTTTCTGATTGCTATCCGTTGTCGAGGTTGGTGGTGTAGTGATCCAAGAACAGATTAAGAATGATAAGCATTTATATTGATCAAAGCTCTAAACGGCTAACTTTAACAGAATAAAAAAAAAGATAAAATTTATCCTTTTTGCTCCAGAAATTTTCAATTTTCTTTTGCTTCAGAGAAAAAACTCATTTGAAAATCACAAGCTTGAAGTTGACTTATAACTGAATCATTTCATCAATCTATCCTCGTATCCTTTATCATGTTTTTTTGTGGATGCTATATCAAAAAAAAAAAATATACTATATCATGTTTTCGGTGGATCACATCAATCATAGCTGTCGAGATCATAACATTTATAAATTCGCTATATAATACGTATGATAGCAGATTTTTCGTACTAACAATGTATGTTTATGCTGTAGTGGAGAGAGATTAAAATGAAACGATTCATGATTGCTTAAACATGCATTTTTCCATTCACTGACCTCGTCTTTCTCTTGATGTTCATCCATTTTATTAAGTATCACCGAAACAAGAAACGTGTGAAATATATATATAAAAAAGAGAATGTATGTATGACCTAAAAAAAAAAAGAGAAAGCGGGGAGATTAGTTCATCCCATCGCGCGTGTGTTTTTGTTTTCCTGTATTTTTTTTCCTCTTGTTTTTAAAAATCTGTTACATTAACAATTTGCTCCCAAACAACAAACCTTCTTCGGTAAGGGGTTAGTTCTTTACCGAAGAACCTCCATCGGTAAAGGTTACTTCCAAACAACAAACATCCTTCAGTAATGGGTTAGTTCCTTAGGAGTTAGGTATACCGAGGGCCTTCCACATCCTTGCATGTTCCATTCGATTTACTTGATCCGCGTTGCTAGTAGCTTCGGGATTGCACATCCATCCAAACAACTACCAATAAAGTCCTTCCTATCAAGGGATTCATCAGAGAGTAACTTGACTGGCCGATGGGTTCTCTTCAAGGACTTGGATGGATGGTGAGGATGAATGGATAGAAAGACACCACACAAAGGATGAATAGCTTTGTGGTAAGTTCGAACCAAACCTTCAAGGAATCACACGCAACAAGGGAATGGCGGCTAGGTTTTCTTTGCAAGAAAAACTTCGGTATTTTATTAATTTGAAAGAAATCGTGACTACAGAATGAATGTGAGACTTTATTAAATAGTCTTGCAGCCATGACTTACTTGGGCCGAACAATAAATAAAAGAAATAACAAATGGTGTTACCTAACACATAGTCTAAAAACACGGAAGAATTAAAACACAATTACGAAAACTAAAATGGAAATCCTGCAAAACCAGAAAAGGAAAGTTGTTAATAAACAAAAAAAGTCAAATGCACCGCGGGTCGGTGGTCGATGGTCGGAATGTCGATGGTCGCTTGGTCGATGGTAGAATGGTCCAATCCTTGTGCTAAGCTCGAAATGATGAAAAGATTGGTCGTGGCACTTCCTTGGAGGACCGGTAAGAATGGGATGGTCCGGGAACCGGTTTGTGGTCCGGGTGGTTCCATTGTAAGGCCCAAGGCCGAGTAGGGTTCCTTGCATGGTCCGGTTGAGAATTCTTCAAGTATTTCTTTGTTGGGCAACCTCCCTTTAAGTTCTTCATGTTCCAACAATGTGATCAAGCATTCGATGTTTTGGTTGAATTTTGCCCTCAGGTTCTTTGTTCTGGATCGGGTCCTTGGTGTGTTCCGCGTGGTTGGAATATTGATAACCTCAATGTTGGTCCCGGGTGGACCTTCGGGTGCCTCGTCGGTCATGAATCCATCACCAAAGGTATGTGCCATCTGGTTCTTCGCTCTGGATTTCTGGATCCTCGACGTAGCTAACAACACTCTCTCCAGAGACCTTGTCGTTCTTTCATCGCCGATTTAGCCAGGGGAGGCGCGAGAAAAACGCGGACCGCAAATGTGATTTTCACTTTCTACATGGCGGTCAGCAAAATTTTGGGATACGCGGCGGAATCCTACACCGACTTCAACAAAATGTTTCCTTTCTTCTTCCTTTCCATCATTCTACTTATACTCTTTATACTCTTCACCGTTACTATTGTTAAAGGTATTCTTATAGGTTACTTTAAGTATTCTTCTACTCCTCCTATTCTGATTTTTTCTTTTCTTCTTATACATGCAAGACATGCTAAATATATTAATGTATTATTTGCTTATTTGCTTTTTTCCACACATTTTTTCCTTCTTTAGTTTGTTCAAACTTTTTTAGAGTTTTTTTTTTCCTTTAGTCTACACCTTTTTTTTTCTTCTTTAGTTTGGTACGGATACATATTCGTTTAGAGATATTTATTGCGCCAACCTCAAGAACTGTTTCTTCCTTTCCATCATTCTACTTATACTCTTTATACTCCTCACAGTTACTATTGTTTAAGGTATTCTTATAGGTTACTTTAAGTATTCCGTTCGCGTTAGATTCCATAGTCTCAGACAACTCTGGTGCAAGCCAATGTACTTATACTTCTACTATATTAAAACAGGAGTCCAGTAGGAAAACAACATTTTGTGATGTGTTATATTACAATTTGTGCCACTAAATATTAATGGTTTTCTTATAATTCATTAAGGGTAATTATGGAAGAGAACATTTTCTCTACTAAACATGTTTTCAAACAATACAACTATTAAACATGTATCCAAACAACTTAAAAATAATGGGTCCCACAAAGACAACACACACACACAAAATTTCTTCTGGAAATCCTCTCAAAAATTTCTTCCGGAATTTTCAGTAACATAACATGCTGAAGTATATTCTACAAAAAAAGTAAAGTGGAATGAATATAGCAGGACCTGTTGTCGCATGCGCGGCAGATTTAGCCATTGTTGAACTATGATCTCTCCTAGGTCAAGTTTATGGGAAAAACTTTGAGAATAACACAGTAAATTTGTCGAAGTGACTTTTATTGATGTTGATTGAATTACAAGCGAATAGTCAATGCTTTTAACCTAGTCGAGATGAATACTAGATTAGAAGCAAAGAGTTCTAAGTTGTAAGCGAAAAGCGTCTGTCTTCTGAAGGAAGACCTTCCCCCTATTTATAAGATTACACGCCGACCTAATGACTTCAGGATAAGGAAACATTCCGATTTCTCCGCTTTCCTTTTCTTGACGTCGTCATTATCTTCTTGCATAAATTCCGGGTCGGCATATAATATTTCCTTTTTCTTAGAGGGAAATATTCCTTCTTCGATGCGATTTTGTATCTTTCCGAAAATACTAACATTTATCAATTTCGAGATAAATGTTATTATTTTACTTTTAGGATATTAATTAATCGATAATTAATATCCACCGGGCCGAGGTGAAATATTAATGGGCCTTGGAGAGGGTGCTAAACCGGTACCCAACAATAAGCCCCCCCTCAGTTTGTCGAGCAACGCGACCGAGCTCGTCGAATTTGAAGAGAGTTGGGGTCGTCGAGAATTCACCTCGGCGGGTACGAAGGAATCTTTCGAGGTCGAGAATATTCTTTTATCGTAAAAGAGTATCCTAAAAAGATTTGATGTCTGAAGGACATGCATTAAATGCGACGCGATCTCTTCCAGTCTAGGCGCGTGAGAAACGTACGGAGATCATAGCACGCTTTGTCGTGTTTTCTTTGATTGAAACGACGTTGACACGTGTCAAACATGCAGAAGATCGCGTGCGTTTCGCAGCGAGCTGATGTGAACGAAGAGACGCAGGACGTGACTTTTTAGACCTAATAATGAAGAGAGAGGGCGGCGGAAGATGAAGAGATCTCCAACCGTGATGATTACCTCGAAAACCGTCGCTTCTCTCCTTCTATAAATCCTTGCCATCTTCTCATTTCATCCCCACTTCTCCATTTCTTTGTTTTTGCAAAAGGTAGAGCTCTCTTCTCTCTCCTCTTTTCGTTCTTATTTGCTACCGTGTTCTTCATTCCGCCACCGCATTCTCCGACTCCGAAAAATGTCTTCGAACTTTTCTCCACCCTGTTCTCCACCTTCTTGGCGTGGCCTCCGACCCGAGGCGGATGACCTAGAGGACAGAGATCTGGGCTTCGGGCTCAGCCGCTGCAGATACCCACCGGGGGTAACCGAGCCGAGCTACAATTCCGATCCTCAGCCGATGGACGAGGATCGCAGTCGCCAAGAAAATGAGAACGCCGAGGCAGCCGCCTCGTTGCACGATTGCGACGAGGTTGAGAGCGGCGGTCCAACGACAGTTGGCGAGCTGCGGAAGAAACCAATCGCGACGAGGCCGCGGAGGATGAGCTGCCAGCGACAAGCGAGGCGAATGACTCTGGGAGCGACGACCCCAACCTCGAGATAGACGAGCTGATCTTTGAGCCTCACCGAGCCGAACGTATTGCTCGAGACAAGGCCAAGGAGAGGATGAAGAAAGAAGGTACACCGATCCCAGATGAAGTTGCTGGGAATGTTTGGAACGTCCTCTCCACGAAGTCGACGAAGAAAAGCCTCACAGAGCTAAGGTCACTCTGCCACGTCGATCCGAGAGTGACTTTCGTTATTCACCCTGTTCGTCTTCACCCTCGTCTTCACCCTGTTCTCCAACTTTTCATCAGAAGAAAAGCCTCACAGAACGTCCGTGGGATGCTCCGCCGGGACACTTCTGCGTCTACAAGTCTTTTTTCAAATTTTGGCATCTCCGATTCCCGATCCCGGATCTCCCGTTTGAATATTGCGCACGTAGGAGAATGGCGTTAACGCAGCTAACCCATGGGGGAATGCGTCACATGGTGGCGCTGATGATGCTTTCCGTAGAAAACAGTCTGCCGATGGACTGCAGAATCCTTGAGGAGATGATGTGGATCAAGGCCTCGAAAGCGAAAACGTCCCTTGGCTACTTCTATCTTCAGATGAAGACGAGGCACAACATAATTCCCAGGGAGACGGCGAGAGCCAAAGTTGAAGACTAGCGAACCCGATTCTTCTTTGTGAAGAAAGACGAGTTTGCGGTGGCGAATCCCAGTCTCAGGATCCAAAATCATTGGAATGACCCAATCGGTAGATACCCATTTGTTTTTTTTTTTTTTTAATCTTGTTTTATTTTGACGTCGTGGTTTATCGTTTTGCAGATAAAGTCTCCGCTCGTGCCTCCTTCGGAAGACTTCAGCGCGGTGGCCGACGAATACGCGAGAATTAGCCACCTGACTTGGCCCGAGGTGTCAGCGGAAAGGGTCGAGCGTGCACTTCAAAAGATTTCCCGACAATCCGGCCCGTCGACGAGACCACAGATGGGACTGCGTGAGAGGAAATTCAGCAGCCTGACCGACGACCTGGTTACCATCATCGGAGAATCCTCCGGGGGCCCGAGAACGGTGACTCCGCCTTCCCGAAGACGCGAGGATGCCGCCCCTGATTCCGCCGGGGCGAATCTTCAAGAAGAGGCTCGCGATGAGTTTATTGATATCATCGGGGTCGATTCTTCGCCACGGCATGAAGATGAGATATTGGCGACGCAGAGCCGGGAACCGACCGATCTGAACCGCACCGATCCGATTGTCGAGCAGGATGGCGCGGGACACAACCCGTTGGAAGAAGATCCCGACGTGCCTGGGAACGAAAACAATGAACAGGATGGGCCTGATGATAGGTAAGGTCCCGACGCTCCGGGAGAGAGTGCTGCTTTCGTGAGTGGCGAAAGAGCGGGCGGAGATAGGGATCCAAACGAGGTCCGAAATCCCTCCGAGTTCTTTTTCCACTACTTTGGGACGCCGCCGATCGCAGGCGATGATGCTGCCGCTGCCGAACTCTTCTGGAGATTAAGGACGAAGCCTCTGGCGCGTCCTGTTGTCCCAACGGAGCTCGAACATTACGGTTTGTTCGAGACCTTTGCCGGGGAAATAACAAGGCGTCTGAATGCCGCGGTGTTCACAGTGGGCAAATATGATCGGGATCTTAAGGCAGCCAGGAAGGAGGCGAAAGATCTGGCGGACGAGCTGGCTTTACTTCGAGCAGAGAAGGATCGTCTTGCCGAGGCCAACGAGAAGCTGTCGTCAGAAAATGTGGAGCTTGTCAACCAGAGGACAGAGTTGCTCTGTGCCGTCGAGGAGGTGGATTCTCTGAAGGCCAGAGTGGCCGAGGTCGAGAATGCCCGGGCTGCCCTGGTGGCAAGCAAGAAGAAGGCTCGAGAGAGCTTGAGAAGGGAGCGGGAGCGGCTCCGTCAATCGAGAGCTGACCGTGTCACCGCCGAGCGGGCTAAGGTCGTCGGCGAATATGCCCCTCTGATGGCGAAGATGAGGGACTTCGTTGCCCAGAGAGCGGTGATAGAGGATGCCGTAGCCGGATCCGCCGCGGCCGAAGGCGCGTTGGCTTTCGCGAATGCGCTAAAAGCCAAGGAGTGGGACATTCTCGCTGAGATGATCGCCAAGCTCGAGGCGAAGAAGAAGGAGCAGGAAGACGCCACTGCGGTGATCAACGAAATCACCTTTGACGAAGGTGAGCTGGATGCTCCAGTTCGAGTTATTGCCGAGGCGAGTCCGCCACGACCGGTGTCCGAAGGGGTGAACGAGCAGACCGATGGGGCGGAGGAAGCGGCCAATGATCCTGCTGGGGATCAAGGGCAAGAAGAAAGGACCTAGGCGGTCCATTAGTTTAGTTATTTCGTTATCTTTTTTTGTAGAGCCGGGGTCCGACTTGTGGACCTCGGCGTCGTAGCACTTGTAAGCCGATAGGCTAGTTTTTCTAAGTTAATGAAAGTACGGCGTTTTCAAGTAACATAGACGTTTCACGAGTAATAGTCCGAATGATTTAGATTACCGTGCTAGTGGAATGACTGAGCTGAGTAGTAGATACTCGAAAACTTATTCAAAGTCAGTTCGGTTCGGAATTAGACTTGATCCTTGAACTTAACAAGGTAAGTCGACATCCGGGGTGCGAGGCTAACATCTGCTCGCATACGACGGAGGCTTACGTCGGCTCGGCTTACACCTTGAAAGATAAGTCTGTTTCGGACAGAGCGTCTCAATCAAGTATAGATACGCTCTCGAGACTGAACTCCGGCGTGATTTCGTGGGTCAGTCATAAGTTTGAGAGGTGCGGGCAACGATGGACCCGGCTTTATTTGACCCATCATTCAGTTGATCACAATGAAGATGTATTGGTCTATAGCTTAGAGCTATGAGGCGAAGCGCTTACGTTTGAGCGTAGCTCGGTACAGTTTTGACAGTTTAACTGAGAAAGTGAGGTAAAGGCGACCGTTAATGGTGCAAACGATTTGTAACGAGACGATTCTGCGAAGGAAGATATTTTTATTGATGTATAGCTGAACCCTTTGACAGGCTGCCTACGTACCCCGAAAGAGAATCAAGCCATTCATAGTTCGATTACAAGAGAGCGTAGCTCGTTCTTTTTTTTTTTTTTTAACGCTAGTCACATCATAGAGATGGACTTAGTAGTAGAAACGTTTGAGGTTGTTGACGTTCCATGAGCGCGGCACTGCGTCACCTGACATGGTCACGAGTTCGCAGACACCTGGTTTAACGATCTTGCCGACGATGTATGGGCCTTCCGAGCTTGCCGGCGCGATACTCTTTCGTGTTTTCGTAGACTTTCCGTAAGACAAGGTCGCCTTCTTCGAAGTGCCGAGGCCGTACCTTCGTGTTATAGTACCGGGCCGCCTGATGCTGATAGTTTTGCATCCTGAGGAGAGCTTGTCCGCGCGTTTCCTCCAAGGTGTCCAAGTTATCGAGTAACATTGCACAATTGACTGCTGGGTGTAGCGGTGCCAGTTTTCGCCGGAGTGTTGGCACCGCGGCTTCGACGGGTGACAAGGCTTCGCAGCCGTAGACCAACGAAAATGGTGATTTTCCGGTGGCGCGACGTGGAGTTGTTCTGTGAGACCAGAGGACACCGTCAAGCTCGTCTGTCCAGAGTCCCTTTTTCGATCCGAGGCGTTTTTTGAGGCCGTCGATGATGGTCTTGTTTGTTGCTTCGGCCTGGCCATTACCTTACGGGTAACGAGGCGTTGATTTATTGAGGCAAATCCTCCATTTAACGCAGAAAGCTTCGAAAATGCTTGAGATGAAATGGGAGCCGTTGTCCGTGACAATTTCGTAAGGCAGACCGTGGCGGCAGATGATGTGTGTCCAAACGAACATCTGGACGTCGTGGTCCTTTATCGAGGCGTATGCCTTAGCCTCCACCCACTTTGTGAAGTAATCCGTCATGATGAGCACGAACTGGAGTTGCCGAGAGTTTGGTAAAGGACCGACGATGTCCATGGCCCATCGCATGAAAGGGTACGGAGGACAAGACGTGGTAAGGAGCTCTGATGGAGTATGGAGGATGGGCCTGTGTCGTTGGCATTTTTCGCACTTGAGGGTGAATTGTTCGCAGTCTGCGATCATGGTTGGCCAGAAGAAGCCGTGTTTTTTGACTTTAAGTGCGAGAGCGCGTCCGCCTGAATGATTGCCGCCTGCGCCTTCGTGAGTTTCTTCCAGAACGAACCGAATTTGCATGCCATCGATGCAAGTGAGAAGTGCGCCAGCTGCGGTCCGTCGTAGTAGTTCGCCGTTTATGACCGTGTAATGCGCAGCGCGAGCCTTGAGGCGCCGGGCTGCCCATCTTTCAATTGATGTGTTGACATTTGTGATGTACTGAATGATTTCGGTTCTCCAGTCGGGCTTTGCGCTGGTCTCCTTATTAATGTCAACGTTGGAGTGCGTCCCGACCTCGTCGTCGTCGGTTTCGTCGGCGTCGTTATGGTCCTCGCTGATGGATGCGCAAAGTCCCTTGTGTAATTCGATGCTTGGCGTTGGGATGCTTGCGATTGGTATCTGGCGCCGAAAATCATCGTCTTTGTTTGAGCCGATTGTTGCGAGCGCATCGGCGGTGGTATTTTCGGCACGAGGGATTTTGGTGAGTTCGAAGGACTCAAACTCCGCGGCGAGTTCTTTGACGAGCCAGAGGTATGCATCCATACGGTCGTTGCGTGCTTCGTATTCGCCGTTATATTGATTGGCGACGAGCTGAGAGTCGCAATAGGCGTGGTTGTTGGTTGCGCCGATTCCTTTGGCGAGGCATAGTCCGGCAATGAGTGCTTCGTACTCGGCCTCGTTGTTAGAGGCTGCGAACTCAAGGCGGAAAGATTGTTCGAGAGTTTCCCCCGTTGGCGACTCGAGTTTGATGCCGACGCCGGAGCCTTGGCGACGTGACGATCCGTCAACGTGGAGGATCCATTTAGGTTTGGGCTTGGTCGTGTCATCGACGAGCTCGGCGGGTAATTCGATGAGGAAATAGGCCAGAACCTGGGCCTTGGCGCTGACTCTGCTCTTGTACTCGATGTCGTACTCTGATAGGTCCACTGCCCATCTCGCAAGTCGCCCCGACTGGCTTGGGCTATGAAGGATGGTGCGAAGTGGTTGGTTACTTAGGACGTGGATGGTATGGGATTGGAAGTATGGTCGTAACTTCCAGGCCGAGACGACTACGGCGAGGGCCAATTTCTCCAAGGTGGGATAGCGAGTTTCTGCACCATCGAGTGTTTTGCTAACGTAAAAAATTGGACGTTGATCGCCGCGGTCTTCTCGTACGAGTACGCTGCTGACTGCCGAGGTCGAGATGGCGATGTAAAGATAGAGCGTTTCTCCTTCTTCTGGCTTTGCGAGGATTGGTGGAGTAGACAGGTATGTTTTGAGCTGTTGAAACGCGTCCTCGCACTTATCATCCCATTGAAAGCGTTTGTTGCCGCGGAGAAGTTGATAGAACGGCAGGCATTTGTCTATCGATCGTGAGATAAAGCGGTTGAGCGCGGCGATCCACCCGGTGAGACGTTGGACCTCTCGGGTTATTTTTGGGGAAGGAAGCTCCAGGATTGCGCTGATTTGCTTGGGGTTAGCCTCGATCCCGCGTTCGGTGACGAGGTAGCCAAGGAACTCTCCGGAAGTGACCGCGAATGTGCACTTGGCCGGGTTGAGTTTCATGGAATATGAGTTGAGGATGCGGAAACATTGATCCAAGTCCTTGATGTGATCCTCGGCGACTGCTGATTTGACGAGCATGTCGTCAATGTACACCTCCATGGTTTTGCCGAGCTGATGTTCGAACATTCGGTTCATCAGCCATTGATATGTCGCGCCGGCGTTCTTCAGCCCGAAGGGCATCACTTTGTAGCAATAGGTGCCGCGGTCGGTAATGAAGGCCGTCTTTTCACGATCGTCGGGATGCATGAAGATCTGATTGTATCCGGAGAACGCGTCCATGAACGATAGGAGTTGGTTTCCGGCGGTCGCTTCGACGAGGCGATCGATATGTGGCAGCGGATAGCTGTCTTTGGGACACGCCTTGTTGAGGTCGGTGAAATCGACGCAGATGCGCCACTTGTCGTTTTTCTTCTTGACCACCACGGGGTTGGCGAGCCAGTCTGGATACTTCACCTCGGCGATAGATCCAGCCTTGAGCAATTTTTCGACCTCGTCGTTGACGGCCAGAGCGCGTTCAGGGCCGAGCTTTCGTCTCTTTTGCTTGATCGGCTTATAGACTGGGTCGATATTAAGCTCGTGGCTGATAATACGAGGATCGATGCCGGGCATATCATTTGCGGACCATGCGAACGTTGCTTTGTTGTCTGAGAGAAACTCAACGAGCTCGGTTCGGAATGAGTCGGGGAGGTCGGAGCCGATGCCGACGCAACGCTCGGGATTGGTTTTGTCGATGTTGACTTGGACAACGAGGTTGGTCTTTGGTCTTTCGTGGACTTCGAGTAGTTCAGGCATGTTGATCACGCAGGACTGTGCAGACGGTGGGTGTGGTTTGTGCAGTTTCTGTTCGGTGATGAAGCAGGAGCGTGCGATGCGCTGATTTCCTCGAAGAGTGAAGATGCTGTCGTTGTTTGGGAACTTGAGGCATTGGTGGTACGTTGATGTGACTGCCTTTAAGGAATGCAGCCAAGGCGTGCCGACGATGGCGTTGTAGATTGCGGGCTGATTTACCACGTCGAATTTGACCCATTTGGTGATGCCTCCTACCTCGACAGGCAGTTTGATGGTTCCGGTGGTCCAAGAGGATTCGCTTGTGAATCCAGTGAGTATCTTAGTCTTTGGCTTGATCTGATCATTGCGAATACCCATTCGATGGAGAGTTTCTTTGTAGATCAGATCCGTTGAACTTCCGGTATCGACAAGGATGCGCGCGACGTCGAGGTTATGGATTTTAAGCTCGACGACTAGCAGGTCATTGTGCGGCATATTGACTCCCGTTGTATCCGCCGCGGTGAAAGTGATTGGGACTTCATCCGCCAATGGTTGCTGCCACTTTGACACGGTGATAGCTCGTCGTTCATGTTTGTGGTTAGGAGAGGACTTTAGTTGGAAAAAAATCATAAATTTATTTGGTTTCTTCTCTGAAATAGAACTTAGTTTATGGGTAGGTTCGTCATGTGAAGGGAGGTTCTTTGGGTTTTGGGAGAATCCTTATGTTCTGATATACGAATCTCTACTTTGTTCGTTTCTTCTACTGAAAGCATACCTCACTTGCTGTGTTTTGTAATGGATTGTTCTGGTCTTTTCGATGCTTGATACAAAATCTCTGATTCAAGCTTCGGATTGTTGCGCCATGTTCATTCTACGGTTTGCGTTTTGAGTCGATCTTTGCCGTGGTCTTTGAGGCTTTACTGATTTCGATACCTTGCACAATTTCTATTTTTGCAGGTATCTTTCGGAGTTGCAGAGCGACATAAGCTTAATCCATTCTTGCCCGTGCTTCCACACGTGAGTCGGCTACTGAACCAGGGTGAGCATTGCTGCATTGCTGTTTCTCTTGTTTATTACATCTTCCCATGTAAGGATTGCGTTTCGTGAAATTGCTCTCAAATCTCTGCCATGTGCCTGGTTCTAGTTTTACGAATTGGTCTTTCCTGATCTTTGCAGATTTTCTATTTACAAGCTTCAGAGTTGATTTTCTGTCTTGTGATTTAGGCTTGAAATAGTTGATTTTGTATTCTTATTCAACACCACTTATTGGCAAATTGTGGTACAGAAATCTAAGGAATTGGTCTAAGCGAGCTTTGATGGGAACCATAGACCTTAGATGTGCTTCAGATGAAACCTCCATTGCGGATCTCAGCAGTCAAGTTCACCAGCTTCCTTGCTGCATTAGATTTGATGGTCCTGCTCAAGTTTCCAACTATTTCAAGCCTAAATCCACTGGTAAGAGAAACACATTGTAATCATGTGCTTGTCATCGATACCTTAAGTTTATATGGCGATTTTAACGTGGAAAGTTGTGTACCTTAGACGTCGAAGTTGATGGAGTAAGAACCGAAGAAGCTTATTTCAGAGTAAGGAAGTTGCTGGGAGCAACTATTCCACTCCCTAGTGGCTATTCTGGTACGTTTTCTCTGCTTTCTTCCTAATGAAATGGAAAAAACTTTAGTTAGAGAGTTGTGAGACAAATTCTCAATGATGTCTTGATGAATCTTACAGTGATGTATGTTCTATAAGATGATCCTTAGTGTTAGAGAAATTATGTTTTGGTTACTCACATTTCATTAGCAATTGAGCTTGTTCATATGTTGTTATCCCTTTAGGTTTTTTGCTTGGGCAAGCAAGTAACCGAAATGCTAACGGAAAGATAAAAGTTTGTGGTGACACAGAGGAGAATCCGTGTTGGGTAGTGAAGGCGAAATTCGATAAAATGACGTACTGGAATCACGATAGTCTTCCTTCAAAAGACGATACGTTCTTGCGGTCTTTTCATTGGTTTAGCATTGCAGAAGCGGTGAGCATACAGGTCTCATCCATCTCTCTTTGACTGGTTCATAAGTTTTTGTTTCTTACTTGCCTGAGAACATTGGTTTTGACTGCAGCTGCACAAACTAGTGACAGTTGAAGACGTGGTTGCAGTAAAAGATGGTGGAAAATGATGAATTATCAATTGTCATTAACCATCTTGATTGTTGAACAAAAGATGTTGTGAAACAAGTAGATCTTGACATTGTTCTCAAGGCTTGTTGGGTTATAAAACTTGTTCGAGCCTGGTTCATGTATTAATTTTGTAAAACATTTTTTCTAATAGACGAAAACGATAATATTTCTTTAGAAAATCACTTGATTTCCTTCATCGCAAATATAATATTTTATTTAGAGAAAATAACTTCATTTCCGTCGACCATCATAACAGTGATCACTCATCACAGCATTGGATTTTATTGGGGATCATCCTTAGTCTAAACGAGCCAACTCGTTGTTCGTTTGGTTTTGTGATCTCCTTCATGACCTAAGAACATTCGGAAAAGCCCAAATCGAGCCGAATATGTTATAAGAAGCCGAAATTGTTATTTTCAGTATGGTATTTAATTCGCAGCGCTAACGTAAAACATGGAAAGTGGCGCAAGAATTTATGGAAGGGTAATAATAGGCTGGCCGAGTTGTTGACGCTGCTTACTTTTGCAGAACTCGACTCGTGCGGGCCTCCCCATCCCCCAATTACCCCACAGTTCCAAATCTTTTTTTTCTTTATTGAAAATTGATTCATTCATTACATACTAAACTCTAGGTTGTGAAATAAAATTATTGATTAGTTGCTTCTTAAGTGCCACATGTCAAACTCTCTTTCTATGCTTCTCTTCTCTCTCTCTTGCCAACCTCAACGATCAAGCTTTGTCAAAGCACCTCTCTGGCTAAAGTTGAAATCGTAAGTTTTCTTTCCTTCTCCTCTCTCTATCTATGGGTTTCAAGTTTCGATTCTGCTGGTATCTTATCGTAAAAGAAAGGAGAGAACTTTATGTAATTCATGTATCCTCTGTGACAGTCTGGGAAATTAAGTTTCATGAATCGCTGGACTTGTATGAACCAAAACCAATCAAAGTTTAATTTCCTCAATCTGATTTGGATCATATTGATAAACGACATAGCTTTCTATTTGCTTCCTTGGATCATGTTTTGGTGTTGATTTTCTGAGCTCTGCCTCTTTTCTCTTGTCATGTGGGTTTTAAACATTGTTTCCCTATGAACCTGAATTGCGTATGGCTACTTGGCATTGGTTACAGAGTTCCCATGGCTGTATTGGTATGTGAAATTTTGATATTGCTCTCAATTGACGGCTTCACTTGTGGTTAGGAGAGGACTTTAGTTGGGAAAAAATCGTAAATTTATTTGGTTTCTTCTCTGAAATAAAACTTAGTTTATGGGTAGGTTCGTCATGTGAAGGGAGGTTCTTTGGGTTTTGGGAGAATCCTTATGTTCTGATATACGAATCTCTACTTTGTTCGTTTCTTCTACTGAAAACATACCTCACTTGCTGTGTTTTGTAATGGATTGTTCTGGTCTTTTCGATGCTTGATACAAAATCTCTGATTCAAGCTTCGGATTGTTGCGCCATGTTCATTCTACGGTTTGCGTTTTGAGTCGATCTTTGCCGTGGTCTTTGAGGCTTTACTGATTTCGATACCTTGCACAATTTCTATTTTTGCAGGTATCTTTCGGAGTTGCAGAGCGACATAAGCTTAATCCATTCTTGCCCGTGCTTCCACCGGGTCTTCTTCATCCGAAACCGGCGGCTGGCACTTATCCCAGCCGCCGGGTCTTCTTCATCCGAAACCGGCGGCTGGCACTTATCCCAGCCGCCGGGTCTTCTTCATCCGAACACGGGACGGACGAGCTAAGGCAGACTGCCCACGATCCATCCAAGATACGAACCGGCGGCTGGGATAAGTGCCAGCCGCCGGGTCTTCCTCATCCAAAACCGGCGGCTGGGATGAGTGCCAGCCGCCGGGTCTTCACACGTCCATGGCCGGCGGCTGGGATAAGGCCAGCTGCCGGGTCTTCTTCATCCGAAACCGGTGGCTGGCACTTATCCGAGCCGCCGGGTCTTCATCACATGCACACGATCATTTCTCAAGTCAAGACTCATCGTCCGAACATCGTCCAGTCGACCGACCGTCATGTCCGGACCGACCCGAAGATCATCCATTTGCATGTTCTGACTCCAAAGACGTCCGTAAACATTCGTGGACCAGTCGCCGAGCACACGAGCCAAAGGAACCGGCGGCTGGCCATCAATACCAAAACCGGCGGCTGGAAGTTCAAACGAAAAACGGGCTGTTCAAGTCTCAGAATTCGTAAAAACGCTCGGAACACTATTCACGCGGGGAAAACCGTTGAAAAACACTATTCATCCCGAGACAAAGTTAACTGAAAAATCGAATTAAGCATAAACCGAGATTCGGATTACTATTCACCAGTTTGCTATTCATCGGGTCACTATTCACCGGCGGGCCGGATTTGGGTCAGAATGCGCGGATGGATCACGGAAGACTCTCGGGCCGGATATCGGGCCCAGAAAGCTTAGGTCGGCGGCTGGGAAGGACCGACAAGGTCCCACATCGGAAATCCGAAGTCTTAGCCTCCTAGGATTGTGGGTATATATATGTACGCTCATGTAAGGGTAAATCCCATCCCAGATCCGAGTATTAGGAGTTTTAGCAATTTAAGACTATTCAGCTTTTGCTAATTTCCCTTGTACTTTCGGAAATCATCAATAAAATCTCTCTTTTCATCTTTTTTGCATTTTCGGTCCTTTAGTTCTTTATAAATAGAATTTTCGAGCCCCCATTAAATATAAGTTTTGACAGTGTGAGTTTCGGCTCTCACAGTTTGGCGCCGTCTGTGGGGACGAGAAATATTCTTAGCCCTAAGAACGAAAAGGATACCGAACGAAGACAATGACCAGAAGAACTGACGACATCACCAACCAACCGACCGGAGCAGCAGCCGGAATGGGCCATTAGCACATCGGCGGCCGGAACCGGAACAACTGCCGCCGGGACATCCACCGACGGAGCAGTCGGGAATCCCGGGACTTCCCCCAGTGCCGTCGCCAGATACGGAATGCCATTCGAAAACCCGGTCATCACGGAAACGGCCAACACCGCCCCGGAAAACGCGGCAATCGCCGAGCTGCGGAACATGGTAGCCGAAATCACGGAGAGGCAGAACAGGCAAGAGAGAGCGGCCGCACGAGAAAGAGCGGCTTCCCAGGAACCAGCACACGGTCCCCGGACGTTAGGAGTGAGACGCTTCGTCTTCACCCCGCGAGCAGATCCCTCGGGCCGTCAGAATCCCGACGAACAGACCCCGGTCGGAACAAGGAGAGAAACGTCAGCACCACCCCCGCTGTACCGGAAAAGCGCCGCTGGGCGAACCGCTGAACGGCCGACTTCCACGGTGACTAACGGCGAAAACCCGAGAGACACCGCGAACAGAGCCGAAGGCGAAACTGACGATGAAGTCGGAGACCTGAACGCGGACGAGGAAGAGCTCCGCTGGATCAAAGAGCAGGAAAAGGAGGAACAAGAGGCCAGAGCTAATCGATCCGCTAGTCGAAGGGACGAGCTGGATGAGCTCCGTGCCCGCCTAGAACTCACCACAAGTCAGATGAAGGAGGTAAGGTCGCAAGTCCATAAAGCGACAAGTGCGGCCCCGAAAATCGACCGTGTCCTAGAGGAAACGCAAAAGATCCCGTTCACTTCAAGGATCACTAGCGTCAGACTCTCTGACCCGGGAAAAATCCGAATTCCCTCCTACGACGGGACAACTGATCCGAAGGCCCACATGACAGCCTTCCATATCGCTATGGGACGGGCCTGATTCAAACCCAAAGAGAGAGATGCAGGATTCTGCCTCCTCTTCGTGGAGCACCTGAAAGGATCAGCCATGTCTTGGTTCTCGAGGCTAGAAAGGGATTCAATCGACGGTTTTGAGCAATTGTCGGCAGCCTTCCTAAAGCATTACTCGCTGTTCATAAGACAGTCAACCTCCGACGCGGACCTCTATTCACTATCGCAGGAGCCCGATGAAAGCCTTCGAGATTTCATCGAGAGGTTTAAGATGATTGTCTCAAAGATTGACGGCCTAAGCAACAGTGCCGCGATCAACGCCCTGAAGAAGTCCTTGCTGAAGACTTCAAACTTCAGAAAGGAGATTACCGTGAACCCACCGGTAACCATTCAAGATGCTCTCCACCGTGCTTCCAACTTCGTCATCTACGAGGAAGAAATGAGGGTCCCAACCGGAAAGCACCAATCATCAAAATTGGTCGCCAAAGGCACGGTGCAACCTTCTAACTTTCCAAACGAGAAAAGAAGTAGGCGAGCTAGCCGAGATGAAGAACCCAATCCGGGCGGAGCACATAACTATCAAATAAACGCGGAGAGACCGTATGACGAGCGCAACAAAGGACCGTGGAATACTTGGACCCGACCAGGATTTGACGAGAACGCCTTCTGTACTTTCCACAAGACAAAAGGCCACTCAACCGAAAACTGCAGGACCGTCGGAAGAAGGCTCGCGGCAAAGCTTTTAGCCGGGGAGCTCGGAAACGGAGTGACCCTCGAGAGTCTCGGAGCTATCGAAGAAGACGTTGGCACCCCGGAAAGACGACCTAACCAGGAACGTCCCGAAAGGCCCAACGAGGATACCCCCAAGCGGGGAAGGAGACCAAACGGAGACGACTCCGCCGCAAATCGCAGAAGGATCCACATGATCATCGGAGGATCTCAGTACTGTCGAGACACGGTGGCTTCGATAAAGGCGTTCCTCAGAAGAGGAGACAAGGAGTCGAATCCGCGGGAGCCGATCACCGAAAACGACGACCGGATCGCCTTCCACGAAAAAGACGCTGAAGGACTTGACCAACCTCACGACGACCCATTGGTGGTAGAACTAGACATCAACGACCATGACGTCTCTCGGATCTTGATCAATACCGGAAGTTCGGTGGATGTCATTTTTCCGGAGACACTTCAGAGGATGAAGGTAGATCCATCGTTGATAAAGCCAAATCCGAGATCGCTAACCGTATTCTCCGATGAAGTCACAATGACGGACGGAATGATCCAGCTCCCGGTTCGTGCAGGAGGGATTACCAAAATCGTTCACTTCGCGGTGGCTAACCACCCCGCGATTTATAATGTGATCATGGGAACTCCTTGGATCAACTCAATGCGAGCTATCCCATCAAC
Organism: Isatis tinctoria; assembly: GCA_010577795.1. Lineage (NCBI taxonomy): Eukaryota > Viridiplantae > Streptophyta > Magnoliopsida > Brassicales > Brassicaceae > Isatis > Isatis tinctoria. The sequence continues at coordinate 18,204,462 of CM021249.1, read as the reverse complement.
TTACCATCTCTGCCTGAAGTTCCCGACGCCAAACGGGATCAAGACCGTTTGGGGAAACCAGAAGGAGGCTCGGATCTGTTTTCTGGCAGAGCACAAGCTCCGGAATCTGACCATACCGCAGAGAGAGAAACCGAAGAGAAAGAATGAAAACGACGCCCCCGAGCTGGGAAAGAAAGTGAGTAAAACCGAACGGTTCGAAAAAACGGAGGTTCCGCCCACGGAGACCGAAATCAACCAAGAAAAGACGAAAGCTGCCGAAAAGATCGCAGAAAACGCCGAAGCCGCAACGGACAACTCCATTACCAAGACTTAACCGTCTTCTCGCCACAAAAAAAAAAAAAAAACGGAACTACGGGTGACTTGATCCCTTTTCACGAAGGGTACGTAGGCAGCTCGCTTAAAAAACGAGTTCAGTTGCCCCTCTCCTTAAAAAAGGGGGGGGGGAGTGGGTCCGTAAATACATACTCCCAAATTTTCGCAAAAATTTTAAGAAGATGGACATTGGGACTTAGCATCTCATAACACAACCAAAGCTTGAAAAAGTTTCCCGAAAACACCATTCTGACAAACATCGAGACTTAGCATCTTGAAACTTGATCTCGAAACCGAATGGATCCAGAAAACCCCGAGGAAAATGAACATTGAGACTTAGTATCTCATAAAACATCTTCAACTCGAACTTAAAATCAGATGAACATCGAGGCTTAGCATCTCATCCAAGACCATCAACCAATCAAGATACTTCTCCCGAACACTTAAGTCCTCTCCAACAAATCTGTCTGTTGCTGGCCACAACAAGACTATCTTTTTAAACCATGGTTCTCTCAACATCCCGCAGAGGATAAAACTAGCGCGCTATACAAATTTTCGGATTAACATCCGAAGGGCGTAACCTGTATCCCGCGATCCTGCAGGGAGCGCTCGAGACGATGTTCTGATTAGTTTACTTTCACCAGCACTTCAGTGCGAAACACAGGACACAAAGTAAACTCTTTAAACCCAGTAAGCGCCTGACATGGAACACTGGTCAAAGACATCTCGAGAACGCAGTATCAAACCGGCTCTGATGCGAGATCTTAAAAGCGTTCAGTCGAAAGAGGGATCTGAACAAGCTCGGTCCCCTACGACGACAAAAAACTGCATTAAACCCAGGAACATTCGCTAATACGAACTGGTCTAAAGTTCGAGTGTCCGGAATAACACTCCAACGCAATATCAATCAGCTCCAAAACGGGCCAGCCGCCCGTCCTCCGTAGACAGACGGGCCAGCCGCCCTTCAATTTACAAAGCGGGCCAGCCGCCCATCCTCCGTAGAGAGACGGGCCAGCCGCCCTTCGTTCCGCAAAGCTACTTCGAAACGGGCCAGCCGCCCAAGCAACGGGCCAGTCGCCCGAGCAACGGGCCAGCCGCCCTTCACTCTACAAAACGGGCCAGCCGCCCGTCCTCCGTAGAGAGACGGGCCGGCGGCCCTTCGTTCTACAAAACGGGCCAGCCGCCCTCTTGAAAGAGAGACATACCGGCCGCCCATCTTCTCCTTTATCAAGGCTATAAAAGCGAAGCAAGCTAGTAAAGAAGTCCATAACAACTAAAGGCAAAAATATATAGATAATAAATCTCCATGAAAGGAGATACAAAAGATCAAGTTCAGTTAACAAAGCAAATACAATAAAAAGGGGTCAAAAGACTCAAACACAGCCAAAGCAGAAAATGCAAGATACAAAGGCCAAAACCTAATCATACTCAACAAGAGGAGTAGGAGCAGCGTAATCCAAAGCCTCGGCCTCCGGAGACTGGCACGGAGAAACCGGAGAGCAAACCAAATAGCTGTCAAGGACGGCAGCAGCTCGATCGTAGGAGCCAACCCAGCCTCCTCCTTCGAGCCGCTGCAACGAAGCCTCCAACTTTCCTTCCTCCTCCTCAACCTTGGACTTCCCGGACTTAATGTCCCGGACTAGATCAAGGTTCGAGCTGACCTCAGTCAAGGCTGTCTCGCCATACTTCGCCTGACGCATCGGCGCAAGGGCAGCTTTAGCACCCTCGATGCGGAGACGGTACTTCTCCACTAACTCCCAGCGGCTTTGCTTAAACGCCAGATCCATCTTCCGCTCAGCCTCCGCAAGCGCTTTCTTGAGCTCTTTCTGCGATCTCTTCTCCGCATTCCGGAGCTTGACTTCCAGAGCCTTGATCTTTTTGTCCTTCTTCCGGGACTCTTTCTCCGAGGCCTCTAAGGCAACCTGGGTTGCATGAGCTCGAGTGGCGACCTGAATCAAAGAAAAACATAATATCAGCAAAGACCAAACTGCGTCAAAACAAATCCAAAGGAAAAAAGAATTACCATCATAAGACCGGAGGACAGATCTCCGTAAGCTGCTGAACGATCAAACGGCACAGCTGAGGCCGGGGCCAACGTTCCAAAGTAGTCCACAACCTTCACGGACTCAGCTGGATCGCCTCCCGCCGCCTTGCGAGCGTGGAAGAGAAGACCATGATCAGACGCCTCGATCGTCTGAGCTACTTTGCCCTTCCTCGGACGGTCCGGGCTGTTGGAAGCTCCCTTCCCTTTATCCGCAACAGCGGCACAATCGGAACCCTGAGGAGCGATTATCTGTTCCTCGGGCATGCCATGAAAATCAGGCCCGGGCGGGAGAACAAACCCGGACGCCGGATCAAACTCAGCCGCCTCTCCGGACGGTCCAGCCTCGCCATACTTCTGCTGGCGGTACTTCCAAACACCCTCTATGCCGGGGTATGTCGCCATTGGATCAACAAAGTCAGGACCCTTCGGAGGAGCACGGCCTTCCAGAATATCCTTCGCGTCCAAAAAGCGCCGCCAAAGATCAGGACACTCCCAATCTATCTTCTTCTTGTTGACTTCTACAACGATATCCTCGAACCCGGAAACTCTAGGAGCAAAGGGATCTCGAACTAGAGAAGGAAGGGAAGAAAAAATGAAAAGTTGTGAGAAATGAAGTTATGAAGAATGAAGCAAAGGAGTAAGGATTACTTATAGAAAAAAAATTAACAAAAAGACGAAACGCTTACGTGGTAAACTCCACTCGGTCTTAACCGAGCCGCCGAAGTCGGAACCGACCGTCAGCGGGCTGCGCTTCACGTAGAAAAACTCGTGTCGCGAAGCTTTGCAATGCTGTCGAAGCCCGGTATAGAACCGCTGCACATTCTTCCGAACATTGATCGAGCAGAAGAACTCCGACTTGGAAACTTTCCTCAACGAAAAGAAATTCTGTATAAGGTCACGCTCCAACTCGATCCCGCACTCGGCACAACGGACCACGAGTCCCATCAAAATCCTCATGGCGGATGGGGTAAGTTGAGAGATCGCAACCCCATATAACTCGAGAAATCCGAAGATAGCTCCCGGGATCGGGAACCAGAGGAAAGCTTCGTAAAACATCGACTCGTGCATAGCGAAATATCCTTCTGGCGCCTTGTTCATCCTATCCCTATATTTTGGAAGACGGAACTTGATCTTGTCCGAGATCCGGAATTCATATCTGAGCTCGGCCAGAGAATCCCGATCACTCAAAGTGGGTCCATGCACGAATACCTCGGAAATCGATCTATAACTCATAGACGGTCCAGGCTTCTTAAGCCGCCAAGCATAAAAATCTTCTCCCCAATAGGCTTTAGCCTCCCCGGGAGAACGACACTCGGATTTCACGTCCGGATGCACAAAGACAGGCACCTCCGGGTGATCCGATCTGACTTCTTCCCCGGACTTGGCCGAGTCGTCACCCGTCTCTGGCCAAACACGACGACGTTCGGAAGGGACCAGAGATCGGGACGGCCATGCGCGCCATCCGCCGTTCTCCTCAACATGTTGAGGAGGAGTCCAAACGCCACGTGCTATACTTGTCCTCGGCGAGACCCCATCAGTTCTAACGTGAGAAGTAGCGGACGTCCTCTCTAAGGCACCTCCAGAGCCAAGCGCCCATCTTGATACGGCTACTATGCCAGCCGCCCTCTTGGAGGCATTTTTAGAGCCAGCCGCCCTCTTCGAACCAGACGCCCTACTCGTCGAACTCCCGGCCGCCGGTTCGGGACTGATCTCATTCCCGGCCGCCGGTTCGGGACTGATCTCATTCCCGGCCGCCGGTTCGGGACTGATCTCATTCCCGGCCGCCGGCTCGGGTCTGATATCATTCCCGGCCGCCGGCTTGGGTCTAATATCATACCCAGCCGCCGGCTCGGGTACGTCCTCATTCCCGGCCGCCATCTCGGGCTCCCATTGAGGAACATTAGCAAAACCGAGTGATCCTTGAGCATTGCTAGGACCAGCCACCCACTGAGGAACACCTTCGTGACCGTGCGCTGCTCGTGGAATGGCATTTTCTCCAGCTGCTAGCAGATCTTCCACAAGAATCATATCCTGATCCGCGGACACAAAATCAAACTCAAACTGATTGTTCATTATCGCATCGAAATTGAGACCGAAAGGAGAACCTTCTTCACCAGCCATTGCTAAGGAAGAAGACTTCCAAAGAAGAGGTTTGAAGAAAAAACTTGAGAAAGGGATGTGAAAAAATGAATGAAGCCACTCCTTTGATATAGCAAACATGGCACAAACTTCCATGATGAACAATGCTCTGACAAGACATTAAAGAGAAGCGGGCGAACGGACGAACGGGAAAACTCGTTGCCTTCCCGTTTAAGTCAATCCCGATAACACTCTCAGCTCAAAGCTCCTTGCTCCGAACCACGGAAGCAAAAAGCTGGGGGGCTAACTGTTGGGGTCAAAATCACCTCCTCGAAGATTGACGGAACGAGAAGTCAAGGTCGAGATCAAATCACGAACATGGAACGGGCAAGCTAAGGCAAACTGCCCACGACCCGTCCAAGACACGAACCGGCGGCTGGGATGAGTGCCAGCCGCCGGGTCTTCTTCATCCGAAACCGGCGGCTGGCATTTATCCCAGCCGCCGGGTCTTCTTCATCCGAACACGGGACGGACGAGCTAAGGCAGACTGCCCACGATCCATCCAAGATACGAACCGGCGGCTGGGATGAGTGCCAGCCGCCGCGTCTTCTTCATCCGAAACCGGCGGCTGACACTTATCCCAGCCGCCGGGTCTTCTTCATCCGAACACGGGACGGACGAGCTAAGGCAGACTGCCCACGATCCATCCAAGATACGAACCGGCGGCTGGGATGAGTGCCAGCCGCCGGGTCTTCTTCATCCGAAACCGGCGGCTGGCACTTATCCCAGCCGCGGGTCTTCTTCATCCGAAACCGCGGCTGGCACTTATCCCAGCCGCCGGGTCTTCTTCATCCGAACACGGGAACGGACGAGCTAAGGCAGACTGCCCACGATCCATCCAAGATACGAACCGGCGGCTGGGATGAGTGCCAGCCGCTGGGTCTTCTTCATCCGAACCGGCGGCTGGCACTTATCCCAGCCGCCGGGTCTTCTTCATCCGAACACGAGACGGACGAGCTAAGGCAGACTGCCCACGATCCATCCAAGATACGAACCGGCGGCTGGGATAAGTGCCAGCCGCCGGGTCTTCCTCATCCGAAACCGGCGGCTGGGATGAGTGTCAGCCGCCGGGTCTTCACACGTCCATGGCCGGCGGCTGGGATAAGGCCAGCCGCCGGGTCTTCTTCACCCGAAACCGGCGGCTGGCACTTATCCGAGCCGCCGGGTCTTCATCACATGCACACGATCATTTCTCAAGTCAAGACTCATCGTCCGAACATCGTCCAGTCGACCGACCGTCATGTCCGGACCGACCCGAAGATCATCCATTTGCATGTTCTGACTCCAAAGACGTCCGTAAACATTCCCCGAAAGACCTTGACGAACGTCCAGCCGTCCGTGGACCAGTCGCCGAGCACACGAGAAAAAGGAACCGGCGGCTGGCCATCAATACCAAAACCGGCGGCTGGAAGTTCAAACGAAAAACGGGCGGTTCAAGTCTTAGAAGTCGTAAAAACGCTCGGAACACTATTCACGCGGGAAAAACCGTTGAAAAAAACTATTCATCCCCAGACAAAGTTAACTGAAAAATCGAATTAAGCATAAACCGAGATTCGGATTACTATTCACCGGTTTGCTATTCATCGGGTCACTATTCACCGGCGGGCCGGATTTGGGTCAGAATGCGCGGATGGATCACGGAAGACTCTCGGGCCGGATATCGGGCCAGACAAGGTCCCACATCGGATATCCGAAGTCTTAGCCTCCTAGGATTGTCAGTATATATATGTACGCTCATGTAAGGGTAAATCTCATCCCAGATCCGAGTATTAGGAGTTTTAGCAATTTAAGACTATTCAGCTTTTGCTAATTTCCCTTGTACTTTCGGAAATCATCAATAAAATCTCTCTTTTCATATTTTTTGCATTTTCGGTCCTTTAGTTCTTTATAAATAGAATTTTCGAGCCCCCATTAAATATAAGTTTTGACAGTGTGAGTTTCGGCTCTCACAATGCTTCTCTTCTCTCTCTCTTGCCAACCTCAACGATCAAGCTTTGTCAAAGCACCTCTCTGGCTAAAGTTGAAATCGTAAGTTTTCTTTCCTTCTCCTCTCTCTATCTATGGGTTTCAAGTTTCGATTCTGATGGTATCTTATCGTAAAAGAAAGGAGAGAACTTTATGTAATTCATGTATCCTCTGTGACAATCTGGGAAATTAAGTTTCATGAATCACTGGACTTTTATGAACCAAAACCAATCAAAGTTTAATTTCCTCAATCTGATTTGGATCATATTGATAAACGACATAGCTTTCTATTTGCTTCCTTGGATCATGTTTTGGTGTTGATTTTCTGAGCTCTGCCTCTTTTCTCTTGTCATGTGGGTTTTAAAACATGTTTCCCTATGAACCTGAATTGCGTATGGCTACTTGGCATTGGTTACAGAGTTCCCATGGCTGTATTGGTATGTGAAATTTTGATATTGCTCTCAATTGACGGCTTCACTTGTGGTTAGGAGAGGACTTTAGTTGGAAAAAAATCGTAAATTTATTTGGTTTCTTCTCTGAAATAGAACTTAGTTTATGGGTAGGTTCGTCATGTGAAGGGAGGTTCTTTGGGTTTTGGGAGAATCCTTATGTTCTGATATACGAATCTCTACTTTGTTCGTTTCTTCTACTGAAAACATACCTCACTTGCTGTGTTTTGTAATGGATTGTTCTGGTCTTTTCGATGCTTGATACAAAATCTCTGATTCAAGCTTCGGATTGTTGCGCCATGTTCATTCTACGGTTTGCGTTTTGAGTCGATCTTTGTCGTGGTCTTTGAGGCTTTACTGATTTCGATACCTTGCACAATTTCTATTTTTGCAGGTATCTTTCGGAGTTGCAGAGCGACATAAGCTTAATCCATTCTTGCCCGTGCTTCCACACGTGAGTCGGCTACTGAACCAGGGTGAGCATTGCTGTTTCTCTTGTTTATTACATCTTCCCATGTAAGGATTGCGTTTCGTGAAATTGCTCTCAAATCTCTGCCATGTGCCTGGTTCTAGTTTTACGAATTGGTCTTTCCTGATCTTTGCAGATTTTCTATTTACAAGCTTCAGAGTTGATTTTCTGTCTTGTGATTTAGGCTTGAAATAGTTGATTTTGTATTCTTATTCAACACCACTTATTGGCAATTGTGGTACAGAAATCTAAGGAATTGGTCTAAGCGAGCTTTGATGGGAACCATAGACCTTAGATGTGCTTCAGATGAAACCTCCATTGCGGATCTCAGCAGTCAAGTTCACCAGCTTCCTTGCTGCATTAGATTTGATGGTCCTGCTCAAGTTTCCAACTATTTCAAGCCTAAATCCACTGGTAAGAGAAACACATTGTAATCATGTGCTTGTCATCGATACCTTAAGTTTATATGGCGATTTTAACGTGGAAAGTTGTGTAACCTTAGACGTCGAAGTTGATGGAGTAAGAACGAAGAAGCTTATTTCAGAGGAAGGAAGTTGCTGGGAGCAACTATTCCACTCCCTAGTGGCTATTCTGGTACGTTTTCTCTTCTTTCTTCCTAATGAAATGGAAAAAACTTTAGTTAGGGAGTTGTGAGACAAATTCTCAATGATGTCTTGATGAATCTTACAGTGATGTATGTTCTATAAGATGATCCTTAGTGTTAGAGAAATTATGTTTTGGTTACTCACATTTCATTAGCAATTGAGCATGTTCATATGTTGTTATCCCTTTAGGTTTTTTGCTTGGACAAGCAAGTAACCGAAATGCTAACGGAAAGAGAAAAGTTTGTGGTGACACAGAGGAGAATCCGTGTTGGGTAGTGAAGGCGAAATTCGATAAAATGACGTACTGGAATCACGATAGTCTTCCTTCAAAAGACGATACGTTCTTACGGTCTTTTCATTGGTTTAGCATTGCAGAAGCGGTGAGCATACAGGTCTCATCCATCTCTCTTTGACTGGTTCATAAGTTTTTGTTTCTTACTTGCCTGAGAACATTGGTTTTGACTGCAGCTGCACAAACTAGTGACAGTTGAAGACGTGGTTGCAGTAAAAGATGGTGGAAAATGATGAATTATCAATTGTCATTAACCATCTTGATTGCTGAACAAAAGATGTTGTGAAACAAGTAGATTTTGACATTGTTCTCAAGGCTTGTTGGGTTATAAAACTTGTTCGAGCCTGGTTCATGTATTAATTTTGTAAAACATTTTTTCTAATAGACGAAAACGATAATATTTCTTTAGAAAATCACTTGATTTCCTTCATTGCAAATATAATATTTTATTTAGAGAAAATAACTTCATTTCCATCGACCATCATAACAGTGATCACTCATCACAGCATTGGATTTTATTGGGGATCATCCTTAGTCTAAACGAGCCAACTCGTTGTTCATTTGGTTTTGTGATCTCCTTCATGACCTAAGAACATTCGGAAAAGCCCAAATCGAGCTGAATATGTTATAAGAAGCCGAAATTGTTATTTTCAGTATGGTATTTAATTCGCAGCGCTAACGTAAAACATGGAAAGTGGCGCAAGAATTTATGGAAGGGTAATAATAGGCTGGCTGTTATGAACCGTTTGGTTTAATGGACTCAATATAGACCGACCCATATAGAGGTTATTAACATAACCGGTCCTTAGTATAATTAGATGTTTTCCTTTATAGACAAGGAATAGGTTTGTGGAATATTTCCTTTTCTTGTTATAAGTAGTAAAAGGATAATTACCTTTTCTCTACCTGTGTAACCACTATATAAAGAGACCTTTGGTCCTCATAATAATATACAACAGAACATTCAGTTCACAACACGTTATCAGCACGAAAGCTCCTAAACCCTAAAGCAGCCGCCAAAACTTTAAAGAGTCATATCTTTCAAACCGTGGGGAACCAGAAGGAGATCCGCTTGTCGATCCGACATTGGACGCGCTCTCACGCACGCATACAGTGCACGACGATCTACCAAATAAACCAAGGAGATCTGATTTCAGCTTGTGTTTTCCGAGGTCTTTAGCTCCCGGTTCCTGTCTATTCAACATCCTAAGTTGATCAAGGTAATCCCTAAAGCTAAGAATAAGAGCAAATCGAATTGGACTAAGAAGAATAGGAAACCCTAAAATCAATCTCTCTCTAGAACTTGTTTGTTCATATTTAAACTTGTTTGATCTTTTTTTTGAATGATTGTTAAATTTATTCAAAATAAAAACCCTTGTTTCTTTACACATTATTCTGAGATTTTGAGTTTAGATAGTGCTTAATAAAAAACGCAGAACACGAAATATTAAGTAGAAGCTGAAGTAGAGTAGCTATTAGCTACGAGTGGCGAACCACCTTTGTAGTCCCTCTTCATGTTTCCTCTCTCCCGTTGAGCGGATATAGAGAAGACGATTTCGAATGTCTTTGTCTATGAATTTGATGATTGTATTTTGATCTGTTGGGATCTCACCATGACGCCTTGCGTTTCTTTCTCGCCATAGGCAGTGAATTGTGGCCTGGAATACACAGCGGACCAGGAACGTGTCGAGCTTTGTCAAAGTTGCCATTGAAATCATTTGGAGGAGTGTATTCCAGTCCGTGGAGTACCTTGATTGTAGGATGTTTCTGATTAAAGCTGACCAAACCCCATTGCTGTATCTGCATTCGAAAAATAAATGATTTCTTGTTTCCAACGGTTCCGTGCATAGAACGCATGCCACAGTAGCCCCTGAGTTCCATGATAACATGCGATCACCTGTAGATAGTTTATTCTTTATGGCAAGCCAAGTGGTAAGAGAGTGTTTGGGGCTAGAGTAGGCAAACCAAACCCCCTTATACCAATCAACTTGCGGCGCATGACTTCTGATGAGATTCCTTGTGTTTTTTGCAACGAACTTTGGCATGTAAACGTCACTTTTCTGCATCCACAGAGGGCAGTCCTCTGTATCCGTGATGGCTTTCAATCTCTGTTTCTCAAGCTCATTCTCGATATTGTTTAGCAAACCCGACCTGTGATTTGTCTTGCCTGATAAGATAACTGTGTATCCAACGAACCCATAGAGAGAAGGGAGAAGAAGTGATCCTCCAAATCAGACGCAGACAGCAGACAATACTCACGTCTTTCAAGGGTCTTAGTCCTAATCCTCCTTCGTTTATCGGCCTGCAAACCTCCTCCCATGCAACTTTTGCTTTTCTTGTGTTCATAGCTGGTCCTGACCAAAGAAAAGCAGCGCATAGACTTTCAATCTTTTTGATACACTCCGATGGCAGTTGAAAAGCAGATTGCCAGAAATTTATAGTACTAACAAGCACTGATTTGATTAGCTGCAGACGACCCGCCGTAGACAAATGTCGTGCAGTCCAAGATTGAATCCTCTTCTGAATCTGATCTAGGAGTGGCTGATAATCGTGTGTTGTCATCCTTTTTGTGAGCAAGGGCAAACCCAAATAGCGAACTGGCAGCACTCCAGTGTGGAAAGAGAACTTCTCCACTAGTTGTTGCTTTGTTTGCTGTTTAACCCCAGCATAGTATATTGTAGACTTCTCCATACTTATCCTTAGACCCGACATCTTAGCAAACGTGTCGAAAACATCCACTATGCTCTCGACTGATCGGATAATACCATCACTGAAGACCATGATGTCATCAGCAAAACTTAGGTGTGTGAGACCTATGTTCTTGCATCTCGGATGGTATCCCATTTTTCTGTCAATGGCTTCCTTATCAAGAAGCTTCGAGAGAACATTCATGCAAATAACAAACAGATAAGGAGATAGAGCACAACCTTGCCGTAACCCCCTTTTGCTTCCAAAGTAGCCAACAATCTCACCATCTATCTGGACAGAAAATGAGGCAGTGGTAACACAAAGAGAAATCCAATGAATAAACTCCTGTGGGTAATTCATTACCGCCAGTGTGGTGAATAGAAATGGCCATTGCACTGAATCGAAAGCTTTTGAAATGTCAATCTTGATGGCACATCTTGCAGCAATGGTGTCTTTATGGTAATCCTTGACAATCTCTGTTGCAAGAAGAAGATTCTCAATTAGGAGCCTATCCTTTACAAAAGCCGATTGATTGGCAGCAATAGCTTCCGGAAGAGTCTCTTTTAATCTATTTGCAAGTATTTTTGATATAACTTTGTATATCACATTGCAGCATGATATAGGCCTGTAATCTTTCATCTCTGTTGCAGTCACTTTTTTTGGGATCAAAGCCAAGATTGTCGAGTTTATTCCTTTTGGCAGAAAACCTTTGATGAAGAAAGATTGAATAGCTGTAGTGAAATCAGCACCAATGATTTGCCAGCCCGCTTTGAAAAATTCTAGTATAGCCGTCCGGTCCTGGTGACTTATCACTAGGCATGGAGAACAGAACCCCTCTAATCTCCTCAGGCGTGACTTCTCTGATCATATTTTCTCTATTGCCCTCAGAGCAGCGATAGGCGATTAAGTTACTGAGATTAGCAGCACTAATTCCCTCAAAATCCACTGGTTCATGTTGTAGGAACTCTCTGAAGAAACTCTCTGCTTCAGTCATTATCTCCTCCCCCGTTTTTGCAGTTGTCCCATCCCTACACTTTATCTCCTGAACCGCGTTTTGCACAGCACGCACAGTTGCAGCTCTGTGATAAACCTTGTTATTTTTGTCCCCTACTTTTAGCAAATGGAGCTTTGACTGTTGTTTTAGAAATTTCTCCTCCAGCTCTGAAACTCTTTCCCAACGCCTATAAGCATGATTTTCCGCTTCCATATTCTGCACTGTAGGATCTTTCATATTCTCCTCTTGCCTTTGACAAAGGTTCAAATGAGCTTCTGCCGCTCTTTTCCTTAGATTTCCCATTTTATCTTTCGCTAGTGTCCTAATTTCTGGCTTGAGAGCTTTTAATTTTTTCCCCAGACGGAACATCGCCGATGTGGAGACAAATAATGGGTCTGTACCTTTCCAATATTGATCCAACATTGGTCTAAATCCTTCATCTCCACCAGGGCATTGACAAACTTAAAAGACGTCGATGTCGTGGTACTTGCTGTTTCATGTCGATTCTGCATCGGAGATGATCAGAGCATCCTCCCCCTTCAAAGACACTGAAAGATTGCGGAACCTTCTCAACCAATGGTCGTTGATGAGAACACGATCAAGTTTTTTGATATCATACCTTCTTCTCGTTTATTACACCAAGTGAACAGTGGGCCATGAGAAGTAGCATCAAAGAGGGAGCAATACTGAACCACAGTTTGAAAATCTCTCATGCCCGTCGAAACAAGTTGAGCTCGAGACGTAACGGAATGTTCCTCCACATCAAGAGTCTCATTGAAATCCCCTGCCAAAAGCCAAGATTTATTTTTGATGATAGACGAGTCCTGGTGACTTCTCAAATCATCCCACAACTCTTTTCTTTCTTCCGGGGTGTTTAGAGCGTAGACAATCGAGAAGAAAAATTCTTCTTCTCTTTCACCTAGCGCCACTGAGACAGTAATCATCTGACTACTTTTAAAAACAGGTGTTAGTCATGCAGCAGGACTCCACACCAACCAAATACGTCCCAAAGAATTGAATTCATAATTGGAAATTATGGACCAATCCCTGAAAATCGACCGAATTATGTTCTGACTTTTTCCTTCCCTCACTCTAGTTTCCAACAAACCACCAAACTGAAAACCTTCCTCTCTAACCCATTTCTTCACTACAGAATGCTTATTTGGTTTATTAAACCCGCGAACATTCCAGAAGAAAGCTGACATAATTAATGTTTTTTTTGGAACCTTTTCTTACCAGCAACATTTGAATATGTGTCCTTTATGTTGCTTGTAACAGAAGAGCCCGTACCTTTTCCTTTGAGTCTTGCTGAGCGGAACAAAGCTGGACGAGGCGGTGCTTCGTCTTTGCCATTAACCATTCCTTCTATCTTCTCTTTTGAAAGATCTTTGTCTTGTTGGATTTCTCCATCTTCAACTTCCTCCTCTCCAGCATCACTAACCACTTCTTGTTCTCCAGATTCAATATCCTCCTCAACATTTTCAAGAACTGCAAACCTCGATGGTGAAATAATGGTTTCGTCTTTCTCATTACAGAGGTCAATTTTTTTCCCCGTTTTTGTTGGCGAAGCAGTAGACCAGCTTGCTTTCTCATTTTTTTCAGTGCGACTTACATCATTTAGTGTTGCAACTGCAGATTCCGTTTCTGCATCTGTATTAGGCACCACCCCCTCCAAATCCAAAATGACTGCCATACTGCAGTCTCCTTTTTTTCCTACCTTTTCCTTCTCTTTCTCCAACTGCTTTGTTTCATCTTTGTTCTCCTTTTCCATTAAACCTGAAGGCTCACCTATTGTTATCAACGCCGACTGTTGATTAACATCCTGCTTTTGAAGCAAGCGGATTGTTTTTTCCTTTGTTTTGCAAATATCCTCCTTATGTCCCCACTTAGAACATTTGCTGCATCTTGCCGGTAACCAGGGGTAGATAAACTCCACTTCTGCATCCACTCCAAGTTTTGATCTGAACCGGTGGGTTTTTGGAAAGTTTTTTGTCACATCTGCCTCCACAAAAACTTTAGCTTCCTCGAAACTTGTGCACAGCACTGTGTCTTGATGCAGGCGTTTGGGTTTACCTACGGCACTTGCTATGAACCCCAGTCCTTTCCATGAGAACATCCTATGTGGGACATTTCGCATAGTAATCCACATGGGGATCGCTTGTATCTCTTGCTCTTCATCGTCTTCTGATTCTGGTGCCCATTTCGAGATGATCATGGGAATATCAGCGATATTCCACATCCCTCTACGAAGGATCCGAGCTCTTGTTGCATCATCTGTTATCCGAAACTTGACCGTTGTTTCATTCACTTCGAAAACATCAATTCGAATCGCCTTGTCTCCAAGTGGCCATATCTTATTGACGATAACGTGTATTTTTGCTACGTGTGGAGCCTTTGATAAGAATTTACCTTCGAGAAGGTCATCCCATAGTGGTACCGAGTCGTTGATCACATCGTCCGGCACTTCGACCATCTCTTGACCATCAACGAAACCAATCTCGGCTACATGTTCAAGCAGATTCTTCCCCTTTTGGACTACACTCGCCCAAGATCCTTTCTTTGTTTGTTCCTTACGCTTCTCCTGCAACAAATCCATCCGCGTCGCAGGTGGAGCGTCCGTTTCCGGCGCCGACATCGGCCCCAACAGCAAGACCCAGATGGTCTTTACAGTCTCGATCTACTGACAGGCCTCCCCAAGAATGGCCGGAGGAAACAGCCAGCGTCGGGTCCGCACCAGCAAGCTCGTCAAGAGTAGATCTGATTTCGCCTTTGCAATCGCCTTTTAGAGCGCGTCAAACTTGTTTGATCTCATAAACCCTAATAATCGAATTTGATCTAAACCATATGAAACCCTAAAAATCGGTTGCTTGATCAAACTTGTTTGAGATTGTCTTAATGAACTTGTTTGCATGATGAAAACCAAATCATATAACTTGTTCCATCATCTCTAATAATCGACCATAGCTTGATAATTGTTAAAATCGGATTGCTTGAATAATTGTCTGCTTGCTTGTTGAAATCGATTATTGCATGATTAAATTTGGCTCCTTAGCCAGCTTGTTTACTTGTTTAAAATCGCATAAGAGCCTGTTTGCATCATTCATTAAAATCGAATTTGGCTCATATAGAAATCGCATGCTTAAGGTTGTTTAATCATGAAAATCGAATTTGGGTTACTTGTTTCATGAGTTAGGTTGTTAGATCACCTTGTTTAATCATTAATGGAAATCGGCCATGAGATAAAGAAGAGAAGAAATTTTCCTAAACCCTAATCCTAGTCTAAATAGGAAAATCTAATTCCTTTCCTTTTAGTAAAAAGGAAAGTTTTTAGATATATCCTTTTCCTTTAATGATCTATCATTTTAATTGTTTTTCCTTTTCTTAAAAGTCAAGGATTAACTTTTAATTAAGGATTAAATTAAAAAAATAGAAAATTCCAAGTGCATAACCATTAAATAAAATCGGCCCTATTGTTTGATTGCCCAAATTGCTTGATTGATTGTAAAGCTTAAAATCGGATGAATCATAACCGGCCATATTCCTAAGGTCCGGATTTTGTTGAAAAACCCTAACTGAAAATTGTTGGATATTTTCAGATGTCTAAAGTTGCAAACTTAGACTATGCGGCCCTCAATCTCTCGGGAGATAATTACCTCAAATGGGCGCTTGACACAAAGATCATGCTCAACTCAAAAGAAATTGGTGAATGTATCATCGACGGAAACAAAGAGTCCGTGGGAAATAGATACAAGGCGATTCGTATCATACGCCATCACCTTACTGAGAGTCTCAAGGATCAGTATCTAACGGTTGAAGATCCGTTGGAACTATGGAAGGAACTGAAAAAGAGATTTGACCATCAAAGAACGGTCGTTTTGCCTAAGGCAAAATTCGACTGGCTGAACTTGCGATTCATGGACTTTAAGTCTGTGGATGAGTACAACTCAGCCTTGTTCCGAATAGTTTCAAAGTTGAAACTATGTGGTGAGACCATATCGAAGAAGGATATGCTGGAAAAGACATTCTCCACCTTCCATTCGAGTAATGTATTGTTACAAGAACAGTACCGCGAGAGAGGCTTCGCGACTTACTCATATCTGATCGCGTGTTTGTTGCTGGCGGAACAGAACAACAATCTTGTTCTGGCCAACAGCGAAATGAGACCAGCTAGAACAGCCCCACTCCCTGAAGCCAACTTGGCCGCTGAGAAAAAGAAAGAGAACGAGGCAAACTACGTCCATAGAGATCAAAGGCATTACGGCCGTGGACGTGGTGGAAAGGGAAAAGGGCGTGGTCGCAATAATTACCACCCCTATGGTCGAGGCAAAGCCGTAACGACCGCGGATTCCAAGAGGACTCTAACCGCGGCCGTGGCCGTGGCCGTGGAAATGGCCGCGGATATCAATCTGGACATCAGTCCGACCCGACCAAATCTGTTTGCCATCGTTGTGGGATGAGTAATCATTGGGCCAAAACTTGCAGGACTCCCAAGCATCTTGTAGAATGCTATCAAGAGAGCCTTAAAGGGAAGAATCCTGAGGCCCACATGATCCAGCATGAACATGACAATGAGGGTGACTTCGATCATGAAAAAGATGATCTTATGGACACAGATCGGAACGATAACATGGATTATGAGACTTCCGACTGTTTGAAGTGAATCCGAAATTTTAAGTTTTTCCATTTCATGTTGCTTTTATTTGTGTTTGGATTTGTTTCTTTGATTTGAATGAATAATTATTAAGGCTTTTAAGACATAAATTTTTTGTTTTATGAAGTATGGACGAGTTCGTGGTGGATAGTGGGTCAAGCCACACGATTCTAAAGGATAAAAGATACTTCATAAATCTCACACTCAAAAAGGCAAACATAAGCACTATAGCAGGACAGGCCAGCCTAATAGAAGGCTACGGCCAGGCCAACATTTTAATGCCTAAAGGCACGCATCTAGAAATCCCTGATGCATTGTTTTCACCAAGCTCAAATCGAAACTTATTGAGTTTTAAAGACATTCGTTTGAATGGTTTTCATGTGGAAACAATGGGCGGAGGAAACAGAGAATTTCTCCAGATTGTTAAAATCGCCCAAGGCCAAAAGAAAGTCTTTGAGACTATACCTGCTATAGCTACTGGCATATACTGTACTAAGATCAGTATGATAGAAGCCAATGCCACCGCAAACAAAGCTTTTACGGATATGTTCACTTTATGGCATGACCGACTGGGACATCCCGGGTCAGGAATGATGCGGAAATTGATATTAAAAACAAGAGGACACGCCTTGAAAGAAAGGAAAGTGATCCCGAAAATTCAAACTTGTGCTTCGTGTTCACAAGGTAAATTGATTGTAAGGCCGTCACCAGTAAAAGTGACTAAGGAAACGATAAATTTCCTGGAAAGAATTCAAGGAGACATATGCGGACCAATCCACCCACCTTGTGGGACGTTCCGATATTTCATGGTCCTCATTGACGCATCTACACGATGGTCACATGTGTGCTTATTGTCAACACGGAACTTGGCATTTGCAAGACTCCTTGCTCAGATAATTCGCCTACGGGCACACTTTCCAGATTTTCCTTTGAAATCCATCCGTATGGATAATGCGGGTGAGTTTACCTCCAGAGCCTTTGATGATTACTGTATGTCCATGGGGGTAAGTGTGGAACACTCCGTGGCACATGTACATACACAAAACGGCTTGGCCAAATCTCTCATCAAACGCATACAGTTGATCGCTAGACCATTACTCATGAGGTCAAAGCTTCCAGTATCAGCCTGGGGACACGCAGTCTTACATGCCGCAGATTTAATCCGTATCAGACCATCAAGTGACCATGCATATTCCCCCTCCCAATTAATTACGGGTCAAGAGCCAGACATATCCCATCTTAAAATATTCGGTTGCTCGGTTTATGTACCGATTGCTCCACCACAGAGGACTAAGATGGGACCTCAGAGGAGGATGGGAATATATGTTGGATATGATTCACCCACGATCATAAAGTACCTCGAGCCAACTACCGGTGATTTGTTTAAGGCCAGGTACGCGGATTGTCATTTCGATGAGTCCGTTTTTCCAACAATAGGTAGTGAGAACCGGCTGGATAAAGAAATTGCATGGAATCATACATCCTTAAATTGGCAAGATCCTCGGACCCAAGAAAGTGACTTGGAAGTCCAAAAGATTATTCATATGCAAAAGCTAGCTATACAATTGCCAGATTCCTTTGCTGGCCCGTAGAGAGTAACTAAATCGTATATACCAGCCGTGAATGCACCAATACGAATTGATGTCCAAGATGGACCGCAAGTGGCTACATAGTCTAAACCCCGTTTGAAACGTGGGAGACCTACTGGTTCCAAAGATAAGACTCCTCGGAAATTAAAGAAAGGTGCTGAAATTCAGACCGAGGAGATAATAGATAGACCGGACACAAATGAACCTAAGGAGCCTCAAAATGAAGCTCGGGACGCCGAGCCTCATGGTCCTGAAGTTCCTGATAACAATGAGATCTCAATAAATATTGTTATGTTCGGAATCCAATGGAACATAAAAGACGTCGACGTCGATGATATATTTGCATGCAATGTAGCACTTGAGATTATGAATGAGGATCTAGAACCCACGTCAATAAATGAGTGCACTCAACGATCAGATTGGGCTAAATGGAAAGAAGCCATAAACGTGGAGTTAAACTCTTTAAAGAAGAGAGAGGTTTTTGGTCCCATAATTCGGACACCTCGAGATATAATCCCAGTTGGACATAAATGGGTCTTTGTGAGGAAGAGAAACGAACAAGGAGAGATTGTTCGACACAAAGCACGGCTTGTGGCACAAGGATTCTCACAGAGACCAGGAATCGATTATGAGGAGACATACTCCCCTGTGGTGGATGCAACGACATTCCGATTCCTGATAAGTCTGACCATAAGAGAAAAATTGGATTTACGGTTAATGGATGTAGTAACCGCCTATTTATATGGTCCACTGGAGAATGAGATTTATATGCGATTACCAGAGGGTATTGAGCTCAAAGATAAGAAAAGTTCTCGAGAAGAACACTGCATTAGGCTAACCAAATCCTTATACGGACTGAAACAGAGTGGGCGCATGTGGTACAATCGTTTAAGCGAGTACTTGATTAAATCCGGATATAAAAATGATCCCATCAGTCCGTGTATCTTTATAAAGAAGTTTGCAAATAAAGGATTTGTGATTATAGCAGTATACGTGGATGATTTGAACATCCTCGGAACCTCTGGAGAGATCGCCCAAACAGTTGAATATTTAAAGGCCGAATTTGAAATGAAAGACTTAGGAAAAACTAAGTTCTGTTTGGGAATACAGCTTGAGTACGTAAATAATGGAATCCTTGTGCATCAAATGGCATATACAGAAAAGGTACTCAAGAGATTTAATATGGACCAGGCCCACCCATTGAGTAGCCCAATGGTTGTGAGAAGTCTTGGATTGGACAGTGATCCATTCGGTCCGAATGAAGAAGTCCTTGGTCCCGAAGTGCCATATCTCAGTGCCATAGGAGCGTTATTATATTTGGCTAGTCATACTAGACCAGACATTTGTTTTGCCGTGAACCTCCTATCAAGATTTAGTTCTTGTCCGACCCAGAGGCACTGGAACGGGATTAAACATATACTTCGTTACCTACAAGGAACGAAGGACATGGGTCTGTTTTACACTAACCATAACGACAAAGGTTTAGTTGGTTTTGCTGATGCAGGTTATCTATCGGATCCACACAATGGACGATCTCAGACAGGATATGTGTTCACTCACGGAGGAACCGCAATTTCATGGCGATCCATGAAGCAGACACTCACGGCCACATCATCAAATCATGCAGAGATTTTGGCGATTCATGAAGCCAGCCGTGAATGTGTTTGGTTGAGATCGATGACTCATCACATAAGGCGAGATTGTGGGATGACAGATGGAAAGGACGAACCGACCGTACTTCATGAGGACAATGCTGCGAGCATAGCTCAACTGAAAGATGGATACATCAAGGGAGACCGGACGAAGCACATTCTGCCGAAATTCTTTTTCACTCACGATCTCCAGAAAGCTGGAGAAATACAAGTGCTTCAAGTCCGTTCAAGCGACAACTCAGCGGACTTGTTCACAAAGTCGCTCCCAACCTCCACGCTCAAGAAGCTGGTCTATCAGATCGGCATGCGCCGATTAAAGGACTTATAGGGATGTCTAAATCAGAGGGAGTAATACGTGCTGTACTCTTTCCTCACTAAGGTTTTGTCCCACTGGGTTTTTCTTTAGTGAGGTTTTAATGAGGCAGCATCCCCAAGCGTATTACAAAGATCCTTGGTTGCATCGGGTTCGGTCATTTCGTCCAAGGGGGAGTGTTATGAACCGTTTGCTTTAATGGACTCAATATAGACCGACCCATATAGAGGTTATTAACATAACCGGTCCTTAGTATAATTAGATGTTTTCCTTTATAGACAAGGAATAGGTTTGTGTAATATTTCCTTTTCTTGTTATAAGTAGTAAAAGGATAATTACCTTTTCTCTACCTGTGTAACCACTATATAAAGAGACCTTTGGTCCTCATAATAATATACAACAGAACATTCAGTTCACAACACTGGCCGAGTTGTTGACGCTGCTTACTTTTGCAGAACTCGACTCGTGCGGGCCTCCCCATCCCCCAATTACCCCACAGTTCCAAATCTTTTTTTTCTTTATTGAAAATTGATTCATTCATTACATACTAAACTCTAGGTTGTGAAATAAAATTATTGATTAGTTGCTTCTTAAGTGCCACGTGTCAAACTCTCTTTCTATGCTTCTCTTCTCTCTCTCTTGCCAACCTCAACGATCAAGCTTTGTCAAAGCACCTCTCTGGCTAAAGTTGAAATCGTAAGTTTTCTTTCCTTCTCCTCTCTCTATCTATGGGTTTCAAGTTTCGATTCTGCTGGTATCTTATCGTAAAAGAAAGGAGAGAACTTTATGTAATTCATGTATCCTCTGTGACAATCTGGGAAATTAAGTTTCATGAATCACTGGACTTGTATGAACCAAAACCAATCAAAGTTTAATTTCCTCAATCTGATTTGGATCATATTGATAAACGACATAGCTTTCTATTTGCTTCCTTGGATCATGTTTTGGTGTTGATTTTCTGAGCTCTGCCTCTTTTCTCTTGTCATGTGGGTTTTAAACATTGTTTCCCTATGAACCTGAATTGCGTATGGCTACTTGGCATTGGTTACAGAGTTCCCATGGCTGTATTGGTATGTGAAATTTTGATATTGCTCTCAATTGACGGATTCACTTGTGGTTAGGAGAGGACTTTAGTTGGAAAAAAATCGTAAATTTATTTGGTTTCTTCTCTGAAATAGAACTTAGTTTATGGGTAGGTTCGTCATGTGAAGGGAGGTTCTTTGGGTTTTGGGAGAATCCTTATGTTATGATATACGAATCTCTACTTTGTTCGTTTCTTCTACTGAAAACATACCTCACTTGCTGTGTTTTGTAATGGATTGTTCTGGTCTTTTCGATGCTTGATACAAAATCTCTGATTCAAGCTTCGGATTGTTGCGCCATGTTCATTCTACGGTTTGCATTTTGAGTCGATCTTTGCCGTGGTCTTTGAGGCTTTACTGATTTCGATACCTTGCACAATTTCTATTTTTGCAGGTATCTTTCGGAGTTGCAGAGCGAAATAAGCTTAATTCATTCTTGCCCGTGCTTCCACACGTGAGTCGGCTACTGAACCAGGGTGAGCATTGCTGTTTCTCTTGTTTATTACATCTTCCCATGTAAGGATTGCGTTTCGTGAAATTGCTCTCAAATCTCTGCCATGTGCCTGGTTCTAGTTTTACGAATTGGTCTTTCCTGATCTTTGCAGATTTTCTATTTACAAGCTTCAGAGTTGATTTTCTGTCTTGTGATTTAGGCTTGAAATAGTTGATTTTGTATTCTTATTCAACACCACTTATTGGCAAATTGTGGTACAGAAATCTAAGGAATTGGTCTAAGCGAGCTTTGATGGGAACCATAGACCTTATATGTGCTTCAGATGAAACCTCCATTGCGGATCTCAGCAGTCAAGTTCACCAGCTTCCTTGCTGCATTAGATTTGATGGTCCTGCTCAAGTTTCCAACTATTTCAAGCCTAAATCCACTGGTAAGAGAAACACATTGTAATCATGTGCTTGTCATCGATACCTTAAGTTTATATGGCGATTTTAACGTGGAAAGTTGTGTAACCTTAGACGTCGAAGTTGATGGAGTAAGAACCGAAGAAGCTTATTTCAGAGGAAGGAAGTTGCTGGGAGCAACTATTCCACTCCCTAGTGGCTATTCTGGTACGTTTTCTCTTCTTTCTTCCTAATGAAATGGAAAAAACTTTAGTTAGAGAGTTGTGAGACAAATTCTCAATGATGTCTTGATGAAACTTACAGTGATGTATGGTCTATAAGATGATCCTTAGTGTTAGAGAAATTATGTTTTGGTTACTCACATTTCATTAGCAATTGAGCTTGTTCATATGTTGTTATCCCTTTAGGTTTTTTGCTTGGACAAGCAAGTAACCGAAATGCTAACGGAAAGAGAAAAGTTTGTGGTGACACAGAGGAGAATCCGTGTTGGGTAGTGAAGGCGAAATTCGATAAAATGACGTACTGGAATCACGATAGTCTTCCTTCAAAAGACGATACGTTCTTGCGGTCTTTTCATTGGTTTAGCATTGCAGAAGCGGTGAGCATACAGGTCTCATCCATCTCTCTTTGACTGGTTCATAAGTTTTTGTTTCTTACTTGCCTGAGAACATTGGTTTTGACTGCAGCTGCACAAACCAGTGACAGTTGAAGACGTGGTTGCAGTAAAAGATGGTGGAAAATGATGAATTATCAATTGTCATTAACCATCTTGATTGTTGAACAAAAGATGTTGTGAAACAAGTAGATCTTGACATTGTTCTCAAGGCTTGTTGGGTTATAAAACTTGTTCGAGCCTGGTTCATGTATTAATTTTGTAAAACATTTTTTCTAATAGACGAAAACGATAATATTTCTTTAGAAAATCACTTGATTTCCTTCATCGCAAATATAATATTTTATTTAGAGAAAATAACTTCATTTCCATCGACCATCATAACAGTGATCACTCATCACAGCATTGGATTTTATTGGGGATCATCCTTAGTCTAAACGAACCAACTCGTTGTTCGTTTGGTTTTGTGATCTCCTTCATGACCTACGAACATTCGGAAAAGCCCAAATCGAGCCGAATATGTTATAAGAAGCCGAAATTGTTATTTTCAGTATGGTATTTAATTCGCAGCGCTAACGTAAAACATGGAATGGAAGGGTAATAATAGGCTGGCCGAGTTGTTGACGCTGCTTACTTTTGCAGAACTCGACTCGTGCGGGCCTCCCCATCCCCCAATTACCCCACGGTTCCTAACTTTTTTTTTTCTTTATTGAAATTGAATTAGTTAAATAAATTAATTGCATACTAAACTCTAGGTTGAAATATGGGAAAAAATTATTGATTAGTTGCTGGCAAGTGGCAACGATTTTTTCTCAGGGTTCTGGGGAGATTCACGAACAATTTTCGTTCTCCCGAGTGTTGGTGTTGTCAATTCCTACAAAAAGCCATTAGTTATGCATACAAATTCGCACTCCAACATGAGATAGATCGGGTACGAAGAAGCTTCACATCGTAAGAAAGATCCTCTTTGGTCGGTACAGCTGTGTAAGTTGTTCCGTCTCTCTCAGATTTTTACATGACGAATTACGAAACTGTTAGCTGAACTGATTGGGTTATTTTGCTATTCTATATAATATGATGGACTCCCCGATTCTTATTGAAATTCTTAGGTATTGCTTTGAGATACGCTCCCTTGTATTTTCCGAATCATCATCTTCTGTGACATTGGCTTTGGTTGGAGCAATTCCTCTGTTTTCTACTTTCTGGGTTATTTATTCCCTTAGCTTGTTAGACTTTATAGTGGGGTTTCATTTTTCATTGTTTCTAATATCTCTTTCATTCCAAGTGATATATATATATATTGCTCTTGGTTTCTTGTGAGTGCTCTTGAATATATTTATTTCTTTGGGGATGTGTTCTTGTGTGTTCCAGTGATGCTCCTCGTTTTTCTTTTTTCAATCTTCATCAAACAGGAATTGATCTTTGAAAGATTTGACAATCTAGCCAGGAAGAGAAAGATAACTTAAGAGAGAATCTGACAATCTCGATGTTGGTTTTAACCACTAAAACTTTGAGACAAAGTTTTAAGAAAGATATTTCATATTCTAGTCTGGTTTAATAGATAGTCTCGTTTTCTTTAGCAAGAGAAGCAAGATATTGGCATTTTCATCTGTCATGTGGAAGCTTGTTTAGCTACTGTTGGATTTATTTATTTTTTTGCTTAAAATGATAACTGTGTACCAAGTACCAACCATTGTTCCTAGAGTTTGGATGCGCCACATAGATTTTATAACCAGAGAGCTTTCTCAATTCTTATGATTTTGCTCTCAAATATCTGCCATGTGCCTCGTTTTAGTTTGTTTTACGAATTGGTTTTTCATGATCCTTGCAGATTTTCTATTTACAAGCTTCAGAGTTGATTTTCTGTCTTGTGATTTGCCCAGTCATCTCCTCTGTTCGAAACATGGAAGAAGCTCATTCGGTGAATAGTCCAAGACGAGTGCTAAGCTTCTCGAAGAGAAAAAAGCAAAAGCCTGGTTTTCAGGATTCAGACAGCATAAGGTCATCTCCGTTCAGAGCATCACAAGTGCATGGACCTAAACCCTCTGAGGTGTATGGTTTTGTAGGGTCCATATCTACCGTCGTTGCCACAGTGATCTTCTTGATATGGGCTTATGTACCAGATAAGCTGTTGGAGTCTATAGGGATCCATTACTACCCAAGTAAGTACTGGGTCTTGGCTATGCCGACGTATCTGATGGTGACTTTGGTGTTAGCTTTGGTGTTTTACATTGGCCTCAACTTCACCGCCACTCCACACCCAACCTCTCTCAACACCTTGTTTGGTGAGTGTCCGCAGCACCTCTCTCTTGAGACTTGCATCTCCATCGTTGTTGGGAAATGGATATCTATATGCCATTGCAGTAGCTATCTTGAGCATAAGCTTTAACGATCTCGTTACTGAAGAATCTGCAGTAAAGAACCAGAAGCAGTTTGACCAATGTAACAGAGAGCATGATCCCAACCACCCAACTCTCTTGCTCTTTTGTTAGGCTGAACTCCTTGTGCTGTACAAAACAGGTCAAGTAAATGTGTGACTAATGTATAACTTTTGAAAGCTCTAGACCAAAACTAAACGATCAAGTTTCAGACAAGGTCAGACTTACACTGGATACCATGGTGCGAAGAGATTCCAAGATGATCTGCAATCCAAGTGTCGCCATCACTGATGCAAAGACTAGGATTCCCTGAGAGGATTTGATAAAAAAATCACATAGTGAGAAATAAGAAAAGCTTTTGTAGACTTGTCGTAGTTGTTATATATGAATTCAAAAAGGGTGATACAAACCAGCGGTTGCATCCTTTTCTTCCCGATGGGATACTGATACGGGTTTGGTGTCTGCATCGAGAAGGCGGTGAACCAGAGGATGAAGCCGGAAAGAAGATCAAGAAGAGAGTCCAACGTGGAAGCAACGATTGCTAGAGAGCCGCTTGTGACGGACGCATATACTTTAGCAGCAAAAAGAACCATGTTTGCAATATTCGATATTCTAATCGCAAGTGTCTCGCTTTTAGCCAAATTCTCTTGCTCTTCCTACATGCACAACAACACAGAGATCATAAAGATAATAAGTATCAATTAGCAAGAACAAAAATGTGGAAGAAGAGACACGTAAGCATCGGCTAAGCTAACCTTTGACATTCCAGGGAAAAAGCCACGTTCTGCAAGTTCATCCATTTCAGTAAATCCCTCAAGCATCTCTACCTGCTGCTGATAATAGTCTGCCACATTGTCTTCCGGACCTGCAACCACCAAGACACATAGCCTCACAAATCATATAGATATATATATTTTTTTTTGCATAGAGTAAATGAAGCAACAATAAACGTTCCAGACCAATTAAGCTACAGTTGCGTCTCACTATTTAAGATCACAGTTGCCAATAGAACCAAAAACCACTTTTAAGCTTTGTTCTGTACTTATTGGGTGCTACTAAAGCTTCAATCAGGCCAGAATAATATGATAAAGTTAGTCAGAGATGTCCAAAAGGAATATTACGATTCAAAAATCAAAGATCAGGATTACTATAAGCTCATGAAAAAAACAAATCCATTTAAGTTTCCAGACATTGAGGTGAATCCATCAAAGCTTCCGTTTCATTCAGACTTATCCACTACCAAACACTCCACTAACTCCGAAAGAAAAGATAAAACTTGTATCTCGTTGATTTTAGAATCAACGAAGCTAAAAATAGCAAGCCAAGTCGCCGAATTCAAAACAGCAACTCAAAACAATCCCAAAACAGCAACTCATTTGTTTTACTATAGACCAGCCTAGTCCTAATCATCAGTCTTCTCCGCACAGATCAGTTCTTTCACTTGCCAAAGATGAAACATAAGAACTAATAAAAAAAAACAAACGGGAATGTCGAGAGGAGAAGAAATTTACGTAAGCAACCAAGACAGTTATGGAGTTTGCTCGGCGATTTCTTCTCCTTGTGCTCCGGGGAAACCTGGAAATCGTCAAAGTTTAACTGCAAAGATACTTGGACCAGCCAGAGATGAGTCGTCTTAATCAAATGTCTTACGTGGCGTGCTCTCAATGGACTTAGTACCTCGCACGTGATTGGCGACGGCATTCTCGACACGTGTACACATGAAACTCCAGTTGTACATACCCGTGACATGGTCATTGCCAAACCACGTCGTTTTACGTTTTACGTTTTTTTTGTGTGTATTAGATTAGATTAATTCGCGATAATATATGGCGGGTAGATTTCCGTTTGGGCTAGTGAAAGGCCCATGAAAAGATTGAAGGCCCAATTAATCTAGGGTTTCCCCTCTCTTTATCATCATTCTCGTGAGTTTCCACAATAAAAGTGTCTACGGCTACAAGTTTAGTTAGGGTTTCAGCTGCTTCACCTCTCCAGGTTCGTGCGTCTTCCCTCCGCCATTGCCTTCTTCACTGCTTCTTTCGAATGACTCACTGAATACCTCTGTCAAATCTTCTTTCATTTCATTTATTGGTTTGTAAATGAGTTTGGTTATCTGGGTTTCTTTCTAACAGATTTTGTGTGGGAAGGATCGTTCAGAGCACTGTCTCCGGCTAAAGGTACGGTTTTTACGTCGCCTTGTTGAATATTTACTTGGACTTTGAGGGATTTGAATCTCTTAAAAGACTTGTGTGTTAAATGCAAACGCTAATATTACAATCGAAAGTACTTAGCTTCACTTAGTGTTACTTTGTTGGCCTGCAAGTTAGATTTAATCCTCAGGGCTGGGACTTGTCTATATATCCAAGTAAATTTGAGCCGCAGATATGGTTTTCTGCCAATAAGTTGACTTCATGCAAGTTTGTAGTAAATGTTGCATTGCGAGAACATATATGTCATCGAACCATAACCGAACCAAATTAACCAATTCTAAAATAAGGAAATGCTATCTCTCATATATGCATATAATTAACTTAGATTTAGGGATATTTCACTAAGACTACTGGATCACGATTATATCTTGTTGGCTTGTCTCTGTAAATTTTTTTTTATCACACACCAGAGATGACCCACTACATAAATTTAGTGTTTGTGATGAAGGAGATTAAGTGGTTTTCTAAAGAAATGTTATTGTATTCGTCTATTAAAAAAAAACGTTTTCCATAAATAATACATGAACCAGACTTAGCAAGTTTTATAACCCAACAAGCCTTGAGAACAATGTCATGATCTATTTGTTTCACAACATCTTTTGTTCAACAATCAAGCTCTTTAATGACACTTCATAATTTATCCTTCTCCACCATCTTTTACTGCAACCAAGTCTTCAAATGTCACTGGCTTAGGCAGCTGCAGTCAAACCAATAATCTCAAGCAAGTAAGAAACAAAACTTACAAACCAGTCAAAGAGAGATGGATAAGAACTGTATATTCACCGCTTCTGCAATGTTAAACTAATGAAAAGACTGCAAGAAAGTATCGTCTTTTGAAGGAAGTTTATCGTGATTCCAGTATTTCATTTTATCGAATTTCGCCTTCACTTCCCAACATAGATTCCCCTGTGTCACTACAAGCTTTTCTTTTTTCCATTAGCATTTTGGTAACTTGCTTGTCCAAGCATAAAACCTGAAGGGATAACAACATATGAGCATGGCAATTGCTAATGAAAGGTGAGTAACTAAAAAAATATCATTTCTCCAGCATTAAGGATCATCTTATAGAACATACATCACTGTAAGATTCAACAAGACATCATTGAGAATTTGCCTCAAAACTCTTTAACTAAGATCTCCATAAACAAGAAATATCCACAAGGAATACAAACGTTTTCTCCTTTTCATTAGAAAGAAAGAAGAGAAAACGTACCAGAATGGCCACTAGGGAGTGGAATGGTTGCTCCCATCAACTACTTTTCTCTGAAATGAGCTTCTTCGTTTCTTACTCCATCAATTTCGACCTCTAAAGTTGCACAACTTTCCACGTTAGTCTCGCTATATAAACTTAAGCTATCTATGACAAGTACATGAATACAATATGTTTCTTTTACCACTGGATTTAGGTTTGAAATAGTTGGAAACTTGAGCAGGACCATCGAATCTAATGCACCAAGGAAGCTAGTGAACTTAACTGCTGAGATCCGGAATCGAGATTTCGTCTGAAGCACATCTAAGTTTTATGGTTCCCATCAAAGCTCGCTTAGATCAATTCCTTAGATTTCTGTACCACAATTTGCCAATAAGTGGTGATAAATAAGAATACAAAGACGGCGACTTTAGCAGGACAAAAGTTTAAACACTTGACAGGTAATCAGAAACAATGGTGAAACCCGGTAAAAATGTCAAATTTTGATAATCCATTTCTCTTGACTGTCCCTAGTGAGTGTCTCACAACTTAAATTTGACAATGTGCCAGGAAATAAGTAATTTGACCAAATTCTGCTTATTTGTTCTTTCTTAGTGTATATAAAACCATAAAGTTTCAATTTTGGTACATCAAAGATCATAAACTGAATGAAGAACGAACCAATGAGAAACAGAGAAAACTAAGAAAAAAATATCAGAAAATGTACTCTCTAGTCCCAGAGTTTGAGTTCTAGAGTACGTACATTTGTCTCACCGTAAAAAAAAGAGATCGAATCAACTAATTGAGGAGGTCACGAGATTTAAACCCTCAACTTAAGCTTCAAGAACATGAGCGAAGGAAGACATAAAAAGGGAAATGAAGGAGTGTTCAAATAGATCGTCCTCATATGCATATTTGGGGAATAAATCCCAAATGGTATGAGAGCCCAAATGGTGTATGAAATACGAACAACAAAGCTAGATACAGTTACAAAGGTACTTGTCTACTAAACAATATGGTGAAGATTAAGCTCTAAAGATTTTAGAAACGTAGAGAGATCTTCACCGCTTTTGATAGGAGAAGAATAAACCAGCTAACAGTGGGATCTAGCGTGCTCGGGTTTGTGAGTGTACTCATAATCAAGATGCACAAAAGCCCGTTCGATCTCCTGTAGCAGCTCCAGCTTCTCTTGCAGCGATTCTCCTATGTCGTGAGCCACTTGCAGAGGCATGTCAGCGGGAAGAACGATATCAACCTCCACAAAGTAATGAGATCCAAATGTGTAAGCCCTCACTGTATCGATGTGCCTTATGGCTTTATGGTGGTTCCAACACAGGTAAGTCAGTTTCTGCAGGTACTCTGGTGTTGCTGATTTCCCAACTAGAGAGTTCACATTCTCCAATACCGTCATTGACCACGTCCGAATTGTGTACAATGCAAGCTACATGAATCAAAGACGTTTTCAGGAAGAAGTAGAAACGAGTACAAGAGATGTTTATCCCTTTTCTGGTTTAACATGGAAACTTACAATGATAGCTCCAACTGGATCCATCCAGTTATCGATGTAGTTGGCGAGGATTACTGCAATGAGTCCAATGATGTTCGTGATGACGTCGAAGAAGTGATCTTGAGCATAAGCTTTAACGATCTCGTTACTGAAGGATCTGCAGTAAAGAACCAGAAGCAGTTTGACCAATGTAACAGAGAGCATGATCCCAACCACCCAACTCTCTTGCTCTTTTGTTAGGCTGAACTCCTTGTGCTGTACAGAACAGGTGAAGTAAATGTGTGAATAATGTTTAACTATTGAAAGCTCTAGACCAAAACTAAATGATCAAGTATCAGGCGAAGGTCAGACTTACACTGGATACCATGGTGCGAAGAGATTCCAAGATGATCTGCAATCCAAGTGTCGCCATCACTGATGCAAAGACTAGGATTCCCTGAAATATT
The DNA here is from genome assembly GCA_010577795.1 of Isatis tinctoria. Taxonomy (NCBI): domain Eukaryota; kingdom Viridiplantae; phylum Streptophyta; class Magnoliopsida; order Brassicales; family Brassicaceae; genus Isatis; species Isatis tinctoria. The sequence continues at coordinate 18,174,020 of CM021249.1, read as the reverse complement.
TGGTCAAAGAATCACATAGTGAGAAATAGGAAAAGCTTTTGTAGATCAAAAACTGATTCAGTAGCATCGCATATAAGATAGTGATATACTGAAGGGAAGACATATGTACTCAAAAAGGGTGATACAAACCAGCGGTTGCATCCTTTTCTTCCCGATGAATCAGCAACCCAATTCTTGTCCATAAGTAAAACTTCAGCCAAGATATCATCAACGTAAGCAGAATCCCTGCTTTCTTCGGTATCCAAGAGCCCGATTGGTGCAATGTCCTTGATTTCTTCGGTATCAGAGGCAATCACAGACTCCTCATCGCTTGATACTTCCATCCCACTTCCATCTGAATAACTATCGGATTTCAGAGCGTCAAGCTGTTTCTCTACACCTTGTGAGATTAGAAGGAAAAGAGAAGGTTTACATTTTATACAACTCCACGGAAAAAATGTATTTACAGAAGCTAACGTGTCCTTTACCATGAAAATCTAGATAAGATGGTTCTTCACTGTTGCTAAACATATCGTCGTTAAAAATTGGCTCCAGAACAGAAACAGGGCTAGGTTGATGAGCTTCCTCCGAGTTCGTCTGACATCCAGGAGACCCATTGGAGCAATTTGATGAGTCCTCATTTTCATCCTGCAGTTCATTGGTCTTCCAACATAAGTTTCAAGAGTTCACGAATATACATCACAAGAATGTTCAATCTTGCGTTAGCTTCTACAGAACTAGAACTTCACACTCTAATGTTGTGACCAAAATGTTCTCTCAGAAAATCATTAGCATATCACACATATATTCAACAGCATCATCACACGTGTGATGTGCCCATGGGGGCAAGGGATGCAGCAGAGAGATCTCTGAGACTCGCAGACAATAGAGCAACTAGGTTGAGGGAAAGAATACAAGAGCTAAACCGTAAAGTTGAAGAATTAGAAACCCATCGAGATATGAATAGTTCAAACAGAGCTAGATACGTGTGTTGGCCATGGAAACTTCTCGGGATTGATTTTGTGGGAGGTCGAAGAATTGAATCGGAACTAGCCATGTGGGCATGTTTGTTTTAAGACTTGGGCATGTTTGTTTCAGTTCTGATAAAGTTTTAAGGCTTGGGCATGTTTGTTTCAGTTCAGTTCATGTTGTAATGTTTTACTAAAAGGAGTTTAATTTTCCGTGGCGAAAAGCAAGGAGAGAACTTTATGTAATTCATGTATCCTCTGTGACAATCTGGGAAATTAAGTTTCATGAATCACTAGACTTGTATGAACCAAAACCAATCAAAGTTTAATTTCCTCAATCTGATTTGGATCATATTGATAAATGACATAGCTTTCTATTTGCTTCATGACTTAGTTTATGGGTAGGTTCGTCATGTGAAGGGAGGTTCTTTGGGTTTTGGGAGAATCCTTATGTTCTGATATACGAATCTCTACTTTGTAAGTTTCTTCTACTGAAAACATACCTCACTTGCTGTGTTTTGTAATGGATTGTTCTGGTCTTTTCGATGCTTGATACAAAATCTCTGATTCAAGCTTCGGATTGTTGCGCCATGTTCATTCTACGGTTTGCGTTTTGAGTCGATCTTTGCCGTGGTCTTTGAGGCTTTACTGATTTCGATACCTTGCACAATTTCTATTTTTGCAGGTATCTTTCGGAGTTGCAGAGCGACATAAGCTTAATCCATTCTTGCCCGTGCTTCCACACGTGAGTCGGCTACTGAACCAGGGTGAGCATTGCTGTTTCTCTTGTTTATTACATCTTCCCATGTAAGGATTGCGTTTCGTGAAATTGCTCTCAAATCTCTGCCATGTGCCTGGTTCTAGTTTTACGAATTGGTCTTTCCTGATCTTTGCAGATTTTCTATTTACAAGCTTCAGAGTTGATTTTCTGTCTTGTGATTTAGGCTTGAAATAGTTGATTTTGTATTCTTATTCAACACCACTTATTGGCAAATTGTGGTACAGAAATCTAAGGAATTGGTCTAAGCGAGCTTTGATGGGAACCATAGACCTTAGATGTGCTTCAGATGAAACCTCCATTGCGGATCTCAGCAGTCAAGTTCACCAGCTTCCTTGCTGCATTAGATTTGATGGCCCTGCTCAAGTTTCCAACTATTTCAAGCCTAAATCCACTGGTAAGAGAAACACATTGTAATCATGTGCTTGTCATCGATACCTTAAGTTTATATGGCGATTTTAACGTGGAAAGTTGTGTAACCTTAGACGTCGAAGTTGATGGAGTAAGAACCGAAGAAGCTTATTTCAGAGGAAGGAAGTTGCTGGGAGCAACTATTCCACTCCCTAGTGGCTATTCTGGTACGTTTTCTCTTCTTTCTTCCTAATGAAATGGAAAAAACTTTAGTTAGAGAGTTGTGAGACAAATTCTCAATGATGTCTTGATGAATCTTACAGTGATGTATGTTCTATAAGATGATCCTTAGTGTTAGAGAAATTATGTTTTGGTTACTCACATTTCATTAGCAATTGAGCTTGTTCATATGTTGTTATCCCTTTAGGTTTTTTGCTTGGACAAGCAAGTAACCGAAATGCTAACGGAAAGAGAAAAGTTTGTGGTGACACAGAGGAGAATCCGTGTTGGGTAGTGAAGGCGAAATTCGATAAAATGACGTACTGGAATCACGATAGTCTTCCTTCAAAAGACGATACGTTCTTGCGGTCTTTTCATTGGTTTAGCATTGCAGAAGCGGTGAGCATACAGGTCTCATCCATCTCTCTTTGACTGGTTCATAAGTTTTTGTTTCTTACTTGCCTGAGAACATTGGTTTTGACTGCAGCTGCACAAACCAGTGACAGTTGAAGACGTGGTTGCAGTAAAAGATGGTGGAAAATGATGAATTATCAATTGTCATTAACCATCTTGATTGTTGAACAAAAGATGTTGTGAAACAAGTAGATCTTGACATTGTTCTCAAGGCTTGTTGGGTTATAAAACTTGTTCGAGCCTGGTTCATGTATTAATTTTGTAAAACATTTTTTCTAATAGACGAAAACGATAATATTTCTTTAGAAAATCACTTGATTTCCTTCATCGCAAATATAATATTTTATTTAGAGAAAATAACTTCATTTCCATCGACCATCATAACAGTGATCACTCATCACAGCATTGGATTTTATTGGGGATCATCCTTAGTCTAAACGAACCAACTCGGAAAAGCCCAAATCGAGCCGAATATGTTATAAGAAGCCGAAATTGTTATTTTCAGTATGGTATTTAATTCGCAGCGCTAACGTAAAACATAGAAAGTGGCGCAAGAATTTATGGAAGGATAATAATAGGCTGGCCGAGTTGTTGACGCTGCTTACTTTTGCAGAACTCGACTCGTGCGGGCCTCCCCCATCCCCCAATTACCCCACAGTTCGTAACTTTTTTTTTTTTCTTTATTGTAATTGAATTAGTTAAATAATTCAAATATGGGAAAAAATTATTGATTAGTTGCTGGCAAGTGGCAACGATTTTTTCTCAGGGTTCTGGGGAGATTCACGAACAATTTTCGTTCTCCCGAGTGTTGGTATTGTCAATTCCTACAAAAAGCCATTAGTTATGCATACAAATTCGCACTCCAACATGAGATAGATCGGGTACGAAGAAGCTTCACATCGTAAGAAAGATCCTCTTTGGTCGGTACAGCTGTGTAAGTTGTTCCGTCTCTCTCAGATTTTTACATGACGAATTACGAAACTGTTAGCTGAACTGATTGGGTTATTTTGCTATTCTATATAATATGATGGACTCCCCGATTCTTATTGAAATTCTTAGGTATTGCTTTGAGATACGCTCCCTTGTATTTTCCGAATCATCATCTTCTGTGACATTGGCTTTGGTTGGAGCAATTCCTCTGTTTTCTACTTTCTGGGTTATTTATTCCCTTAGCTTGTTAGACTTTATAGTGGGGTTTCATTTTTCATTGTTTCTAATATCTCTTTCATTCCAAGTGATATATATATATTGCTCTTGGTTTCTTGTGAGTGCTCTTGAATATATTTATTTCTTTGGGGATGTGTTCTTGTGTGTTCCAGTGATGCTCCTCGTTTTTCTTTTTTCAATCTTCATCAAACAGGAATTGATCTTTGAAAGATTTGACAATCTAGCCAGGAAGAGAAAGATAACTTAAGAGAGAATCTGACAATCTCGATGTTGGTTTTAACCACTAAAACTTTGAGACAAAGTTTTAAGAAAGATATTTCATATTCTAGTCTGGTTTAATAGATAGTCTCGTTTTCTTTAGCAAAAGAAGCAAGATATTGGCATTTTCATCTGTCATGTGGAAGCTTGTTTAGCTACTGTTGGATTTATTTATTTTTTTGCTTAAAATGATAACTGTGTACCAAGTACCAACCATTGTTCCTAGAGTTTGGATGCGCCACATAGATTTTATAACCAGAGAGCTTTCTCAATTCTTATGATTTTGCTCTCAAATATCTGCCATGTGCCTCGTTTTAGTTTGTTTTACGAATTGGTTTTTCATGATCCTTGCAGATTTTCTATTTACAAGCTTCAGAGTTGATTTTCTGTCTTGTGATTTGCCCAGTCATCTCCTCTGTTCGAAACATGGAAGAAGCTCATTCGGTGAATAGTCCAAGACGAGTGCTAAGCTTCTCGAAGAGAAAAAAGCAAAAGCCTGGTTTTCAGGATTCAGACAGCATAAGGTCATCTCCGTTCAGAGCATCACAAGTGCATGGACCTAAACCCTCTGAGGTGTATGGTTTTGTAGGGTCCATATCTACCGTCGTTGCCACAGTGATCTTCTTGATATGGGCTTATGTACCAGATAAGCTGTTGGAGTCTATAGGGATCCATTACTACCCAAGTAAGTACTGGGTCTTGGCTATGCCGACGTATCTGATGGTGACTTTGGTGTTAGCTTTGGTGTTTTACATTGGCCTCAACTTCACCGCCACTCCACACCCAACCTCTCTCAACACCTTGTTTGGTGAGTGTCCGCAGCACCTCTCTCTTGAGACTTGCATATCCTTTGTTGGGAAATGAATATCTAATATGTCATTGCAATAGCTATCTGTAAATGTTCTGTGTGTGATTTTTTCTAAGTTTGGCTTGCAGTGATGATATTTTTGGCCATACTCTCTAATTGTTTGTTTGTTTGTTTGTTTTTAACATTGGCAGATGAGTACAGTCGAGAACCTGGGGAAATTGATTCTCAGATGGAGGAAGGGGACGAGAGGCCTATAGATCCAATCTCTGACATTGATATTACAAGAATTAATGATCTTATGTTCAATTCAAGTGATGCCAAGTGATTTTTTTATGTTCGAATTCTTTAAAAGCTACAACCATCTAGCTTGATTAAGCCATTTACTCATTAGTAGTGGATTGAGGCCTTAGTGACTGATGTAAACTGGAAGTATTACCATGTTTTTTTTCAATCCCCATCAGCAGAGTGGCTCCTTTTAAGTCACGAATATAGCTTATGCATATATTGCTATTTCTATGCATATACAGACTAATGGCAAACTGATCATAAGTTGATTAGAAAACGTCTGGCTTTTTGAAAGAAAGAGAGGGCCCATAGAAGTGATTGGAAATGGAAACAAAGGAGAAGAGAGGGGAAAATGTGATTTTTACAAATCTCTTATAATATTAGAATTAATTAAAGATTTCTTAATGGAAAATCCCTATGAATGAAATGATTAAAAACAGTTGTAAGATTTCATTTAGCAAGATATTTTTTTTTTATCCGGCATAAAAATGTGCAGATCTCTAGCAGAAATCTGAGTTTCTTGGAAGTAAATAGTGTCCATCAGGAATCCTAGGCCTGGGACTTCGGTTTATTTTTCGGGTTCGGGTCGGGTGATTCGGTTTTTCGGTTTTAGACGTATACAAACCGTTCGGGTTCGGTTCGGTTTAGTTCGGGTTCGGGTCGGGTTTCGAGTTTCGTATCAAACCCGATCGGGTTTTACATCGAGTTCGGTTCGGTTTATTTCAGGTTCGGGTTTTTCGGGTTTTTTCAAAATCAAAGTAACCAAAGTAATAGAAAAATCGAAAAATAGAGTATTTAGGATTCGGGTTCGGGTATTTCAGGTTCGGGTTCGGTTTATTCGGGTTTTGGTTTTTCGGGTTTATACAAATAGAAACCGTTCGGGTTTTTTGAGATTATTTTTCGGGTTCGGGTCGGGTTCGGTTTATTCGGGTTTCGGTTTTTCGGGTTTGGACAAAATGAAACCGATCGGGTTTTTCAATATTTTTTTTCGGGTTCGGGTTCGGTTTTTTAGGTTCGGGTTCGGGTTCGGATTCGGTTTTCGGATAAAAGTCCCAGGCTGGAATCCAATAGAAAAGTAAAACTGTACTTCTACTAATTTGGATCATCCAAATGCCCGAAAGTCTCGTGCCAGTGACTTGAAGCTTCTTCCTTTGTCCGCATAACCCAGATATGTTTTGATGCATCTGCTTTCTCTTGCTCTTCAAGAATTTTCTGCAATTGTCAAACTTTGAGTATTTTGGAACATAGCAGATATTCATATACATACACAGTCAAACTCAACCAATGTTTCCATGTTTATCTGTTTCCAAAAACAAAAACCAGAATTGATGCAGAAAATAAGAGCTACAAAAGAAGTGTGATTCACATAACTCCAAATCGTTCATGGCTATTCGAAGTTATCTAGTATATTTGATATCCAATAGATGGTGCTAATGTATGATCACCTTGAGTAGAGAAAAGTAATGAAGAATGAACCAACTGTAAAATCAAAGAAGCTACAAACCTCGGCTTCAGAAGCTCTTTTCGTCTTTAATGAAAGACAATCAAAGAGATCAGAAAACTTCTTAGTACAATCATCAAGTTTTCCAACACGATAATACTGCTGCATTTGATAATACGGTGCTGCAAAGAGATAGTCTGAGTTAGTATTTAGGTTTATAGAGCCAAGACAACTTTACAGGTGAAGTTAATTCAGCATAAACAGCAGAAACATAATCTAACGGATAACAGAATGCAAAGAGAACCCTCGAACAGATGATGTAAACAGACACACAAGTACAAAACATACACATGCATCTAAAACCTCATATACAAAGGGTTTATCAGGTCAGAACTTTCCAAAAAGGCGAAACATTTGTCAGATTTTCCCCCTTAAACAAGAAATTGGATGCGGCTAGCTGAAAAGCTTTCAAGACCATTCCATTCTAAAAAAAAGAAAACTCAACCTTGTCCTGTCTCATCGTCATTGCTGGTTTTGTCGGACCATCTAGTCAGAATTCAGAGATCAGAGATCTTTCAAATACGAGACCAACAAAACATACATTGCGGAAATGGTTTCAGAGTTCAGAGATCTTTCAAATACGTGAATTCCCTATTGTTGGTGTAAAACTAAACCATTTTAAAAATTTTACCAAGGTTTTTTAGTGTATAGCAAGCACGAAAACTACAAATCAGTCGTTGACAAAGAGCACGAAAAATGAGCAAAGAGAAGACTGTTTCTAAAGTATGGATTCTCAAATCTCAATCAAGTTCACATTTTTTTGGCCAATGAAGGAGAGCAAATCGAAGAACGTAAAATCAGAGAATAAGATGAGACAAGGAGGGGGGGGGGAGAGACAAGACATACAGTAGCAGAACCAGAGAGCGTCGAAGCATTTAGTGCAGGACACGCGCCGCCTCGGAGCTGAAGAGTCGTCCATCTCCGTGCTCATCGTGTCTACTGAGTGCGGGAATAAGAAATGAACCTTCAAGTTACCATAAATCTACCACAACAAATACAAAAAATCTTACCACCCAAATTTTGAACTGAAAAACGTTCAGTTCATCTCTGGTCTCTGATAAAAAAAGAATTTACTGAGACAAGCCAACAAGATATAATCGTGAATTCGTGATCCAGTAGTCTTAGTGAAATATCCCTAAATCTAACTTAATTATATGCATATATGAGAGATAACATTTCCTTATTTTAGAATTGGTTAATTTGGTTCGGTTATGGTTCTTGTTTCAGATATAGCGGTGAAGATGACATATATGTTCTCGCAATGCAACATTTACTACAAACTTGCATGTAGTCAACTTATTGGCAGAAAACCATATCTGCGGCTCAAATTTACTTGGATATATAGACAAGTCCCAGCCCTGAGGATTAAATCTAACTTGCAGGCCAACAAAGTAACACTAAGTGAAGTTTCATGTGTACACGTGTCGAGAATGCCGTCGCCAATCACGTGACAGTGAAGCCAATTTTTGATCGAATATGGTGTCTAGACAAAAGAGATCGAGAGAGAGAAGGAACGTACAGCGTTACGAAGCCGGGTACCTAGCTGCTGAATAACGAGGGAGAAGCTTTGAGAAACCTGCAACTAATAAACTTTTGTTGACAGAACGGTCATAAAATCAAAAACCATTGAACAGTCATAGCTAAATCCAATGAAAATTCATGAAATCACTTTCAAGCAAAACTCAAAAAAGACAAAAGAAACTTAGACATCAGAGACAATATGAAGCAAAAACTTCAAGCACAAAAACTCAACAACTGCCAAATGGGTTTCTCTCAAAATCTCAAAAGCATCACACATCTATGTAGTACCAAACATACTTTCTAAGAGTGAAAAGACAGAGAAGGGTTTTACCGTTTGTGACTTTGAAAGAGACTCTTGTGATACCTATCACACACAATTCTCACAGAACACAATCTGAGCTGAATCAAATCCTAGCCTCCTCGATTCGTGACCAGACCAGCTTGCAGAAGACGAAGTGAGGAGTTTAAAATCAAAACCAGGACTGAACACTAAAACTGAAACAAACGCAAACGAGAAAAGGGTCCAATCCAGAACTCAGAGATCTCAAAAAAGAATGATATGAAGATCCACAAAATAATGCATTGAGCAACAAAAAAAAAACTCACCTTGGCTCTTGTACTTCTCGTACAGATGTGAGAGCTCCGAGTAATTTGAGGATGTCAAACCACTGAAATTTTATTAAACATACCTTAATATTAGGTAACAGCTACAGATGAAAGTCTCGGAATACTAACAAATCCATGTCCAACACATCTCTGAAAGCAATAAACATGTGAAAAGCAATAAGGCGAGCAATAAGAAAAGTCTAGTTCCTTTTCAAAAAAGATTTCACTCACAGAATTGCTAAGTCTCGCAAGCTTGCACACTTCACAATACAAGCAAAAAAACAAAGACTTTGAGCCTAAGAACGAGTCAAATCAGCTATAGCTATCATCATCATCAAGCAGAAAACAATTGCACAAGCAATCAACAACTCAAACTACAAATATGATTTTCATTTCCAATCGGTGCATAAGAAACTATCACGTACTCTATGCTGTTAATTCACTGCAACCCTTTGGTATGAAAGTTCAATAGCTAAAAGCATCAGTTCATGTTAAACATTACAAAGGCGTTAATCGAAAACTAGAGCAGCAAAACACTGCGAGGATCGAAGAGACGAAGAAGCTGATTAGCATAACCCAGAAGCCAAATCCTGATTTTTGAGAAGAATGAAGCTCTGAGCGAGAAAGAGAGAGAGCTGAGAGATTGTGAAAGAGACAGAGACGAGATGGCCAGAAAAATCAAGCTCCTTTTATGGAGGATTGATTTGAGAGAGAGAGAGAGAGAGACGAAGGCGTCGGAGAACGGAGGCGTGATGAAGATGAAAGCGAACCGAGACCATTCCGGTTTGAAATAAATAAAATAGCGTGTTTTAGATTATCCCACATCGGGAACGTGAGCCGCATGAGTCGTGTAGAGGCTCCTATAAAATGTGGAGGGTTTTTTTTAAGTTTGGCTTGCAGTGATGATATTCTTGGCGATACTCTCTAATTGTTTGTTTGTTTGTTTTTTTTTAAATTGGCAGATGAGTACAGTCGAGAACCTGGGGAAATTGATTCTCAGATGGAGGAAGGGGACGAGAGGCCTATAGATCCAATCTCTGACATTGATATTACAAGAATCAATGATCTTTTGTTCAATTCAAGTGATGCCAAGTGATATTTTTGTTCGAATTCTTCAGAAGCTACAACCATCTAGCTTGATTAAGCCATTTACTGATTAGTAGTGGATTCAGGCCTTAGTGACTGATGTAAACTGGAACTGTTAGCATGTTTTTGTCCAAACCCCATCAGCAGAGCGGCTCCTTCTCAGTCATGAATATAGCAACAAATCTCTCCCCATAAAATTGCAAACTTTCCTTTTATAAGTCTCGAAAAAAGAAAGTAGGGAGCAAATCTCTCCCTATAAAACCGAGAATCAACGTGACGCAGAAGCAACGAACGTGAAGAGTTAATAATGGCGACTAAGACCACCTATCGGTTACACTTGCACACTAAGGGTTTGGTGAGTGAAGAGGTGATTAGGGATGATCGTAAACAGATCGGTGGTGCTGGTGTGGCCATCTGTAACCCCGAGGATAATCGACTATTGGAGATGAAGAGTCGACAGACCAGCAAGTTGCGGATTAGCTGCCTTAGTTCATGGGTTGAAGTGGGCGTTGGAGCTTGATTTGAGAAGGACCATATACTTCTGTGACGATTCCAATGTCTTGGAACACGTGAATGCTCTCTACTGAACCCATAAACCTTTTTATTCAGAATCTGACATATAGTATGCGTCTCTGCTATCGATTAACTCTCTCATAACCATTGGTATGTATATATATGTGACAGGTAACTTATAAAGCTGAACCAAACGAGTCCAACGTAGCAACATTGGATCTTATCCCCTCATTCAGATCCATTTAAAACAAAACAAAAAAAACAAATTCGGACCAGAATTATGAATTCCATTACAGTAAGGATTGTTAAAACGTAACTGGAAACACATTTTGGAAGGTTCTATGAACAGACATTGAGAACCAGCGACTGCTTCCCTTCTCCTCGCAAAATTTAAGGCTCGTGTTATTATATTTTCAGTTTTCTCCACATATTGTTCAAAGCTTTCTCTTCAAAACCATCACTATTTTCGTTATCGTTTCCTATTATTTTATTTGGTTCTTCTGCTTTAACTAATAAGTATTTGTCTCTTCGTTATATTTTTGTTATTAACACGTACGCTATGATGCTTTCTTTTTCTTTTTCTAATATAATCGCCTGTCTAAACAATGTAATTAAAATTTTCAGTAATTCTACGTACGTGCTTATGAAACAATTGTGGTCGAGAAGAAATGCACACACCATGCATCTAGTGATCTAGACATTGCACATTGCACCCAAAAAAAAAAAAACTTTAGTCGAATAATATCTTCATTTGTTTTTATACTAAAATTGGTTTTTTCTCTCACCAGCTAGCTAGACTAAAGGACTAATATATAACATCGTATTAAATGATTTGGGGAAATTGTCAGAAATACCACATTCAATATACCTTTTTTCAACAATACACTTTACAAAAATACATTTACTTTTAGAATTGTAAAATTACTTTCTTACCCTCAGGTATCATTTCCCAAATCCTCTGCTTCTTCACTCTCGATCTCAGAAGTCGTTCTCTCTCTCCAGCGACGTTCATCTTCAAATCTCCGGCGATTTGTGACTTCATCTCCAACCTATATTTGAATCTCAGGCGAACTGGATGATACGAAGGAGTGGGTACAAGGCGGTGGTTGACGGAGTTAGGGGATGGCGTCGACGAGAGGACGGCATCGTTGATATCCTCAAAGCCAAGTGTGAAGAGAGCTTGCTTAAGAATCGGTGCAAGGCTCTTCCTCATTCTCCCTCTACCGTTTCTGTTGACCATAAGGTCAGTTTACATATAGAACCTTTTTTGTATTTTGCTGGTTACGAAAATCTGGAGATTGATAAGTTTAGTAGTTTCTTTTTCTTTTAATTTCTCTTTCGCAAAAGAGGTTTTAATGAATAGATGACTCACGAATCCATGCTTCTGGTGTTAGGATTCGTGCATTGATCTATCCAATTTTCAATCGACTTTTGGTGTCTCTAATTTTTTTTTTTAATTCGAATTTGGTGTTCGTAATGTCACACGATGAGCGGTTCAGACTTCTTGACATTCTGCGTATTGCTATAATGTGGATTTGTTTCCTGCATTTTGAATTTCTCAGAGTCAGCTACTAAAATTTTCAGTTTTTGCATGTTCTGAGATATGATTATAATTATCTGAATGAGCTTTAGCTTTCGTAAGTGGGATCTGACTTCTAAAGAATCTCCACTGCTCTGAAATTCTCATATTTGAAGTCTAAATCATCAATTGTTTTTGCTTTTGTGGTGCTAGTACTTATGAAGATGAGAAATCTCTGGTTTTTTTCTTAGAATAAAGAGGAAGTGTCATCCACTGTGATATTCTTTGCATTGGATTTAAGCCAGGCTTTGAGAGTTTCGGATTATTCTTTTTGTTTTAAGAATAGCTTTGACAGAGGTCACGGTTTCACTTATGCCATTTTATGTTACGGTTCCATAATCAGGGTTCATGTTTTGTAGAAATGAGTACGTATGCGAAGATTCTTATAAATGTTCTTTTTGATATCAGGATTCCTGTCTCATCTGTATTACTTTTAATGTGCTCTCTTCTTTCTTCTTGTGATCTTATCACCACTCATTTATAAACCACTCATAAAGCCTTATAAATAACTTTATAACCTTTATAAATGATTTTATAAACCCTTCTAAATTTGACAATTTTTACAAATGGTTTATGAAATATTTCAAATAATTTATAAAGATCATTTAGCTTTTAAATTTAACTTTTAAATTTTAAAAGATTTATACAGTTTTTATAAAGTCAACCTTTATAAATAATTTGCAGGCGTGGCTCTCCACAATTAACTTGGCTATTTGCAAGGTTAGTCTCAAAATTGTTTATTGGAATCCAATGGTTTTCACGAGATGTGGCTTTTTCTGATGGTTAAGCTTCGTTGCAGGCTATCGATCCGTTGGAAATGCTAAAAAGAAAAGAGGGAATGCTCTCTGCAATTAAGGAAAAACAGTTGAAGGTATTGCTTTGTTTACATGGTAATGACTCTTTGATAAGCATAAGCTAAGAAAATGTTGTTATGAATCCTGTGATCAGAATGGAGAGAATGGGCTTTCTCGGGATGCTCTTGATGACGGCACAAAGAAAGCTGAAACTTAGCATAGAGATGCTGCTGCGGGGTACAGTACTCTAGACCGGCACAACCAATCACATGTGCCACATTTGCACAAGATGTGTTAGAAGGTAGAACTTCAGTATCACAGGGTCACGAACACAAGCACCAACCTCTTATATTCGGTCCAGCAAGCATTGTGAATGGAGGGCTCTCAAGAGAGAGAGATATATATATATATATATATATATATCTATATATATCGAGAGAGAGAGAGGATGATAGCAAAAAAGCACTTATTAAGTTATGTGTAATACCTAAGATTTTATAAACCTTTATAAAAAGATATACAAACTCTTATAAATAATTTATAAACCCTTATAAAACATTTATAAGGTTTGATGAATGGGATGGAACATCTGACGCTTCTTGAACTCGCTTTCTCTTCTTCCTCTTCTTGAGTCGGGTCTTTTGAGTATGACATGGAAGAGGAGACAACGCGTTTATTTCGAGTATTTCTGATTTGAGATTCTCTAACTCAAACTGCTTGGTTTGGCAAAATTCTTGAAGATTTATAAAGGTTTATTAATAGTTTTATAAGTTTTTATAAACAGTTTATAAAGCTTTATAAATAATTTTAGGAATCTTCATACTTCGCTTTAAATTTTTTATAAGGTTTTATAAATTGCTTTTATAAAACTTTATAAATAGGTTTATAAGACATGATTTCTGATTTTATAAGGTTTTATAACGTTTAAAAATATTTCATGAAAGCATAGAAATTGCAGAGATCAATGGCATAGGCAACTGCAAGTTCATTCAAAGGCATGTGTTTGACAATAACATATCTCGTAGTCTGGTTTCATTATCATAGTACTATGGGTTCTTCTCCATGGTAGTGTTCGTTGGCTTACTTTTGCAGGCAGAGTATGTGAACAAAAAAATTATAAAGCTTTATAAGTTTTTTTATAAACCCTTATAAATATTTTTTATAAACTTTTACAAAATTATTTTTATAAAGCCTTATAAAATAAATTTATAAACACTTGTAGAATAATTTATATAGCCTTTATAAAATAAATTTATAAACTTTCATAAAATAATTTTATAAAACCTTATAAATAGGTTTTGTAGCGGAAAAAATGGAGGACCACTCCAGTCCAGCTTTTCCTAGCATTGGCAATAGACTTAGCATCCAATTTCTGGTTACATTCGTCCATCTGGAACTAACATCTTAAAATGATCAATAGTTATAATGAATCAGAAGATAGAAAATATCAATAAACAAACACTAGAATTTGAATAGAGAAACAGATTGAAAACGTTTTATCCATTACCTCTCCTAAGCTTAAAATGACAGCCTGAAAGCCACAAAGATTGACTGTCGACCGAGGTAAAAAGTAAAAGCCATTGCATCTATGAAGTAGGAGTCCATTATATCAAAATTTATAAAGTATGCAAAACTTTTATAACTGTTTATAAAATACATTATTTATAAGGGTTTATAAATTTTGGTAGTGAAGACAATCATAAGCTGAACATGTTTGGTTCGATCATTATAAAAGATTTATTAGATCTTTATAAAATATTTATTAGACCTTTATAAACAATTTTATAAACACTTATAAAAGGTTAATAAACTTTCTAAATACTTTGTTAAACACTTATAAAATTTATAAAGCCTTTGGAAGATATTTATAAAGTATTGGTAAAAGATTTTTAAAGTCTTTATAAAAGATTTATAAAGTCTTTGTAAATAATTTTTATAAAGGTTTATAAAATGTATATAAAGGCTAGTAAATCAATTGGTCCAGAATCTAGATGCGTCACAGAAATGTTCGGCATGAACTCAAGACGATTCTTTAGGGAAATAGAAAAGAAACAGAGCGACGATGATCATGAAGAAAGCGACGGTACTGATCGTAAATCCTTTGTTTTGTTAAATGAACGATGCTTCAAAATGGGAAATCAACGCATTAGAGACTTTTGAGGTTGGTTCAGGAGGGAGAAATGATGGTTGAAGTTTGTGCTGTGTAAAGATGCAATTGTGATGAGAGAAACGACCAATGGATTTAAGGAAACAAACCATGACCAAATGTTTCTCAACCGGGTTTTTCACTATTAAACTTAAAAAATAATGAATCTGTCTTAACAGCAAAAAAAACAACGATGTCAGCTTTTTCTTTGTGTTCATTGGCGTCATAGGCTCTGTTGAACAGTTTCATTACTTAGAAAAGGTCCTTTAAACGGATTCACGAGATGCACTTCATTCTCTGTCAAAAACACAAGAGACCATATAAGAAGATCCCATCATTTGTGCTTCAGCTCTTTAATCGACTCTGAGAATTCTTTTCCAGTTCTTTCATCAAATTGAACCATAATCTTAATTTAGACTAAATTCTGAAGTAAGAAAATAGACATGTGAAGTTCATTGTCTTTGATTTGTCTATCAGACTTGACGAGCCTAAGTTTTTCTTAACCAATCATAAGAAACTATGCAGATCACAAGTTAAAATCATGTGAAAACGTTTCTATCTATAATCATATACTTATATGTTTCAAATCTCAGAATATTGTAAATCTCAGAACATAAGGCAATCCAACTTAAAATTATAATCAAGATCAAAGTTTTTTTAATCAGAATCTAAACGATCGGTGAAACAATTAATTGAACTCACATCTTTTTGTGCACATCAGCTTGCTTCTCCTTCTTCTCGTAATCTTGCCCGATCTTCTTCTTCTCCGCCTCAACTAGCTGAAGTTTTGCGATGTTGGATTCCTACATATGGATAGTCAAACAACCAGATCGATCACAATCAGAACAAACCTACCTATTGCGACCATTACATACCAAAATCGAATCGCTATTAAAACTAGAGAAGAAGAACAACAACAAGCAAAGGCTCAACGAAAACAAGAAAGCTGTGCAATCTCGTGAGAAAGATCTGTGCAATCGTCAGAGATGGTGACTGCGACGGAAACGAAAATGTGCAATCGTCGGAGACGTCATCGGCAACGACACTGAAGCTGGGTGGAGACGGTGAATGCAACATAAATTAGCCGCCGAAGTTCATCAAGGAAGAAGAGATCGATCGAAGAAGGTCAGGTTATTTTAGTCATTCCCAAAATTAAGATAGGGTAAAAATGAAAATGTTCTCACTGCAAATGCAAAAGTGAAAAAGTGTATGAATGAAAGTGTATTTTTGTGATTTCCCCAATGATTTGTCCATCTTTTGCGTCTCCCATAAACTTGGCTTGAAAAATACATTCCTGATATTACTGATATTCCTGATAAGAAGTTTTTATTTGTTGACAAAATAGAGCAAACTGCCAAAATAGTCATAAGTTGTACAGTAGAGTTATGGATTTATTGATTTATGGATTTTTCAATGTATGTCGTAAGACAAGTGGTATATATTTGTTATGTACTGATCAATAAAGGTCCCCTGCTGCTTTTTAGTATATACAATATATTTCTGTATATACTAAAGCAAACACAAATAAGATTTTGAAACATAACTCTTCAAGTATTACATATAAAATATTAAATACATATCTCTTTTCAAAAACAATAACAAAAAGTAAAAGAACTTCAATGAATCTTAGCAAAACCTATGAAAAATAGTTTTTTGTCATTTTAAAACGTTTACAAGGTTAACTAAGATTAAATTTCAAATGTGAAGATTCAAACACGGGTTCCTCAATTAACATGCTGAATTTTTCAACTAGTAAACTACCATAAGTTGGTTAATATATATTAAATAAGTTTTGAGTTAAAATGTTAGCAAAAATAACAAAAGGAACCTTATATATTAAAAAGAAACCCTGATGAAAAATGGTGAATATTCAAAAACAAGAAGTTTTTTTTGTTGTTAACTATATATTATAAAGAAATCCTGATAAAATGTAATGTGACCAAAAAAGATGATTGGTCATAATGTTTCGAAATAAATTTTAGTTACTATTAATATTCATAGCTATTAAAATATTTTAAAATCAATGCAAAATTTTATTATCTTCATAAATTTTATATTTCATAACTACTAGTTAAGATGAACAACAAATTTGTATTTCAAACTTAATTAGGTAAAGATCCAAAATTCATGCCGACAAAAAGAAAATTATTAGAATATAATGCAAAAGAAAACGAGTTGATTCTTATTGTTCCTAATTTTGAAAAAAACATATATACTCGAAGGTAACTGGAATTATGTCGGACAAATAATAACGTGCCGGGGGTAATAGGGTGTACGATGAATTAAGTAATTAATGTCTGCGGTATTTTGTGCATGTGGTTTGTTTTTCGTGAGAATTATCATGCAGTGGAATAGTCAGGAGCTGGCCTACTTATAGAGGCCGACTGGGTCAACTATATTTCTGATCACTTATTAATGGCTGGTATTTTGTGCATGTGGTTTGTTTTTCGTGAGAATTATCATGCAGTGGAATAGTCAGGAGCTGGCCTACTTATAGAGGCCGACTGGGTCAACTATATTTCTGATCACTTATTAACGAGTTTACCGATTGAGTAAAGACGAAAGCTATTCTATCTCTGTGGTCGTACATCGCTATAACAAGTTAAAAATAAATAAGAAGTTTATATTTGTTGACAGAATAGAGCAAACTACCAAAATAGTCATAGGTTGTATAGTAGAGTTATGTTATCATTGGTTTATGGTTTTTCTTAGCATTTGTATTATAGAAGCTTAAAAAGAAGTTTTAGTTATTTTTTAAAAAACATTTTTCAATGTTAAGTACTCAAGAAATCTCTTTTTTCTAATTAAAGTTTTTTTTTCTTTTAAAATCGCTGGAACTCTATAGACGTACGTAAGCATGGCTGTGTGATTGTATAGTTTGATATATATGTATCGTAATGACGCATGCAAAAGATTTCACTATATCCCTCAATATTATCCACGATTCCTATATATTGGCTACCTTGAAAAACAGAAGTTTCACAATAGGATTATAGAATTTTAGGATGCAAAAATCATACATATAACACAAATTTGCAACCACGTACCGTCCGCATCATGAAGTATGTAACGTCACGTAACTATCATACATCCTTTTATGGCTAGGTTGAGTTTAGTCATTCAAACCTCTGTTAAGGTATGAGAGTATATTAATACTTATTTATTCAAGTTTGGGGGCAGATCAACTTCGATATAATTAATATGCATCAACTCCTTGAATTTCATTAGTTAGACATACGTACCATGTACGTACGGAACTGAATTAGTTCAGTACCAATAAAATGAATTACATGATATTATAGACAAGGATTGAAGAATCAAATAGTTAGTGTGCAGAATATTAGATGGACTACGTTGTAGAGATATAACAAACATATATAATAGATATTCCATCCTAGATGTTAGTCAGCAGCACGGTAAGTGTCAAGAAAATTTAAAGGACATATTGCTAAACCAATTTAAATTTGGGACGTTTTTAGTGCTGCAAATGTTATTTCTTGCCAAAAATACAACCATGCAAATTTTTTTTTTTTTTTTAAATAAGCTTCCTGATACTACGTTTGGAATCAGTCCTACTGGAACCTGGAATCTAAAGCATGACTAATGGTAAAATGATCAGAAGTTGTTTAGAAAGCGTTTGGTTTTTTTTTTTTTTTTTTGCGTTTGGCTTTTTGAAAGAAAGAGAGGCCCCATAGAAGATATTGGAAATGGAAACAAAGGAGAAGACACTACAAGAAAACGTTCAAATTCCGAGGGAAATTCCGAGGGAAAATGATTTCCTCGGAAATTTCCGACGGAAAACCGAGGAAACTCCGAGAAGAGAGTTTTCCTCGGAATTTCGTCGGAAATTTCCGAGGACATCACGTTTCCTCGGAAATTTCCGAGGAATTTCCGAGGAAACGCGGTCCGTGGGAAATTTCCGACGGATAATTGTAAGATACCGAGGAAAGTTTGGAGCCGTTAGAGACCCGTTTGAAGAGCCGTTGGGTGATTTCAAGAATTCCGAGGAAATACCGAGGAATCCTCGGTATTTCCTCAGAATTTCCTCAGTATGTCGGAGCCGTTAGAGACCCGTTGGGGGAGCCGTTGTGGGATTTCAATAATTCCGAGGAAATACCGAGGAACGGTGTGTTTTCCTCGGAATTTCCTTGGAATTTCGTCAGTATTGTCGGCTGGATTTCATCTACAAATACACCCACCCCTCTTCCTCTTCATTCACTCCATTTCTTCTTCTCTCCTCCCAATATCTTTACACACGATTTTCGTTTCACAAAAACATGTCTTCTTCAAATTATTATCGTTCTTGGATGGATCGACCTCATTTGGATCCGAACACGAAATTGCTTACGAAAGAATACGAACGAGGTCTAAAGGAATTCATGGGGTTAGTTAAACGACAACCGGAAGCCGAAACAGGTAAGTTAATATGTCCTTGCTCTAATTGTAAAAATAGAAAGGTTATTAAAGAGTTGGATGTTTGGACACATATTTTTTTAAATGGGTTTACACGAAGTTACAAAATTGGTATCATCACGGGGAAACAGGATATGAACCTGGTAGTACTAGCGAACCTCGGCCGGCGGTTAGATTAGAAGAACCAATTAGAACGGATTTAGACTATGGTGTAGGTGTTGAGCAGATGGTAAAATGATCATTTTAGAGGGGAAGATTTACCCAATGCAGAAGCTAGGAGATTTTATGATATGTTGGATGCTGGAAAGCAACCTTTGTATGAAGGTTGCAGAGATGGTCATTCAGCTTTATCATATGCTACAAGACTGATGTCCATTAAAACAGATTATAACTTGGCTGAAGACTGTGTGGATGCGATAGCTGAATTTGTAAAAGGTATTCTTCCTGAGGATAACGTAGCTCCTGGTTCATACTATGAGGTTCAGAAACTTGTATCTGGTGTTAGTTTACCGTATGAGGTAATAGATGTATGCAGCGATAACTGCATGATTTATTGGAGGGCGGATGACCAGCGGATTACATGCAAATTTTGTGGGAAGCCTCGTTACAAAGATACGAGTGGAAGAGTTAGAGTGCCATATAAAAGGATGTGGTATTTGCCTTTGAAGGAAAGGTTGCAGAGGTTGTATCTTTCGGAACGGACAGCGCAACGAATGAGATGGCATGCGGAGCACTCAACAGATGGTGAGATTAGACATCCTTCAGATGCAAAAGCGTGGAAGCATTTCCAATCAAAGTATCCCGACTTTGCATATGAGAGAAGAAATGTCTACCTTGGATTATGTACCGATGGTTTCAGCCCGTATGGGAAGAGTGGAAGACAATATTCTCTGGCCAGTCATTGTTACACCATATAACTTACCCCCAAACTTGTGCTTGCGACGAGAGTTTTTGTTTCTCTCCATTCTCGTTCCCGGACCAGAGCATCCTAAGAGATCGCTTGATGTGTTTCTTCAGCCACTAATATATGAGTTGCAACAGCTATGGGGTGAAGGTGCTGAAACATACGACATTTCGTGTAAAGAAAACTTTCAAATGCGGGCAGTACTAATGTGGACAATAAGTGATTTTCCAGCATATGGTATGTTATCTGGATGGACAACGCATGGGAGGCTATCATGTCCATATTGTCAAGATGACACAGATGCTTTCCAACTAAAGAACGGAAGAAAAACGTGTTGGTTTGACTGTCACAGACGATTCCTACCACATGATCATCCATACCGTCGGAGTAAGAATTTCTTTAGGAAGAACAAACAGGTGTTTGATGGTCCACCTGAGGAAGTTAGTGGGAAAGTTTTGAAGACACAACTAAGAGATTTTGGTGCTGAAAGGACGCCAGACGTCGGTGGACATGAGCAGTTTCCTGTAGATGCAGTTGGAGAACTACATAACTGGCACAAGAAAAGTATTTTCTTTGATTTGCCATACTGGGAGGATCATCTGCTAAGGCATAATTTAGATGTCATGCATATTGAGAAGAACTTTTTTGACAATCTCATGAACACGATCCTTAACGTTAAAGGTAAAACAAAGGATAATTTGAAGTCAAGACTGGATTTAGTCGATATATGTGCTCGTCCAGAACTTCAAGTTGATGAGAATGGTAGGGCTCCTTTTCCCATATACCGGCTTGATACAGAGGGGAAAAATGCGTTCTTTGATTGGATTTCAAACGATGTGGAGTTTCCAGATGGTTACGCATCTAATTTGCGAAACTGTATCGACAGAAAGGAAGGAAAGTTTATTGGCTTGAAAAGTCACGATTGCCATGTGATGATGCAGCGCCTCCTTCCGTTTGCCTTCAAGGAACTATTACCAAGAAAAGTTCATGAAGCTGTTGCAGGGATAAGTGCTTTTTTCCGCGATTTATGCAGCAGATCAGTGACTCTTGAAGGTATTACAAATTTGAAGACTAACATTGCCGTTATTCAGTGCAACCTTGAGAAGATATTTCCTCCCTCATTTTTGATGTTATGGAGCATCTTCCTTCACCTTGCAAGAGAATTGGAACTTGGTGGTCCTGTGCAGTATAGATGGATGTATCTGTATGAGCGGTATATGTTCCATTTGAAGAAGAAGGTGAAAAATTTAAGTAGGGTGGAAGGTTCTATAGTCGCACAGATGATCAATGAAGAAATTTCAAACTTTGCGGAGCACTACTTTCCAGCAGAAGTTCAGACCAAAAACAGAAGATCTGCTCGGCATGATGATAGAGGTGAACGGGCAACATATCATGTTAAGGTTCCAGACATTTTCACAGATGTTGGACGACTTAGCGGAAAACCAAAGGACCGTCGACTTACTGAGCACGAGCGAAGTCATTTGCAGACATATTTGCTGACGAACTGCGAAGACGTTCTTCCATATGAGAGGTAAGTTTATTATCTTACAAAATTCTATTTTAACAAATTGACATTTTAATCTAATTAATTCATATGTACAGGATATTCATGGCAGCGAAGCGGTCCGAATATAGATACGCCACAGAGGCGGAACTAGAAGAAATGAAGCAGAGAGAATTTGCTGGATGGATGTTTACCTATGTGAGTGCCTTAAACAAATTAAGATTAAATTTACCATATATTTTTACTAATTCATATTTATTGATATAACTTACATATGTGCTATTAATAGGTGTCTTCTGGTTTGGCCAGAGGTGTAAAATTTGACGATTGGATACGCGAGATGGTGGTTGGCCCAATCTGGTGATGATGCTTCCGAGTCAGAGTAGAGTTTTTTTTTTTTAAAAAAAAACAAGAAATTCCGACGAATTTCCGAGGGAATTTAGGGTTTCATCGGAATTCCGTCGAAAATCAAATTAACGAGTTATTAATTTTGATTAATAATGATTTTTCTCGGAATTCCTCGGAAATTTCCGAGGAAATTCCGAGGAAAACTGTAAAAAACCCCATCTCCTCGGAATTCCGTCGGAAAATTCCGAGGAAATTCCGAGGCGAGCTTGGATTTTGGGAATTTCCTCGGAATGTCCTCGGAAATTTCCGACGGCATTCCGAGGAGAAGGGGTTTTAAAACCGATATCGACGTTTTGCGGATCGAATAACACATATATAACCTTCATTGAGTTTCTTAACCACATTTTGAAGTCAAACGTCAGTGTTTTACACAATAACAAACACTTTTACGATTGGTCCGACAAAAATCACACATTATAAGATAAACACTTATACACTTTAACAAACGTTAAAGGACTTACTTACAATTATTTTTGAATTTTTGTTATTTCATGTTTTATGATCATCTACACAAAGTATCCTCAATGATATGAATTGCATTTGTATTAAAAATGAAATACCGAAAAAAAAATAGGAATTCGGAACCCTAAACCACGTTTCCTCGGAATTTCCTCGGAAATTTCCGAGGAATTTCCGAGGAAATACTTTTCTCCTCGGAATTTCCTCGGAAATTTCCGAGGAAATACCGAGGAACAAGGTATCCGTCGGAAAATACTTACCGGGAAAACAAAAACATTGAATTATTTCGAGAACCGCGTGTTGGTATTATATTTAATAATTCCGACGGATTTCCGACGACAAGGATCCGTCGGAATTGTTAAATATAATACCTAACTTCCTTCTTCTTCTCTCCGCCGCTTCACCTCAAAAACTCGATCCTCTCTCTCTCCTATCGATCCTCTCTCTCCTCCGTCGATCCTCTCCTCCGTCGCCGGTTCTCTCTTCTCACGCCGCCGGTTCTCGCTCATCTCGCCGTCGGAATCTCTCCTGCACTTCAATAATCATGTAAGAATCAACCAAAACTTCATATTCTCTTGGATTGTAACCGTTTGTGAGATTAGTATTAATGATTTTAGGTTCTTAGAAAGATAGTTCGGATTTTAGGTTGTTAGATGGATAGTTTAGGATTGAATTTCTGATTTTAGGTTCTTGTTTTATTTTTCTATGGAATTATTTGTAGTTTGAAAAACGTTTTTCGATTTTTTAAAAACGTTTTTGATTTTAAAAACGTTTTTGATTTTAAAAAACTTTTTTAAATTTTTTAAAAACGTTTGTAAATGATTTTTAAAAAGGTTTTACTATTTTATAAATACTTTTTGTGATATAAAAACTAATTTTTTTATATTAAAACTATTTTTATAAGTAATAAAACATTTTTTGATTTAAAAAAACATGTATATGATTTTTAAAACCGTTTTTTTATTTTAAAAATGTTTTTAATGATTTTTAAAAAGGTTTTACTATTTTATAATTCGTTTTTTTTATATAAAAACTATTTTTGTAATATTAAAACTATTTTTATAAGTATTAAAACATTTTTTTATTTTAAAAAACATGTATATGATTTTTAAAAACGTTTTTTTATTTTCAAAAAAATAGTTTTTTTGATATAGAAACATTTTTTTAATATTAAAACTATTTTTATAAGTATTAAAACATTTTTTGATTTTAAAAAACGTGGATATGATTTTACAGAAGGTTTTTACTATTTTAAAAAACTTTTTCTGATATTAAAACGTTTTTGATTTTTACAATCGTTTTTCAATGATTTTAAAATGGTTTTCCAATGTTTAAAATTGTTTTTTCAACTTTCTTGGAACAATAAAACATTTTTAATAAATTTTAAAAATATTTATAAACCTTTTTGTATATTATAATCATGTATACTAACTTTTTTTTTTCAATTTTTATATATTTAAACTTCAGGTCTTACGATGATCAGACCCCCACTCCTGCTCGACAGCGTCGTGTTCGTCGCTCGGGAAGCCACGACTTTCAGGGTTCCCCATCGCCCCGCAGCTCCCACCAGACATCTCCCTCTCCATTTCCCGAAGCTCCTTCTGGCTCCGGTGATGCACCCACTATTCCTCCGAACTTTCAGGGTCCTCCGGAACTAATGAGGGTTGCGGAGTTTGTTCGACAGCCGGGTCGTCACCATCTTCCGTTTCTCACTCCGTATCCATCTGGACCGGGTCAAACATGGTTCGATCGATCCTCGAACGGGATCAGCGCATGGATCAACCGTATGATGTATCGTGTTTTGGACTACGGACATCCGACTTTCACCGACTTTCCAAGAGGCAAACAAGTTCTATGGTTTGAACAGTTTGCGGTAAAAATTATTTTTTTTTAATTTATTTTTTAATATACAAAAAAAACTTTATACTAATTGTGTTTTTTTTTTTTCAGCAAGAATTCAACTGGAATCCTGATTATACGGCGTTTGTCTATTACCACTTCGTGCACAAAGTTATGACCAAATATGGGTATCAAATTTACGAGTGGAAGCAGAAGTGGCTAAAGAACAAGGTTTGTTTTTTTATTTTTAAAACAATTTTTAATTTTATTAAATTATTTTTTAATTCATCTAACAATTTTTTTTTAAAGATCCCAAAGTCGATGAACCTCGACGTCTGGCAGCAGTTGATTGTGCATTGGAGTAAGGAAGATACGAAATCGACTTCTACCACCAACTCCTCCAACCGCAAGAGCGAACGTAAAGGGAAGGGCGTCTACAAGCACAACTTGGGTGCTCAGTCCCAAGCCACTCTGAGGGATCGCATGGTAATTTCAGTCCCTTTTATTCTATTTTAAATTTTTAAAAATTTTAAACTATCATTATTTCTTCTAACTACTAATTTTTATATTGATATAAAGGTGGAAGCAAATGATGGTGAGCCGGTTGATGATTTCAGCTTAATGAAGATGGCGTATACGAACAAGAAGACCGGCCAGATTGATGATGGTGTTGTGGCGGGTGTCGTCGACCTCATCCACAGTCAGGTGGAAGAAGCAGCGTCTCAGCTGCAAACCGAAGACGAAGATTCGACGGGTTCCCAATTGCCTCGGGAGCAGATCAACGAAATCGTTGCAAAGGTACGTTTTTTTTTAAAAAAATTTCATTTCATCTTAATTATTATTCACATATTCATTTTTTTTTCAGTCGGTTCCAAAGAAGAAGGGCCGAATGTTGGGTTTGGCTCGTCGGTCCCGGTCGGTTACGTCTTCTTCTGCAGCCCCTCCTTTTGTTGATCCGTCCGAACTTATGGGTCAGTTGCAGGACAAGGACCAACGCATATCTGCGTTGGAGACTCAGATGGCAAATCAACAGGCGAGCTTCGAGGCACAACAGGCGAGCTTCGAGGCACAGAGGAAGATGAACGAGCAGATGATGGAAATGATGAGGAGGTTGCCCGAACGTCGATTTCCCGACCATGCAAGATCCCAACACACAAAACCCGTAGCTTTTTATTTTTGCTCAAAAACATTGAATGTTTTTTTTTTATTTGTACCACTTTCAATTTTAAATTTTTATTTTCGAAATTAAATTTCTAAATTTTAATTTTTAATTTTCGATTTTAATTTCATATTTTCGATTTTAAATATCTAATTATTAATTTTTTTAAAAAATAATTTTTATATAATTCCGACGAAATCATCCCTCGGAAATTTCCGACGAACCCATCCCTCGGAAATTTCCGAGGAAACGATGCCTCGGAAATTTCCGAGGAAATCATCCCTCGGAAATTTCCGAGGAAATCGTCCCTCGGAAATTTCCGAGGAAACGATGCCTCGGAAATTTCCGAGGAAATCATCCCTCGGAAATTTCCGAGGACGTCATCCCTCGGAAATTTCCGAGGAAAACCATCCCTCGAAATTTCCGACTATTTGTCACCTCGGAATATTCCTCGGTTTATTCCGACGAATCTATCCGTCGGTTTTTCCGACGACCTCTCCGACGACTGCTTGTCCTCGATATGTCCTCGGAATGTGTAATCCTCGGAATCCCGTCGGAAATTTCCGAGGAAATTCCGAGGAACTACAAAATTCCGAGGAAATTTTTCCGACGGAACGAATCATCGGTATTTCGTCGGAATAACGTTATTCCGACGGAAAACCGAGGAATTTGTCCCTCGGTATTCACTTGTTTTCTTGTAGTGAGAGAGGAAAATGTGATTTTTATAAATCTCTTCTAATATTAGAATTAAAGATTGTCTAATGGCAGGTCCCTATGAATGAAATGATTATAAACACATGATATTTATGTTTCAATTTTTTAGATGGTTTCCGAATCATGATTGATTACTATGAGTCATGGTTTTATTAGCTTCCGCAAAGAAAAAAAAAAAAAAGATCTCTGAAATATTTGATGATTCTCAAATCTCAATTCGACATGATGAAATTTTAATAGTGATTGCGAAGACAAAGATTGTGACACCAGTATATCAAATCGTTGTGATTACCCTGATGAACCTTACAATTCGATGACGAAATGGTGAATCTGACAAATTGACGAATATGGATACCATGACCATCATGATCTTTATTTGATAAAATCTATGAAACTTATGATTCAAATTAGAGATACAGAAAAAATATTTTACAATTTAAGGGAGAGTATTAAAATTAAAATTAAATATCATTTCATAGCAAATCTCTATGAATAAGATGATTGAATCTAATATCTATCTTACAATTACAATAAAATTATTTAGTTTTAAATAAAATGATATGATATTGTAGTATAAATAATTGTAAGCTATCATTCAATAAGATACACAAAAATATGTTGATCATTTGTGTGATTTCTATTTTCTATAATCTATTTTCAGCCATTTATAATCAAATCCCCAACGTGGGACTTCTGCTGGCCACATGCTTACAATACTGTTTGTGCTCGCGCGAGCTCTTGTATAAATGGGAGTCAATCAATAGTAGAGGTTCTAAATTTGAGTGTAGGGGTTCAATTTAGGGTTTCATCAAAATATATATAAAGAGATATATATGGGTGACATTTCTCCTGCTGCATACATTCACATGGTAATGTACATGATAGGATCATATGCTGGAAAAATATAAACATGTGTCTTCTTCTCATCATAATGGAGAGTTTAATTCTTTTATGTATATGTTTAATGTTGGGCATGGTTGGGGTTACATAAACGTGATCGTGTGTTATGTGTATGTATAGGTGCAATACATGATAGAAACATGTTTGATTTTGAAAATGAGCAAAGAGGAATGCATGGAAGCTCTCTCTGAGAATGCAAACATCAATCCCGTCATTACCTCCACTGGTTTGGACCTCTCTTCTCCTTTTTCCTAATCCTATACATTTGATGCATATGTGATATGTCTCGTTTATTAGTTGCATGCCTTTATACTACAAGAGACGCGGCGTTTAACGTCGGTTATATTGATGTTTACGACGTTAATAAACCGTCGTAAATATAATAGCGTCACTTTAGAAACCGTCTTCTTATTGATTGACGTTAAGTTTTTTAACATCACTTTTGAAACCGACGTCTACTTTAGCGTCTAAATATTATAATCGGTTAAATTAATTTTAGCGACGGTTTTCAAGTTACGTAATCGACGTATGTTTTATTGATAATTATTATATTCATAGATTATTTATTATGTTGATTTTTAATCAACTATATATTCTGTGATAAAAGCAATAAAAAGTCAACAAAAAATTTCAAATAATAATCCATATATAAAAAGTCAATTAATCCAGTAATGTATATTCCAATACAAATGTCACTGAAATTGTAATATAAAAAAAATACAACTTTATAATGTTATATATCTATATATTTCTCTTCATGAATACGAAAAGTCATACCATCCTCGTCTTTGGGGGTTTGGAAATCAAAGTAAACATAGCCTCCTTGTACATACTCATCGGTTGCAATCTTTGGCTCTTTATGTCTCTGAAACCAAGTGTTGAACTTTTTGTGGTATCTCTATGACTGTTTCTTCCGCTCTTTCGCAGCTAGATACTGCTGGTATGAGTTCTAAACAAATCCAAAAAAAAGAAAAAAAGAACAAAGAATCAAAGAGCAACACTTAACCGATAAGGCTGAGGAAAAAAGAAGAAGATAAAGTAAAAGATGGAGCGTCGAGTTTTTGGTACCTGCTGATAATAAAATGCAAAGAACAAAGTGTCGGTTCCAAAATTATCGCTGCCGAAACGTTCCCAGAGCAGAGGGTTGCTTACGATTGGCGCTTGTGTTTGGGGAAATGTTTGAGGTGTGATTGCTGGGTTCCTCTGTTCAAACTCACAGAGGGAATACTATGAAGTACACAGGCGAAAGACAATACGAACGTGTACCGGAGTATATGGTCTAGGACGTTCTGAATCTTTGGGTTGAGCAAGTCTATAGTACGCAGCTTCAAGCATCTGAAGATTGTGTATTTGATCACGCATTGGCCCTAAAGCTGACGGGTCACCAATGGCTCCTAATTCAGAGTTACTTCTACGTCCAACGACCCGAGGCTACTTGAAGGTTGGCCGGGTTGTATGGGTTGCCCAGAGAGAAATCAGGACCGTCCCTAATTACCTGTACTGGATCCAACATGTAGCTGGGCATTCCCAACTGTAGATAAGACAAAAAGACACCAAGTAACATTAGATAGTGTTTGTTTGTTAATAGAATACAGCTATTTTTATTCTGTCTCCATAATAGACCACATTCACTAGTGAATTGCATATGTGAAGTTTAAGCCAAGGAATGACAAATCAAAACACTCACCAACACCAACAAAGACATAATAACTTTTTGGTAAAATCTATCTGATGGAAATTGTATAAAAGAGATGCTAACACAGATCATGCTTACCGGAGTATCAAAGAGACCTTTAGAATCACCTCATTTGGAATAGCTTTAAAAGCTGCTATGGAAGTTGAATCACCAGGCAAGTTTTGTTGCAGTTGATCATCATTTCTGGTATAATCTACATCTGTACAAACATCAAGAACAAGTCTCGTATTTTTTCGTCTGCACTTTTAAATCTTGAAACCAAAAACGGAGCTCCAACAACTCTAGGATTTAAGTAACTAACACAAATCATGTGGGATGTCTTCTCATAAAGGCAAGGTTGTATAATACCTTGTTAGAAAAATTCAATAGTTGTATCATTTTACCTATAACTTGAACTTTCCATTTCCCACATGCTAACTCTGGTCCAAGAGGAGGTGGACCAAAGGAATCTTCATTCTGTATATCCATTTTGTTATCCATGATTTATCCATAGCCACCTAAAAACTCTCGTGAGTTTCAAAAATTTAAAATTTTTAATTTACCATTCTAAATAGAGTTCTTCACTATAAGGAAGCTGCAAACAACAACCATGAACAGCGAGCATCACGCAGAAAACAAAAAATTAAACTCAAACCATTCTAAAGCTATTCTCAATCTCTTAACAATAAAAAAACCCAAACATGAGCAATATTTGCATATTAAATCCAAAATCAAGCTAGTGTACAGTATAAAATACCTGGTGAATGAATCGAATGAGTAGAAATTTCTTACAAATGTGTGATGAGAGATGGTAATGGTGTGAAAAGTGATTCCCTTCACAAAGCAATATTTGGATTGTTAGAATCTAAAATCTGTATCAACTTTCGATGTTTAATCAAAAATTGCAGCAACTGTCTAAAAAAAGACCTTCAATGTCGATCGACGTCGAGCTCGAGGAAAAAGCTTGTGGATCTCCTTTCCTACTTTTGAACTTGACTTTGAAGAAGATAAGAAGAAATCTGTAATCGGAAGAAGATGAATCAAAGATGAAGTAATGCGAAGAAGATGAATCCAATTGGGTTTTTGATATCGCAACATACCAAATTTCAGAGAAAGTAAAAATCCAGAAGATTCGTCATATTCTGAAAAGGTATAAAAATGAATTTTTTTTTTTTTGGTAAGACGGTATAAAAATGAATTTGACAATATTATGGGTCTTTAAAAATGGGCTTTTGATCGAACAATAACTTTTTTATCCAGAATAATGTTATTGTTACTAAAGTTAAAGACGGTTAATAAAATGATGCTAAAAGCCTTCTTTTTAAAAGGATTAACGTCGGTTTGGAAAGTAACGTTAATAAACTGACGTTATATGTCGTGTTTTTTGTAGTGTAGGTTCCCCATTTTTTTAGTTTTTTTCTTTTCCAAAATAATTGTATGGACATATATATATATATATATATATATCCGTTATATATACTTCTATGAATATATGTTCTTTTCGGGGACGTTCATGATAAGATTTCTACCTTCTTATCAAGCTCATATGTTATATATTAATTCTCTGTATCAGATCCGATTCCGATGATCACTACAACTATTTCGACGTCAAAACTACATATATTTTTTTTATACCAAAGACCAAAAACTACATCTGCATATATATTCTCTTAATTGAATTTGTTCTTCTCACCAACTATTTCTATAATAATTTCATTCTTTCTCATCTCTTCTTTTTTTTTTTTTTTTTGAAGGAATGTTAAATTATTCAAACAAAAAAACCGTATTTTACAATTTCTGCAGCTTTTCTTTAGAAATCAGAGTGCAGAGAGTTTGATAAAGTTTGATAAAGAACTAAGATTACAAATATTATCTCGTTCTTGTGTGTAGCCATTTTCCATGGCATCCTCCAGTCTCTCTCTACCCAGGAGACGAAGTGATAGAATGCGGTTTCGAACGTTTTTGTCAATGTTTCTGATCATTTGCTCCAATGTTATTGGTGATTCACCATGCCTCCTCATCTCTTCTATTTTCGTTTTAACAAATCGGTAAAATCCAACGAATAAACTTCTATCACTGACGTCCTCGTATAACACATACAATAAAGGTCATGGCAATATAGGGGCATATGTATGAACAGTATATGTCATGTATTGTGAGTGTGAGTGTCTATATAAATCTCCACACGCTACGTGGAAATTTCCTTAATCATCGATGATCTTATAACTCTTTTGGTTAACCTTTCTTTTATAGTATGTTTAGTATATATTCTTTAGACTAGTAGAGTGATAATAAATTGTGTTATTTCGTGTGAATGTTAACACGATCAATGGATTAAAACTAGTGTGGAAGGAGTTGGTGAAAACGAACAAGGAGTTCTTCGAGACGTACGAGCCGAAGCATACAAAAAATGAGCCAATGTCGGAGGAAGAGACAAACAAGATGATCCAGAAGATTATCTCTGATTCATCAGACGACTAAATGTTTTAATCACTCATTAGTTCTTAACAATGTTATATTCTATCTATCAGATGTGATCTTTTTTCAAATAATATCTCACGATGATGATATATGTATTTACATTTATATATGTAAATCTTCTTGTTTCTTTCTCTGCATCAGTCCAAGAATAAAGACATCAAAATAGAGAGTGATGGTGCTCCCTTTACGGTCGTAAATACTTCATCTTTATATAGCCTTTTTAAGTTGTACGTGTGTATTTACGAAAAATGTAGCATCTCGATCATCTTATTCAATAAATGTGCATTTAGCTCTCATTGCACAACATGATGAGATGTAAGAAATGATTTAAAGTTTTTTGTTAGATTACCCTTTTGTTTCGTTCTGTTTTGAATGTTTACGAAAGAAGAAGATGATGACATCGACAGATTTAACCACACACTACACGACAAAGAATACGCAAATTGGAGATCGGAAAAAACTTAGGTAAAAGAGATCTCCCTTTAGATGGTTTGAAAAGAGAAGAAAATTACCCTTTTGTTTCATTTCTTGTTTTTTCTTTTAGATGCAAAATTGAAAATTGGAAGATGAATACGGCCATGACAGTATGAAAGTCATGGTTCGATCTCTTTGAAATTTACCCGACGTGGAAGATCGACCGACTTCTCACTGTGAGAGTGTGAGGTGTGAGCCATAAGAGAGAAGCATGCTTTCAGATCCTAAAGTGACATCCAATAGTCATGCCAAAAGTATTTAAGAAAAATATATGGTTGTCCTTGATTTTAGGAACTGTTCCCGATCGGAGGGAAGAACTTGTGACATATTTGTTTTGTAATAATCATGAGCTTTCAATAATTGATAAATAACCATCGGTAAGAACCGTTTGTAACCGAACCGACCGAACCGACAATTTCGGTTTCGGTTTCATCAAATATCAAATGTACTAACCGATCGGAACTATTATAAAATCTAATCGGTTTTCCAGTCGGTTCGGTTCGGTAAACTGCTACCAATCGGTTTAACATAAACCGAGAATTACACATTACTAACCTAAATTTTTCGTTTGTCACTCTCACTTCATTGTCGCCGTCTTTATTTCCTTCCTCCGACTCCGAGTCCGACGCCTCCAGTCCAGGCAACCAATCCTCCCACACCTTCAGTTCAGTTTTTTTTTTTCGATCGCTCTCTTTCTCTGTCTCATTATCACCAATTAGCCACATTCAAATCTGTCTCTTTGGTCAGTCTGTTAGTAATTCGGCAATTCCAACTCTGAGATTGACGAATCCATAGTCAAATCGAACGAAAGGAAGCAGTAGGAACACAAGGTTTCTCTCTCTCTCTCTCTCTCTCTCTCTCTCTCTCTCTCTCTCTCTCTCTCTCTCTCTCTCTCTCTCTCTCTCTCTCTCCCTCCCTCCCTCTCTCTCTCTCTGCATAAAAATTCAATCTTTACAAATCCTGATGATGGTGATGGAGTCTAATTTCAATCGTAAATGATGGATTTTTACTTAATGGGCTTGTCCTAGATTTTCTTTATAATCAAGAATTGAAGTTGTAATCACTTTTATATACCACTTTCTTTGTGGAAATTGACTGCTTTTGTCTTCCCAGAATCGAATTTGTTTGATAGTTTCTCTTCGTTTGTGAATCTATTAGATTTCTCGGAATTCTGCTTTTCACGTGTCTAAAAAATTAACCGAACCGAAAATAATGAAAATAACTATTTTTTAACAAATTAATCGAACTGTAATCCAATTTCGGTTTTATTCAGAAGAACCGAATAAACCGATTTCCGAACCGACCCGAACCGACCCGAACCGAAATACAATTCGGTTCTATTCGGAACTAATTATCCATAACCGAAAAACCGATTAAACCGAACCGAAAAACCCAAAAAAACCGTTTGCCCAGGACTACACATATCCGTTACATTCTATGTCAAATACAAGTCCATTTTGGGAACAACCCATATACTTTTAAGACGGACCAGTTTGCAATAAAATCAACGGTGGACTCTCATACCATTTGGGCTTTATTGCCCAAATTTGCGTCTGAGGACGTTCTCCATTTGAACATTCATTCGTTTCCCTTTTTTTTTGTCTTTCTTCGCTCCTGTTCTTAAAGCTTAGGGTTTAAATCTCGTGACCTCCCAAATTGGTTGATTCGATCTCTCTTTTCTCCGGTGAGACAAAGGTACGAACTATAGAACTCAAACTCTGGGACTAGAGGGTAAATTTTCTGATGTTTTTTTTTTCTGGGAATATTTAGTTTTCTCTGTTTCTCATTCATTCGTTCTTCATTTGGTTTATGATTTTTGATGTATCAAAATTGATACTTTATGGTTTCATATACACGTTTCTTATACACTAAGAAAGAACAAGGAAGCAAAATTTGGTCAAATTACGGGTTTGAATCGGCTTACTTCTTGGCAAATTGTCAAATTTAAGTTGTGAGACACTCACTGGGTACAGACGTACAGTCCAGAGAAATGGATTATCAAAATTTGACACTTTTATTGGGTTTCACCATTGTTTTCTGACTACTTTTGAAGTGTTTAAACTCTTATCATGCTGAAGTGACCGTCTTTGTACTCTTATTCAACACCACTTATTGGCAAATTGTGGTACAGAAATCTAAGGAATTGATCTAAGCGAGCTTTGATGGGAACCATAGACCTTAGAGGTGCTTCAGATGAAACCTCTATTGCGGATCTCAGCAGTCAAGTTCACCTGCTTCCTTGCTGCATTAGATTCGATGGTCCTGCTCAAGTTTCCAACTATTTCAAGCCTAAATCCAGTGGTAAGAGAAACATATTGTAATCATGTACTTGTCATAGTTTATATGGCGAGACTAACGTGGAAACTTCTGTTACCTTAGATGTCGAAATTGATGGAGTAAGAACCGAAGAAGCTCATTTCAGAGGAAGGAAGTTGCTGGGAGCAACTATTCCACTCCCTACTGGCTATTCTGGTACGTTTTTTCTCTTCTTTCTTTCTGATGAAAAGGAGAATAATTTTGTATTCCTTGTGGATATTTCTTGTTTATGGAGATCTTAGTTAGAGCGTTATGAGACAAACTCTCAATGATGTCTTGATGAATTTTATACAATGATGTATGTTCTATAAGATGATCCTTAATGTTGGAGAAATTATGTTTTGCTTACTCACATTTCATTAGCAATTGAGCCTGTTCATATTTTGTTGTCCCTTCAGGTTTTGTGCTTGGACAAGCAAGTAACCGAAATGCTAATGGAAAGAGAAAAGCTTGTAGTGCCACAGAGGAGAATCCGTGTTGGGAAGTGAAGGCGAAATTCGATAAAATGACATACTGGAATCACGATAGTCTTCCTTCAAAAGACGACACGTTCTTGCGGTCTTTTCATTGGTTTAGCATTGCAGAAGCGGTGAGTATACAGTTCTCATCCATCTCTCTTTGACTGGTTCATAAGTTTTTGTTTCTTACTTGCTTGAGAACATTGGTTTGACTGCAGCTGCACAAGCCAGTGACAGTTGAAGACTTGGTTGCAGTAACAGATGGTGGAAAAGGATAAATTGTGAAGGGTCATTAACCATTTTGATTGTTGAACAAAATATGTTGTGAAACAAGTAGATCTTGACCTTGTTCTCAAGGCTTGTTTGGTTATAAAATTTGTTCGAGCCTGGTTCATGTATTATTTTTGTAAAACGTTTTTTCTAATAGACAGAAAACGATAACATTTCTTTAGAAAATAACTTAATGTCCTTCATCACAAACATTAAATTTTGTCTAGAGAAAATATTCAAAATAACTTCATTTCCGTCGACCATCATAACAGTCATCACTCATCACAGCATTGGATTTTATCGGGGATCATCCTTGGTCTAAACGAGCCAGCTCGTTGTTCGTTTGGTTTTGTTATCTGCTTCATGACCTAAGAACATTCTTAAGAGCCCAAATCGAGCCGAATATCTTATAAGGAGCCCAAAATGTTATTTTTTCAGTATGGTATTTAATTCTATGATTTTGAATTCCATTTTATAGAAAAAAGTTAGGATTCGTATATTTTAGTTTTTTTTTTCCATATATATTTTGTAACTTCTCTTATTTTTTTCTTTTAAAATCTGACTTTCTCTTATATTATTCAAACTTATGATTGTAAATTTGCATGTACTTGTCGTCTACACAAAGACGATGCAATTCGTTGAATCATGCTGCAAAAGGAATCATCAGAGCAATGTACATACTTATCCCCAAAAATAAAGCAATGTAGTAACTAGTAAATGATCCAAATAATTAAGATATAAATGCAATTTACTAATCTTAAATGCGTGATCCCTAAATTTAAAGTAATAATATAGTCGCGTACTCTTTTAGTATAATATTGATTTTCAATATGTTGCTTTTGTAGGTTTTGTCTAATCTGTCATCTTTATGTCAACTCATATATCTTGTCTTTTATGTTTTAACATCCTATCTAAGGCTCCGAATGGAGAAAGCGGATCAGACGTTGCGGTTCTAGCGGATTAAGCGGATCAAGCGGATTAAAAGTGGATCTAGCGTATCTAGCTGTACAACTGTGTATCAAGCGGATCAAGCGGTTTAAAATAATGTTTGAATGGTAAAAGCGGATAACAAGTGGTTCAAAATACTGTATATATTTGTAATTATTTATATGAAATTTAAAATTTATTTACAAGTATTTTTATTTATAAGAAGATAATATAAGACAAAAATGTTGATTTATAAAAAAAATATAAAAATATTTAAAATATCTGATAAAAATAAATTTAAAAATAATTTTCATATATAATATATAGTGTAACTAATATGATGGCAATAATAATAAATTTGGTTAGTTTTGTTAAAATATATATATATATATATTAGTTTTGTTAAATGAAATAAATGATTTAAAAAAAAAATGTACAGCTTTTAAGATTAAAAATCGACCAATCATAAAATAATATTATTAAAAGTATAAATTTTTTATCAACATCTCAAATAAATAGACAATTATTTTTAAATAGATAAATTATATACTCCAAAACAGCTTTCAAAAGTATCAGTAAGAAACACAAAAGATGTATCAATAGATAACTTAACATGTATATATATACTAATCTTTAAAAATAAAATAATTAAATATAAAATAAAAACAGAAAACAAAAATATTACACTTGAAACACTCGTTATGCTCCAAATGTGGAGTGTGAATACTGTTCCAAGCAGATCATATCATTTCTTTGTTAAATTGATACGCTTGTGGTTCATCCACTTTTTCAAATAAAATAATCACTTACATTTATTAGATTGTGAATGGAGAACAAAAGCGGTTCTCCCATCCTCTGCGTGCCATTCACCTTTTTTCTCACTAACCATTCACACCCTAAATTTGTGGTTCTATTATGCAGTATTTATATTAAAAGATGATCTACATTCTAACTATTTAGTATTTATTAAAAAGAAATCTTTATTTCAATATAGTTACGTCATTAAATTAAATATGCATATTTGTACATAATCAATTGCTGAGTAGCCTAAGAAGTCATTAATTGTGTAAGATATCACATTACATAAATTATTTTCTATTTGGGCCAGAGAAGAAATGTTTGTGACAGTGATCATTACATTATATATTTAAAATTAAAAAGAATTTGGAAATGGATTAACAGCTACTGTCAAAACTCAAAAGACGCTTTTTTCCTCGTCTGTGTGTGGTCTCCTACTTCTCTTTCTCATAGAGCATCTCTAACCCATACTTCATTTTTAGAATATGAGTTGTTTTATATTTGAAGTATGAAAATGTTTTTCTCCAATACAATATTCTATATTTAACTTTATTTATTTTCTACAATTTGTATTATAGTCCTTTAGTTATTATCATAATAATTTTAAAACATAAAACTTTTAAAAAATATATAAAACATATTATTAAATATTATTAATAAAATATTACATTAAAATATATAATTACATATAAATAATACTAATAAACTCAGAAACTAAATAATACATGATATAAAATTACAAATATTAATGGGTTTATGTATTTTTGTTATTTTCTTTTGTATTAAATTTGGTTAATGTAATGTATAGTTATGCAATGTTTCTTTTATATTAATGTTTTTTTTAATTTTATTTTTTAAAGTGTTCATATAAATATATACAAAATTATATTTATAGGCACACATATTTAAATATTTATGAGATATAAATTGATATAGACTAAAATGATAAAATCTAAAATTATAGAAAAATTATTTATGTAATATATAATTTATAAGGATTAAAGTGTAATAAGAAAATATGATACTTTTATCACTATTCAATACTTCAGATTTGGAGTCTTGAAGTTCAAATTTGAAAATATAGAGTATGGGCTGGAGATGTGTTACCTTTCCTTCACGATCCCCGTAAAACCCAAAAACACTCAAACCCAATCTCCGTTAAAGTCCTCTCGGCAGTGATGGAACTTGCCGAAACCTATGCCTGCGTTCCGTCGACGGAGAGGGGTCGGGCATCCTGATCTCCGGTGACCCCAAGTCCGACACCATCCTCTACACCAATGGTCGATCCGTCGTGATCCTCGACCTTAACAATCCCTTGAAGGTCTCTATCTCTGGCGAGCATGCTTACCCATCTACGGTGGCACGATACTCACCGAACGGCGAGTGGATCGCGTCGGGCGATGTATCGGGGACTGTCAGAATCTGGGGAATTCACGGCGATCATGTGCTGAAGAAGGAGTTTAAGGTTTTGGCTGGTCGGATCGATGATCTCTAGTGGTCGGCCGATGGGATGCGGATCGTTGCCTCCGGTGATGGGAAAGGAAAATCTCTCGTTCGTGCTTTCATGTGAGTAGTATTATTGCACACGCATTTTTCTTTGGTTCTTAAGTTGTTCTTGCCTGTGATCCTCTCTTCTGAGAAGTCTCCATGATGTGTTCTGTTTCGTGCTCATATAAAAATCTGTGCTTTTTGGTTTGAGCGAACGAGGAAGATGAAATGTGTTGGATCCTATCGAATGATGCTGTTCCGATTGAAAATTCAGTGAAACTTTTTTTCAAACGATCAGCCTAAGATTTTATTTTTCTGATATTGCATCGAATTTGTTGAATCAGATCGAACTCAGCCCATTTCGGGAACCTGTGTACTACGAGGTGAGCAAGCTACCAAACCATCTGCAGAGACAGAGTCGGAGTTCAACATATGCTAAGAAGGTAAACCGATAGATGACGCGAAGCAAGCACTACTACTTAAAAATGAGCAACCTTAGAGATCTGGTCCAGATACTGGTCAGCTCCATGAATAAACTGTGTACCGCCTCCAGGAAACTTGAACTTGCTCTTGTCTCGTGTGTCTCTTGAAATCCAGTTCTGACCGCCTTTGTCTTCAACAAGCCGAGTATGAGGAACATTGCTGAACCACACCTATTCGTAATACAAATCATCAGTTCTAAATACTATTGAAGACATGTTCTCTTTATTCCAACTAAAATGCAAAACTTGTAAGATTGCAAACAGAGTTAATACCTCGTCACGGCTTCTAGGCCATGGAATGGGCTGACGGTAACCTTTAGGAGGTGGAACCAAGCAATTCAAGATTGTTATTTCTATACCCATTTCCCAGATTCTTGACTCGTTGCCTGTCTTGTTTTGTTTGACTTGGAAGTGCCTAAAGTAATGTTTACCTCTGTTTGGTGGGATTCAGGATCAAATGTGGGAGAATTTGACGGACATTCTAGGCGTGTTCTTAGCTGCGCTATCAAGCCAACCAAACCCTTCCGCATTGTAACTTGTGGGGAGGATTTTCTGGTGAATTTATACGAAGGTCCTCCTTTCAAGTTCAAGCTCTCAAGCAGGTCAACTATTCAAAACATACGCTGCCTCTCCCTTTGAAGAAATAAAATCTTTTTTTTTTTTTTCTGTATCTATTCAGTTCCCTGCTTGTGTGATTTCGAACAGTTTACGAGTTTGTTGTTTGTTTATCAACAGAGAGCATACCAACTTTGTCAACTGTGTGAGGTTTGCACCAGATGGAAGTAATTTCATTACTGTGAGTTCAGATAAAAAGGGAATCATATATGATGGAAAGACTTGTGAGAAACTGGGAGAGCTCTCGTCTGACGATGGGCATAAAGGCAGCATCTACGCGGTTAGCTGGAGTCCTGACGGACAGCAGGTACTAAGTTATGTCTGTTTGTTGTACCCTATGCTCAATTATTGTTTGGTTCCGTCATATTAGACTCAAAACTACATCAGGCTTGATGGGTCTATTAAAATAGCAGATGAAATTAATTGTAGATGCACGAGCTATAACTGTGGCCTAGAATTTGGCTATTTATATCAAGACTCAACGAGATTTTTAATTCGTGATTACAATATGGTTGATGCTGCGTCTGTACTCACTTGTTGTATATGTTTGAATCATCAACCAGGTCCTCACTGTACCTGCAGACAAGTCAGCTAAAGTATGGGAAATCTCGGACCATGGTAACGGAACATTGAAGACCACGTTGACTTGTCCTGGGTCATCAGGTGGAGTGGACGATATGCTTGTCGGGTGTCTGTGGCAGAACGACCATATTGTCACGGTTTCTCTAGGTGGCACAATCAGCATATTCTCAGCAAGCGATCTTGATAAATCCCCATTTCAGTTGTCAGGACATATGAAGAACATCTCTTCCTTATCTGTGCTCAAAGGAAATGCTGACTTCATACTATCCAGTAGCTATGATGGTCTGATATGTAAATGGATGCTAGGCCGTGGCTTTTGCGGTAAATTGCAGCGGGCACAAAACTCTCAAATCAAGTGCTTTGCTCCTCATGAAGATGAGATCGTGACCTCTG
This sequence comes from Isatis tinctoria, assembly GCA_010577795.1. NCBI lineage: Eukaryota > Viridiplantae > Streptophyta > Magnoliopsida > Brassicales > Brassicaceae > Isatis > Isatis tinctoria. The sequence continues at coordinate 18,133,788 of CM021249.1, read as the reverse complement.
GGTTTGACAATACGGTAAATTGGTTTTTCACGCATAGGACTTGTCTACTTGATTTCTGCAATGTTCGATGGGACTAGCGATGACTGATATTCTTGTTTCGTGGTTGATCTAATTGCTTATTTAGAATTGTTATAAGCACAGTTATTGGTGAATTAAGCAACTAAATAGCATTCTCCTACTAAATTGTGTTTCCGTTGATGGTTTTGGGGAGAAGGTGCGGCTCCTCCGACTGCGGCCCTCTAGAACAATATGGAGTTTAGTTTCACGGAAAACTGTTTCAGAAGTAACTGATGATAACAAGGTTATCAAGAAAATCTTGAAGGAAGGGGGAAGGATATGAGCGTCCTAACGAGGGGGCGGTTGTGTTTTGAGTTTCAGCGCATCCGTATCTTCTCCAGAACAGTTTCTTACGCGTCTGTTATTTTATCTCTTCTCGGGCAGTGAAATTGATAGAAAGGCTTCAAAGATGATACTGTATTCGTGAAGAAAGGCCATGGTGAAGACGAGGAAATTCTTGGAGTGCAAAACAGATGAAGGTAACTAAACACTTGTACAGTTTTTCTTGAAACTTTCCGTGGGATGTTCTGGGCTTCTATCGTTGTAACTCATTTTGCTGGATGTTTTAACAGAACAAGTGATCGATGAACTTGACGGAGAGTTGTGATAAAGATGAAGAAGGGTGATTGGCATCGGTGACGATAGAACCAGAGTATGCCTTTTACGGGAACATGTTTGCAAAATTAACTGTAAGTATCTCTAATCCAGTGTTGGGTCTTTCGTATGTAATAAGAAGATGAAGTAGAAAGAAGGATTGTTATTTTGTTTAACCAAATCATTACTTGTGAGAATGTGCAGAAGGAAGCATAAAAAGGAGAAGCCATGAGCACCTGAGAGATCTGAAGTTGTTTTGGTTTGTTGCAATGTTTGTTCTTCAACCAAAGATTCAAGAGACTCAGCACTAGATTTCAATTTAGAGATTTAATCGCATGTGTTGTTTCTTTACCAAATTTGTGGTAGAAAGTTTAATGCTAAATAAAAAAGAATGACATTCGAACGAGAGTGTAGTCACCTTTGTAAATATGGTTTTGCTCTTTCACTTGTGTATACGGTTGATAATAAAGTGTATATACAGACTCTGAACAGTTAATAATGAAGATAATTTCCATATTATGCTATCAGAAAGAGCGATGAAACTTAAGTTTCTTAATACAATAATCATGTTCATGTTCTTTCTTGAATACATGGTTGGTTATCTCAACGTAGTTGTATACAGCACAAAAACCAAACAATTGTTTATCCAAGACAAACTTTTAAACTCATGTTTTGTAATAAGTAAACGAACAACTGTCAAAGTCAAACAGATTGAACAAAACAAGTCTAAGACAAAGTTTCATCAAAACCAAAAGCACCTAAAAGTTTAGGCAGAAATCACAGAGGGTGCTCATGTGTCCAACCAACGCAGCAGCGTCTGGTGCCGAGCCGAGTGCATCCACGAAACCTGTGAGCCCGATGGCACCGTCAGCCCGTGAATATCTACGGGTAACACTCTCCGTCACCCAATCCTCTACCTGTATCCCACATTTCCTTCTTATAGCAAGGAGGGTCCTTGCTACCTAAGGAAAGCAAACAAAACAAAAAACAGAACGTCGATCAAATATGCATTAAAGTTCCAAAATTGCTTTTGAGAGAAGCTTACCGTTTCTTGCTGAGACTTTGGAAGGGTTATTGAGACTGTCAGTAATGCATCAGTAATTTTAGGAGCATGAGTAGCAACATTCTCGTGTGATGTTGCTACAAGAGATGCATCCTTGCAGAAAGTTTCAATCTCAAATAGGTTGCATATGAAGTCTAATATCAAGGGGCGTGCTTTCCTGAAAAAAAAATATCAAACAATTTTCAAATTTTTATTAATAAAAAATGCTAAAGTGGGGAACATGCATGCAAAGAATGAAATAAGCAGGTGAAGCAAAAGCTTATGACATCAATTTCATAGGAGCATCCATTTTATATAAAATATAAATTATATGTATATATATGTTAATTCTAAAGGTATAAATAAAATATGAGTTTTTGTTTGATTTTTAAAAGTAGCAGCTTCAAGTGATGATACTTTGATAGTATCATGTTTGAACTTAGATGATGTTATTCAATACATGAATTAAAATTAACTCTATAGGTTTTATAATCTACTTTTATTCAATGATTGATTTTAATTTTTTATTAAAATCTGTTGTTATTAGTTATTATATTTTAAATATAAGAATCAAAAGATTTTAAAATCTAGTCTTATTGGTTTTTGTATTTACAATCTCATCATTAATAGAGTTTAAAATCTATTGTTATTCAATTAAATATTTGGATATAAGAATTGAATTCTTGTGTTATTTATGTTTGAAAGATTCATACAGTTCATTTGATTTGAAAAGTTTGAATGAATTTAAATCTAATTTCATGTGTAAATTAAAGTAATCAAATTCAAACCATCTAATTTATCCTCATATTTTGAAATCCTTCACTATTAATAAACATTTTTCCTCTTCCAAAAAAATGTCATGGTTAATTTTTATATAAAAAAATATCTTGTTGAAATACATATTTCTCTCAAGAAAAATTTACTTCCAAATTGATCAAATCCAGATTTTATCCATCCAACATCTTTTTTCTTTGAAATTTGAAAGGAAACAAAAATTCCATCTTGTTGAAATATATGTTTCTCTTAAAAAAATTTACACTCAAATTAGTCAAACACAGATTTTATCCTTATAACATCCCTTTTTTTTTCTTCTCTGAAATTTCGAAGGAAGCACAAATTCCAATTTTTAAGTTATTGATTTCATTACTTTTATTACATGAATTGGCTGATTCATCCTGTATATATTTGATTCTAACATTTTAGGTTTTTTTTTTATTTTTTCTTTTGTTTTGTTTGGATACCTACATAATTTTTTGTAACTTTCTTTTTCTGTATTCATTTTCATTTTTAAATTTGTTTTGAAAGAATGTAATTCTATTCACAATCTGATGTAGATATCAAATGATATTATATTGATTTTATAAATACTTTGATACAGATTTAAAAATTATATATCTAAAATTTTGAAATGAGAAATTTTTTAAAATCTGATATATTCTAATTTTTAGTGGAGTTGATTTCAAATTATACAACCAATAAGCTTCTTTAAAGAATGGTATGCATTTAGACAATTGGTGATGATTTGTTTATGAAATTAAAGATTATCCGAGAATCAATACGAATGAAACTATATTGAAATGTTTAAAAAATGCACAATTTTGGAACTTGCATAGGGCATTCCAAAACGTTGCACCGGCACTGCTGACAACGTGAATCCTGTCAGAGAGAAATTCACAAGTGTCTTGATTACTGTTCTTGACACAACAAGCCGTGGGCAGTACGCTATGCATGTCAATGCCAATCCAAAAGATGCTTCTACAATGTGTGGAGAAGCCGTAAATGCCTACATACAAACAAGAGGACAAAGAAAATCAGACGTACATGTGCTTGTAATAAAATATAAGATAAAATGTAATATATTTGTTCATCTAACCTGAGCACTATCGAGGTGAGACCTAGTTTGTTTAAAAAGTTCCTGAATAAACTCAACAAGCTTGAAATGATCGTCGGAGTCATTATCAGATATCTCGTTTTCAGAGTTTGTGCCAAAAACCTGATAAAGAACAATTTAACACACAGATTTCACATGACAAGCAAAGGTACAAGACCAAAATAATATATACATTCACCCTCACGATTTCACATGCGACACGAAGAACTGATGGCAAACGATGACTTGCGTAAAGAAGGGTAACTCTGTCCCGGATCAACCTATGTATGGGGGTCATGCCCTCGCCAGCTTCAGGAAAACGATGAACCTGTAAAAATTTCAAACTCACTCTCAAGCTATTTTTCTCTTTATAAAAAATTCAAAAACATGAGAAAACACTCACAAATTCTATGAAGAGGTTGCAAATAGAATCCACAATGACTGGCTGTCCTTGAAAACTGAATTAAAGAAAGAAATAAGGTAAGTCAGGTTTGTTTCACATAAAAATTAGTAGACATTTTTCAGGGCCAAAAGTAAAACTTACCGCAGAAGAAAGTCCAAACCTGACCAACGGTCATCCATTTCTCTAACCAAGGCGTTATAGTGAGCTTCCTTGACCCACTTGACCAAACAACCGAGTCTGTTGATTTGGACAGCTGCTTGATTCCGCTGATGAGACTGACTGTGTGAAATCCCTGGACGGCGAATGTGAGTTATAACAGTCTGTTTGACAAGTTAGTTTAAGCATATACACATATTAGTACCCGTAAGAATACATTTAAAAAAAAAAAAACTTAACATTAGGTAGTTTACCTCTAGAGCATTCCTGGGTGATAGAAATAGTTTCTCCACAGATTCCAAATCGGCAGCGAGCATACTGCAACAATAAGTCCGAAAGTTAGACATTCTTTTCAAGATGAAGGATTTTTTTACATCTTTGAAATTGACTGAAAAGACAGGAAAAAAAAAGTACCTGAGGCCTTCACAGATAAGGAGTATATCTTCCTCGGCGACATAATAATCGCCACCTAATGCTCTACAGTAGATCGGATGGAATGCCTCAAACTCAGCATGCAGAGAGTCTACATTAAGAAAAAAAGAGTTAGATGAATGGTCAAAAGAAGAATAAAGGCTAAGGAGGGATAATATACCTTTGCAGATTTCCCTAGCGACAAAGAAGACACTGCTGCAAGTTGTTTGGATCTGGTCATGCCATTCTCTATGATTCTTAATTCTTATAATCCAAGCCCATTCAATCATATCACCGTCAGTTTGTTTCGAATATGCCGGAAGGAGAGAGCAAACTGCATCAATAGCATTCAGGAAAACGTGATTATAAAAAACAACATCGAATTTTGAGCAACAGAAATAATATCTCATGTGTTGTAAGCACATGTGATAAACATGGGTTCGGAAAGCAATGCCTCTGACGGAGCAAGTACTGCAACCAGCGGCTTCAGCTGAGTTATGAGAAGAATATTTTTCAAAAAAGACATGCATTAGACTTGGAAAGATAAATCGACCAAAGGAAAATATCAGAAAAGAACAAGAATGCAAACCTCGGAGATCAGACCAGGCGTTAGTCGAACCGAAGATGCAAATGCCTCTATCAGAACCTGAAGTTCTAAGATAAACCAAAAGAAAACAACCCGTAATAAGTGATGCGAAAACACTAGCAGGTTCAATAACGTTAGCAATCAGACAGGTAATAGCTGTTAGATTTGGATCATCAAGAGCTCACCAAATCCAAGAATGGAAGAGAACACTCAACTTGTGAGAGTCTCTCCTTGAATCCACCACAAACACTTAGCTTGAGAGACATGAAGAATCCAGTTAAGGTGTGGAGACAGAGATGAATGAGAAGAACAATAAACTAGTGATTGTCTTCTTTAAGAACCGCCACTACCAAACAACTTAAGGGAACTTCATGAACCGGTTGTTGATGTGAGATGAAGAGATTTGGTGAATGAATAAGTGAATGGACAAACAAAGGTTCTGCCTTAATGGCAGACCCCAAAACGCATAACCTCCTCTCTCTACATTGTGAACGATTTGTAAGAGCAAGTAAAGGGAGAGAGCTATTTGAATTGAAACGTGTTTGCCTCTTATTTCTGTGTGTCTGATTACATATCATGGAGCCTTTATTTATAGGCTGATGATTACATTCATGGAGCCTTTATATATTTAATATTCTGAGTGGAGTATAATTTAAATTACACATGATCACAAATGTTTGAAAGGGACAGCGCATAAACGCTCTTCTCCACTTGCTTGCTTAAGTCATCACCTAAAGCTTCCTTCCTCTTCTCTTCTTCATTTTGTGTATTATTAAATTGCTTCTAGAAGAGATTATAAGCCATACGTGACTCACTTGTTTGGATGTGTAGTTGGCGCCCTTGCTTCATTTATTTCAACACCCTCCCTCAAGCTTGGTTGGCAGGACGCCTTAGAGGACCAAAGGCCAAGCTTACAACACGCAAATGACTACCTCATTAAAAACCTCATCATGTAAAACCTCTTTGGGATAAAACCATGATGAGTACAAAAAGAGTATAGCCTCCACGGTGCATTTGGGATAGCTATGACCATGGTTTTGATTTGGACTAGCTTTCTCCTCAGAAGTCTTCAATGAGTTCAGCTTTGGTAAGAACGGCCCTAAAGGTTTGATCTTTAGGGTTGCGGATACCAAGAACTGAACTTGTTCTTGACACCGGCTTCTCTTCTCATTCCTTAGTTCTTCATGTCTTGACTTTTCTTCAACTGAATCCTTTCTTTGCCATCTCCTTTGAAGCTCTTCAGCATTTGAAACTCTCATTGATTTCTTTGAGGCTCTTATGGTCTTCTTTTCCCTTACAAAAAAGAGATAAAGAAGAAAAGATTAAGTATTGCTATAAGGAATATCAAATGATCAAATGATGAGTATTAAAGCCTAAGAGATATCAAGGTTTAATGTTGCAATTCAGAGTTCAAATGAGTAAATAACAAGCAATTGAACTAAGGTAATGAAATATGCAGATAGTTGAAATGGGTGATAAGGTTTAGAGGACAGCCTTTTCTTTGAAGAGGATTTGTCTTTGAATGGAATGAAGGCGGTTTTATTCCATCTTGGAACCGCCACTACAAGAAATATGGGTATTAATAGCGGCCGATAACCGCTATCAGTCATATAACATAGCGTTCCCTTGGGCGCTCTGACAGCGCCCGTCATCGTAGGTCAGACACTTTAGATAGCGGTTTTTTCGAATGCAATAGATAAATAAACGACAATAGCGATTATGGCGCTGCTATTATTAAATTTTATAATAGCGTGTAATAATTGTTATGATTTGGTTGTACTGATCCCAATTATTTTACAATGATAGTATATATTTTTCTGTTATTAAATAAATTTATAATGACCCGAATTTATATTTAAATAATTATTTTAATAATAATAATTAATTTTTATTAAATTGTAAATTATTTTGGTAATGATAATTTCATAACAAAAATTCCATTAATCATTTCCATGTTTACAAATCCAAAATCATCAGCAACCAAAAAAAAAATATCATCAACATTTCCATGTTTACTCTATCAATCAACCACTAATAACCCTTCACAATCATCCCTAACATAAACACTATCATCATCAGAATGTTCACCATCGAGATCTTCAACTTCTGGTAGAGGCAAAGGTGCAGAACCTAAATCGTCCTCTGTTTCCAACTCATGATAGCCTCTAGGTGGTGCTCTCATAACAACATACCAATTTGAAGAATCATCTTCCCTAGAGTAGAATACCTGTTTCGCTTGAGAAGGTAGAATGAATGGATCTTTCAAATATGCTGCTTGGTTCATATGAAGGTTCACAAGAGTGAAGCCATCTTCTTCTTTCACACCATTCCCTGAGTTGGCCCAATTGCATCTAAACAGTGGTACTTTGAACATGTGGTAGTCCATAAGTATAATCTCCTTTATCACTCCATAATATGTAAGCATATCAGCTACCTGTCTTGTATCTCGTGCACTTGATCTACACATGCTAAATGCTTCATAAGTGACTCCACTGTTTTGTGTCTTCCGCTTAACTGCATCTGTGTGAAATCGCTGCCCATTGACGATGAACCCTTTATGTGCTAGAGAAACATTTCTAGGTCCATATGCCAACCACTTTAGTTCCTTGGAATATCCTTCATTAGTTGCGTCTGAATAAATCTGAAGCAGGAAAAACACCAATTTCAGAGCAATCAGTTTTCTAACTTAAACATATGAACATGAACATCAACTAATCAATCTGCATATTCAGTAAAAAAAAAATGAAAATGATCATCAACTAAACAAGGTTACAAGATAAGAAGTTGTAGCATGTCTTGAATTAAAACCAGCAGCTGATCAAAGTAGTTCTCAGATAAACCACTCTTAACTTTGATTCTGTAGAGTCCCATGATTGCTGCAACCTTTGTGTATTTGACACAAGTCGAGTACAATGGAGTTTCAGCTTCTCTTAACTTTGTCCTGAATTCATTTTCTTGTACAGCTTCATACTCTTCCTTTTGTTCACCATTGTCATTCGAATTACCTTCACCCATACAAAATGCCGTCTTCAACAAATCGAAAGCCTCAGTTTCAGATCCACGACCAATATCTTCCGTATTATCTCTTTTCTCACCATGAATACTCCAACAAGAACTCTTATACTTCATATCCATACCCCTAATCACTAGATGCTCAACAATCTTCTCTAATAACTGATGGCTTAAATTACGACAATCTCTACAGGGGCATAGCATTTCAGATAGATTACCTAATCTTCTTGCCGATGAATTCACGAAATTAGTAGCCCCTTCTGCGTACTCAGGAGTATTCCTACATGCGAAATGGGAAATAGAAGTTAGAATAACAAGACAAATAGGGAAATACAAGTATAAGACCGAGAGATTGTGTTAACAAAATCAAACCTTGGCAGAAAAATCCACGCCTTGTCCATACGAAAACGACTGAACTCGAGAAATTCCAGTTCGTGTGATAAGGAGAGATCGAGAAATTTAGAGGTTTTGTTACGAAGAAAGTGGTGTGGGATACGGAGAGATCGAGAGCTTGTGTTGCGAAAGATTGTGTTAGGGATTCTGTTCTTTTTTTTTTACGGCGCCAAAGATTGTCTCGAGCAATCTAAAATTTTTCAGAAATTCACTTTTTCCCGGTTAAACTCATTCTTCGGTAATGAACGGCCCAGATCAGAACGGATGCAAGGATCGAGAGACATATCCAACGGTGTATGAAAGGCCACATCTGCGATCTGCGTATAGTTGATTCATTGGCCAATTTATTTATACCATTTTTTAGTCGAAAAATAGGTTTAGGGTATTGAAAAATACTTAAAAAATGAAAAAAAAATTCCAAAATTTATAAGAATCATAAATTAATTTTTCGAATATTATTTCTTATACTTTCATTTCATAATTCAAAATAAATAATACAAACAATAGAGGATATATCACTTTAGGGTATAGAGTCTACTTAAACACTAGAAGTGTAGCACTTTAGGTATAGAATTTAGTAAAACACTAAGTCATATATGTGCAAATAAGTTTTTTAGTATGGTTTAGTTTTAAGAGTCTTGCACTTTAGGGTATAGAGTATGGTTTTGGTTTTAGAGTCTACCACTTTAGGGTATAAAATCTACTTAACCACTAAAGGTATAGCACTTTAGGGTATAGAGTATGGTTGATGCTATTTTTACTCATTCTTTTTGATTTTTGGATTGATGTAATTCTTCTCCTATATATATATATAGGAATTTTAATACACAAATTAATAAAAATTTTGAATTGTTGATGTCATATTTTGGATATCACTCATTTTGAAATATAGTTTTAGTGTTTTAATTTTATCTTTACTCATTCTTTTAAATTTTTGGCTCAATGTAAACCTTGTGTTATATGCGTAGACATTTTTATACAAGAAATTACTAAGACTTTTGAATTTTTATACATTATAGTATAATATTTTTGTATAAATTCAAATGTCTTACTAAAATTTTTAAATTCACCAATTCGTAAGAGTGAATCGAGTGAGAACAAACCTTTTTCATTCGATAGACAGTGAAGCTTTGATTCGATTTGATGGATTCGAGTCGCCAAAGGAATCCAGAGAGAGAAAGAAAGACAGTGAGAAAGAGAGAGTCAAGGGAGAGTGTCGGGAATTTTAATAATATATATCACTTATGTTATTTTCGATATATTAAGGACGTACCATAGCGTTTATTTTTTAATCAGCAATTGAAAGGTGCCCGCCCTTACCAAATTTACGCGGCCAATTGTTTTCATTTTCCCGCGATTCCAATTATAGCGTTTAAGAAAAACAAACGCTACGAATAAAACCTGTCTCCGTATACAATAGCAGAACTGTTAACAACGCTATCAATACCCACATTTCTTGTAGTGCGCCAATGGTGAGAGCATTGGACACAAACATCAAACTTAGGCTTAAAGCGGTTGGAAGTCTGGCCAATCTCTCTTGTTTGAACCGCCCATCTCTCATTTTGTCTCCTTTGTCATCTTCCTTAGTCTTCATCCAAGCTTCTCATGACGTGTGCTTCAAAGTCCTCTCCTTTGATCTTTTGATCAGGAGATTCAAGCAAACTAAGGCCTAGAGCATTTGCATGGAATTCACATGATAAACTAAGTAAGTAATCAATAAGAGATCAAAAATGGGTAATGAACGAAATGAAGTTTTAGAGTTCGGCCTTTTGAATGTGAAGGCTGAATTGGTGGAATGCGGTATGAGTATCTTGCTTGGGACCGCCAAATGAACTCATGGTTTACACCATGGTCTGAAGGAAAAGCGCCTTGCACTTCCTTGAATATGATGGATGCGGTTTTTAAGTCCATCTTGGAACCGCCCTTGGACTCATGGTTTGAACCATGACCTTAAGTTGAATCACAAGCGGTTTAAACTCCATCTTGGAGCCGCATTGTGCTTTGGCTTGGACACCAACAACTTACTGAAGTTGATTCATCACTTTCCACCATCTTGGCATCCACTTGAATGCCCATCTTAGTCATCTTGGTCTACTTGTTCAAGCTAGCCGTGAGGACAAGATTAAACTTATCTTGTGGACTTCAAGTTGGTGACACTTGGTTCTAACTCCAGGCTTGAGCTGATTCAACACCTTCCATTGCCTTCATTGAAGCAAATGACAATTGGTTCTAACTTCAAGGGTGTGGTGCCTTGTTAAGCCATTAATCTACACCATTTGATGTATGAGTACCTGAAATGATTCTTCACAAATGATGGTGAGATATCAAAGAGAATAACAGAATGATAATATTGAGAATATGGAATTGAGAATATGAAGAATAAGTAACCAGAGATTTTGAGAATAAGAGAAGTATAAGAGAGAATATAGGTAACCAGAATATGGGAATAAAATAGTTTGCTCAAGAGTTCTTATGGACATATTTGAATTCTGTTTTCTAGAATTTGTGAAAGAATTTAGTGGTACATAAATTATTTTTGCACGTATGTTGGCTAAAAAGTACATTCTATCTACAACTTAGTCTCTTAAGGATAATACTAGATTCGAGGGCGTCCTAAGTACAGGTTTTTTATATTTAATTTTATTTTTAATAATATATATTTATAAATTTAGAATTTTAAAGTATGCTAAAAAATTTACTTTTTTCCATAAATGTAATATATAATTTTAATATATTATGAGAACCGGCGATATTTTTAGTTGGTTTTTGTTTTTATTTTTTTTAATTTTATATGAAAAATATATATGTGAAGTCATAATTTTAGATTTGTTAATAATTTTATTTGAAATAGATGGTAATATAATATAATTTATATTAATCATGTACTTATAATATTATTAGATAATATCCTTATCAATTTATATATATATATATATATATATCATATTGATAGTATTTAAATATCACTACAATAAAAGTTGAATTAAATCACTTAAATTGTATCACAAAATCAAATGATACTATTTTAAATTACTTATTTATAAATGAGACAAATAAAGTTAATTTAACATCAATTAAGATAATTGATGTTATTATTAACTAAATTAGCATCAATTCAATAAACTGTTATAATTTCTATTAGTTTGTATCATTTAAAAAATTGATATTAATTTGTATCATTTAAAAATAATTTATATTACTTTGTATCATTTAAAAATAATTTATATAATTTGTATCATTTAAAAATAATATCAATTTTTTTATAAATTTATTTCAGTTAAATAAATGATGTATTCATTTATTTAGTTGGTTTTTGTTTTTATTTTTTTTAATTTTATATGAAAAATATATTTGTGAAGTCATAATTTTAGATTTGTTAATAATTTTATTTGAAATAGATGATAATATAATATAATTTATATTAATCATGTACTTATAATATGATTAGATAATATCCTTATCAATTTATATATAATATCCTTATTAATTTATATATATATATATTAATATTGATAGTATTTAAATATGGGTATATTTTTCCAACTGCCATTTCAATACATCTCTAAGATTTCATTAAGAGCATTTACGTAATTCGAGAAATAGATTTCTATTTCCTTCCCCACCCACCCCCTCCCCCCTCCCCCCCGACAAAAATCGGCCCATATAGCGATATTTTTCCATCTCTATATATAGATTTCTATTTTCATTTTTTTCCCCAAAAAAAATCACCTCATATAGTCATAATTGTTAACTCAAATATTCAATATCCTCTATAATATTTTTCAAATTCAGTAATTAAGATTTTAACGTAATTAAGATATGAGAAATATCCTCAAATAGCACACTTTCATATTTTTGTCACCAAAATAGCACAATAGGGTAAAATTGACAATAATAACAATTTTAATAATTTCTAAATGTATTATACTAATGAATTTGGATTCACAAATCATTAATTAGGGTTTAGAGTTACAAAATTGAGAAGAAACGAAGAGAAGTAAAGATAAAATAGTCTTTTTATTTTTTAACGAATGCTATTACCGTAGAATTATATACCAACTGGTTTTGTTCGTTTGGTTTTGTGTTCTGCTTCATGACCTAAGATCATTCGGAAAAGCCCAAATCGAGCCAAATATGTTATAAGGAGCCTAAATTGTTACTTTCGGCATGGTATTTAATTCTACGGTTTTGAATTCCATTTCATAGAAAAAGTTAGGATTCGTATAATTTAGTTTTATTTTCCATATATATTTTGTAATTTCTCATATTTTTATTTTAAAATTTAATTTTCTGTTATGTTGTTCAAACTTATGATTGTAAATTTGTAATTGTGCGATTCGTTGAATCATGCAAAAGGAATGCATATACTTAGCTCTTAGCCCCAAAAAGAAAGCAACGTAGTAACTATAAATGATCCAAATAATTAAGAATTTGCTTAAATACGCCAACAAGATATAATTTCAATTTACTAATCATAATGCGTGATCCCTAAATTTAAAGTAATAATATTTATTTTCAATAGAATATATTTTTAATTTCAATATGTTGCTTTTGTAGGTTTTTCTAATGTGTCATCTTTTTGTCAACTTATATATCTTGTCTTTTATGTTTTATCATCCTATCTAAATTTGTGGTTCTATTATGCAGTTTCCATATTAAAAGATGATCTACACTATAACTTTTTATTAAAAAGAAATCTTTATTTCAATATAGTTAAGTCATTAAATTAAATATGCATATTTGTACATAATAAATTGCTGCGTAGCCTATGAAGTCATTAATTGTGTAAGATATCACAATATGTATTATTTTCTATTTGCATTGGATATGAAGATATTGTTTT
>CM021249.1:16668193-16902167 GCA_010577795.1 Isatis tinctoria | reverse complement strand
GAACAAAACTAACTATATACAAGATATATTTAAATTTACTAAATCATAATATTCATTAAATTAATCAATCAGTTTTACTTTGGGTGTATTCAATCTATCATTTGGAGTGATTTGTATTAAAATGGCAAATCGTGTGTAATTCAAACATGAATTCTTAAAAAGGTTTAAGAATACAGTGTTATTAAAGTTGTCATTGGAACATTTTTAAATATTGGATTTTAGGAAATTTGGTGTGATTTTAAGGTGTTCGGGTGGAGTTTCTTAATTAAAAATATAAAAGTCCAAAATCTTATGTAAGATTCTAGAGTGTTTTAATAAAAATCATAGTAACTTCCCTAGTTCATATAAAATTATTTAAAAGTTCATTAAAAAGTAAATTTTCTAAATTCTCTCAAACATTATATTTAGTACCACCTTATCTTAGAATGATCGAAAATCAAAATTTAATACTAGTTTGACCTGTTTTTCTGGACCCGGAAAAATACAAACCAAAACACCAAATATTGTTAAAATGTGCGTTTACTACTCCTACAAAATCAGTTTGAAAAATGTGTGTTTACTATTTGGATTGACTCTGAATCGTGTCTCTATATTAAAATTCTTCAGAAATCAGAACTCAGAACTGTTTCTTTTTTTTATTGGTTAAAGTGGACATCTGGTTCGTCGGTTTAATGTAGGCAAGTCGGTTTACATTTGGTTTGATTCTCTTTTTTCTTTTAAATGTAGTTTGGTTACATTCGGTTTACATATGTCTTCTCTCTCACGCATCTTTGAGAGACGACAATTTCCGATAAATCGGATTTTCTTCCCGGCGAGGCCGGATTTTTGGTTTGTGATATATCTTTGTTCATCGTGCATCATTCATCGGTTTAAAAAGAGTAAAGCTTTGCGTTCCTTTTATAGGACCTATAAATAGGTTTAAAACAGAGTTTCTTGCTTGGAGCATGATGGTTTAGATCAAGATCAGTAGATTTGGAACTTTCGTTGAAGGCCTTCCAAAGAAGATTTTACTTCTGGATCTTCTGAGGTTTTCTAAGACTATATTCGTCTCAATCAAATAAAATGATTCTCCTCAATATAGGGAGTTTTATCAATGGAAGCTGGAACATGCATGGACTTACAACAAGCCAACAATTATGAATCTGATCTGTGAAAAAGTGGTTCCTCAATCATAGAAATAGCCAGACAAACCTTAAGTAACAACAATGTATGCAACACCTAAACATATTATTACCACCAGAACTAGAATCTTCTCACCAAGGCAAAAAGGAGAGAGACTATTGCTTACTCAAAAAGAGTTGCTTTGAGATCACCACTGTTACTTAGCTCCAAAATGATATCGCATCCTCCAACTAACTCACCTTTATAGTAAAGCTGAGGAAACGTAGGCCAGTTTGAGAAATTCTTTATCCCTTGCCTTACTTCTTCATCAGTCAAGATGTCAAACGACCCGAAACTCACATTCTCTCCTCTTAGTGCTTTCACGACTTTGGAGATAAATCCGCACTTTGGTTAATCCGGTGAACCTTTCATGAAACGCATAACCTTCTCGGAGTTAATCAATGACTTCAATCTATCTTCAAGACTCTGTTTTCCAATGATCCCTTTCTCGGACAAAACTTCTCTCAGCTCATCCCGCTCTTTTGCATCTCCAAGACTCTGTCTGATCCACCTAGAAGCTCCCCTTTCACGTAAAGCTGAGGATAGCTCGACCAGTTTGAATATACTTTAAGGCCTTGACGAACTTCATCATCTAAGAGTATATCAAAAATCCCAAACTCGATTTTCTCTTGGTTGAGAATTTCAACCACTTTCCCACTGAACCCACACTTTGGTTCTTCCGGTTTTCCTTTCATGAACGGGATAACAGGACTTGAATTGACAAGGCCTTCAAGTCGAGCTCGGAGTGTCTGTGATTCCAAGATCTTTGAAAGCTTCTTTGAGTTCCCCGCTCTCGTGCATCTCAATTGCAATATCAGCTCCACCAAGGAGCTCTCCGATGCAGTACAACTGAGGAAATGTAGGCCAGTTAGAGAATATCTTAAGACCTTCACGCACTTCGTTGTCCGACAGTATATCAAAACTTCCGAACTCAACCTTCTCCTCTTTCAACATGTTAACTACTTTACTGCTAAACCCGCACCTAGGCTCTTCAGGAGTACCTTTCATGAATAACATGACAGGGTGAGAGTTGGTGAGTTTTTCCAAACGTTTATTGAGAGCTTCCGTGGTGGATACAAGCTGAGCTCGGTCTTCCACGCTAGCTTTCGCATTCTCCTTCACAGTTTCAAGAATCGTTGGCCCTGCAGCCAACCCTAGGCTTGCAGGAGCAGCAGGCTCAGCAGAAGTACTAGAACCAGCAATTTTGCCAACCTTATTTGGCTAAACTCGATCGATCTGCCCCCTTTAAGTGTATCCACAGCTTTGCCATCCTTCAATAACAAATCGTAAGAGATGAGACAAAAGCTTACAGTTAGAAAAAGGTAACAACTTATCAGTACAATCACTAACTGAACAAATTGCAACCAAACAAGGTTTGAGCACTGCTGAAGCATTCCTAATGTCTTCTTCTGGTTCTTTTGCTAAGGTTGTCTGGGGATTTATCTTCTTGTTCTACCAGACTCGATAAACAATCTAACAGAGACGCAAACTAATTAAAACAAAAACCCTAAATCCTAATCCTCCACTGCTAAAGGACTAAACTTTGGATGAAACGTAGTGGAAAAACAATAAATTTACCTTGAAGAAGATGAAATACGGAACAGCAGCAACAGAGTAAGCTTCAGATATCTCAGGATGTTCCTCAG
Source organism: Isatis tinctoria (assembly GCA_010577795.1). Classification (NCBI taxonomy): domain Eukaryota; kingdom Viridiplantae; phylum Streptophyta; class Magnoliopsida; order Brassicales; family Brassicaceae; genus Isatis; species Isatis tinctoria. Next base: position 16,899,360 of record CM021249.1, on the reverse strand, counting down.
CTTCTACCTGAGAAGTGAGAAACTATTTTTACACAGAAAGGAGATAAATTTGATTGGTCAGGGAATCAGAAAACAGACGAACCCTAAAGAAGTGAGCGCGAGGGAAATCGGTAGTGAGATGATACGGAAAAATAGACAAGTGGTTACTGGGCTAGATATGTGGGCTGCGAAGAAGGATATTGGGCCTCGTCTAAAACCCACAACGGAGATGAATAAAGCAAGAGAAGAAAGGCGTGTTTCAGATCATCGAAAATAATGAAATCCTTTTGTTTTGTTGTTCATCGTTTTCCCCTTTTCTGGGTTCTAGCTCATTGTGCGATGAGAACTATGATTCTCATGGTCCTTGGGTTGTAATCGTTGTTTCTTGTGAACATCAGATTACAGTTTCTATCTCTATCAATCTATCTTACGTTATTTCATATCAAAGGTATCAGAGCCCGGTCATTCCTCGGATCACATGACAGAGATGCGTTCGGAAACAGAGAAGGAGGTTACGAATTCTAGTTTCGACGAACTGGACAAGATCACCGAGAGGTTTTCAGCGAAGATGAAACAAGGTTTCACAGAGGTTTTTGATTCTTATCGCTCATCTTTGCAGTTTCATCAACGCAGAAGTACCCAAAGTTTCACCGATGTCAAACCGCATCCCCACGCGCCCTCGAAGAATTTTGTGGGAAGAATTTAGTGAGAGAGGGTTGCTAGGGTTATGCGAGTTTTGTGGTGAGCCGGTAACTCCAGATCATCATCTGAAACACAAAAACATAGGGGTTCTCAAGATAAGCGGTGATGAAGATCAAAGTTGGGTCGAAGACGACTTGGTCGATTCCGTTGTTGCGATCGATTCGGGCTCTTCAATTCAAGCGGACTGATGTGTATAGACTTTAGTGATTTTAATCCCCATTTGTAGATACTTTTTAATAGTTTTTACTTGCATTTAGGCATTATTAGGTTGTACATTCTTGCATATGTCTCTATTAGGTCATGGGGTGGCTATCTAGTGGATTTGAAGGAGATAGAGTGGAGATAAGCCAAGAAAGATGAAGTTTTCAGCACATTGTTCCCACAGCGGGGTGATGCACCGAGAAGAATGTGGTTGCTGCGGCTACACCGACACGATCCACCGAGAGAATCAAGTCGCTGCGTGTTTCGAAGGCTACAAGGTTCTGATGGCGTACACCGACGTGATACACCAGGAGGAAATAGGTCGCTGTGTTGATACACCGACCAAATTTAGGGTTTTTCTTATGTTCAACTATAAATAGACTTCTTAAGGAGAGATAAAACGGGGGGAAGCTACCTAAGCTTAGTTTTCTTGATATTTCTCTTTGTTCTTTGTCTAAACTCTTTGCAATCTTGATTTTATATACGTATTGTTTATATTTCTTCTTCTCTTCTCTTCTTCTAACATGAATCTCCTTGGATTAGAGATAATCTCTTGGGTTTTCTTGGCTATTAGTGAGTAAACCTTTTTGAGTTCATGGATTGGGTAGATTAAAGGTGATTAGGAGGTGATTAGAGTTTGTTGGTGCTTATTTATTTGTTTCCTTCTCTTTAGGTTGATATTAATGCTAGATTAGAGGCAAAATCTCTTTTTTAGAACTTAGGTTTTCTCTTGCACTAAAGGTGTTTGATGAAATGTCTGAACCAAATCTTTAGAGAGTTTTGCATGCTTAGCCAATGAGAGTTGATGCTAGGTTGCTTAGTATGTTATTAGGACTGGATTTAATGCATGCTAGACTTGTGGTTTCCAATGAGAATTGATGTCATTACTTGTCTTGCATAGAGTCGTTGCCATGAGAGTGGATTGATTTGCATAAATGTTCTTAGGCTTAGGAAGGTTCTTCATCTTAGTATTTAGCATTCTCTAATCACCAATTGATCACCTGAATATCATTGACCTTGATCCATGAGCTTATTGCTTCTTTATTGTTTGCATTTGGTTCTTTTTCTTTTGTTTCACTTAGGTTGTTAGTATATATTCACATCCTTATCATTGAGCTTAGATTAGATAGCTTCATATAATCTTGGTGTTGTTAATCTCTACCCCTTTTGGATTGAATCTCAAATACTACAATGACATGAGAAGGTTTGAGTAATTGAAAGTGATTGCAAAATCCTACTATCACGGACCTGATTCCAACGGAAGCCACTTTGTCCTCAGAACTCGATTCACCGCACCGTTCTTCATTGCAGGTTTTTCTGACTTTAGCTCAGGTAGATGAATTGAGTGGTTTCATAAGGGAGAAACCAACATCGACAAACATTGATGTTGCTGTTACTGCTCTTGTTGGTGATATTGATGATAATGTTTTTTCCTTGGGAAAAGGCTTAAAGCTCTCTCACTGTGTTGCACTTCCCTTGGTCCAACCATCAAACTCACTGTCACAAGTGTATTCTCACGCTAATAGACGTGTGTGGGAACCTGGTGGCTTACGTTGTGTACAAGTTCAGGAGGCTCGGGTTCAACATCAGAGGAACAAGAAAGAAGTTGAGGAATTGGTTGTTCATAGGATTGGTGATGCTATTGAGATGAGGAACCAAAATTTTACGGCAGTGTGGGTCTATGGAAGGCAGGCAGATCGTGTATGGGAGCCAGGGGGATTAGTATATCTTCAGAATCAGTTAAGCTGGGTAGAAAGAACTGATCATATTGAAAATGTGAAGCAATCTCTTGCAGGATTTCATATCAGTTATGCGTCTGGTATTCAAGCTTCTTTTGGAGCTGTATTATTCGACTTGGCATGTAAGAAGCTGGACATTGCTCAATGCGTTGAGGTGCAAGAGGTTTCTAGTATTGTTGGGAGTATTGGTGGTCCTAGGCAAATAGTTTTTGATCCAGGAGGAATGAAGTTTGATTACGTTCTGCAGTCAGGCTGTATTAATAATGATTTGTTTCATGCCAAGGAATCATGTGTCTAAACAGCTAAAATGGTGGGCGTGACAGAATTGGTTCACGAAGGAGAATCATATGCCGACAAGGAAACAAGGTCCGCAATATTTCATCAGATTAAAATCTTCCAAAACAAGTATGCTCCGGCAGTTGATGTTTGGCTTACTCCAAAAGTGGAACACGTATATGTTTTCGACATGGACTTGGTGGATCAATTAACTATGCAATCAACAGCTTCTAATGTTGATCTTATTATCCACCACTTGTTATTTCTATTGTTTCCAAAAGCTTATTGTACGAGAACACAACGGCAGTACAAGAGTTGGAAATATAAGTACAAAGGCGGGATGATGCTGCTGTTTGAGGCTTATCTTCGAAGTCGTCGTTTCCGTCAAAGGAGAAAGAAGCAAAAAGGTTATAAGGCTTGGAAGCTCAAATATAGAACAGCATTTGAGCTGTTCGTGTTGACGTGCTTTGCTTTTAACACGAGACCAGCCGTATTGAGGATAACATTGTGGAGTTATGCGAGTTGGTATGGCACTGGAGCTGAGTCATCATCGATCTGGCACCGTTGGAGATACAAGATTGTGATTGGTGGTACTTTGGGAATTCTGAGTAGCAGGAATGAACAAGGACGATCGAAGCAAAGCAAACTTCTCAAGAACTGGCACTTTAAGTTCAAACAGAAGTATTGGAAGTACGATTTCTCTGCAAACCTTGAGGTCAAGGTTTTTTCGAAGGGGAAGAATTTGATACGGAAAAATAGACAAGTGGTTACTGGGCTAGATATGTGGGCTGCGAAGAAGGATATTGGGCCTCGTCTAAAACTCACAACGGAGATGAATAAAGGAAGAGAAGAAAGGTGTGTTTCAGATCATCGAAAATATTGAAATCCTTTTGTTTTGTTGTTCATCGTTTTCCCCTTTTCTGGGTTCTAGCTCATTGTGCGATGAGAACTATGATTCTCATGGTCCTTGGGTTGTAATCGTTGTTTCTTGTGAACATCGGATTACAGTTTCTATCTCTATCAATCTATCTTACGTTATTTCAATATCAAAGGTATCAGAGCCCTGTCATTCCTCGGATCACATGACAGAGATGCGTTCGCAAACGGAGAAGGAGGTTATATTCAAATCGGATTCAAAAGAGTTGGTCACAGCAATCAACAATGGAAAACAACCAAAGGAGTTATTATACGGGCTTCTAAATGACATAAGGAGGAGTTCTATGGACTTTGATTTAGTTGTTTTTGAGCATGTTAACAGTAAGGATAATCACTCAGCCCACTGTTTAGGTGTTTTAATGAGAAGTTTTCAGTTCAAAAAAAAGAAGCTGAGAAGATATGAATGCTAAATGAATGAGATCTTGAGCAATACGTTTGGGCTCGTACTGTCATATATACTTTGCAAGAAGTTGGGCTTGGAAGACAGCATTGTTACAAGCATCTGAGTTAGTTTTGGTCAATTATGTATGTTCGTGTTGGTCAAGAAAAGCCCAAACCCAAAGCTTTGTTGAAATGATGAAGCTCCAGAGAGAGCGCACGTAGGAGGAACCCAATGCATTTCTCTCCTGAAACCTCAACGCTCTCTTAGCAATAACATAATTTTTCTGAATAAACAGAAAAATCTGAGGAAAAGACAGTACCAAAAATGTTTCTTGGAACATCAAAATCTATGTACTTTGAATCATCGACAACCTACAACAAAAAGATGTGCTGCATCAATCAACCAAAGTAACTTGAAGATCGAACAATGGATATATATAGGATTTCAAAACCTGAATCGCTTAAGACATGTAATGCTCAACTGAAAAACGGCAAGTCCAGAGAAGAACTCTTCGATAGCCAATAGGGAAGGATAAACCTCAGTCAAGATGATATATTGATACCATGAGGTCACCAGTTACTTTCAGAATCATTAGCTTAGGTCAAAAAGACACAAGCGGTTAAAGTAGTACACAACACAAGAAGATCATGTCCTGAGAAGTGCCAAAAGTAAAATACTTAGAGCCAAAGAAACATCTTCTAGAATGATAAAACTCTGATTATTTAACGACATGAGCTTGCTCTCTTCCAAGGACAAAGGCATGTAAGCAGAGTGAACCTCTCCGTGGCCCAACAAAGCTCAGCCCAACACTCAAAGAAGCCCACCTCGAAGCCAATCTCTGCAACGGCTAAAAACAACATCTGAGAAAGATAATGATCTCAGTCAAAAGCACCTGAAACATAATGATGAGTGTCTGTAACTTTGCTGGAGAAAGATAATGATGAGAGAGCTGTAGTGCACCTTACAAATTAAGAGTATGCTCTTCTATATAAACTATCTTGTGTAATCGGATTCAACAAGCGAAATAAACATGATATTTTGAGTCTTATTCTTCAAACCTATCCTTCCTCTTATTGTTTTCATTCTGCGTTCATGGTATCAGAGCCAATCGGCTCATGACGACCACTGATCCACACTCCGCGGCTCTCACCATCACTCAGGTGGTGACCCTCAAGCTTAATGACAAGAACTACCTTCTCTGGAAGCTTCAGTTTGAATCATTTCTTCTCAGCCAATCTCTGCTTGGTCATGTCACTGGTGACACCAAAGACCAGCGACGACTATGTCTACCCAAGTTGCAGACCAACTTACCAAAGTTCCTAACCCGGAGTTCAACAAGTGGATGCAAAAGGACCAGCTAGTTCTCGCCTGGCTCTACGGGACTCTCTCTGAATCAGCACTCAAAGCAGCTTACGGTCTCCAAACAGCTCATGAAGTTTGGATTTCTCTTGCAAAACGGTACAACCGAGTTTCGGCTACTCGCAAGCTTGATCTCCAGCGCAAGCTTCAGACAACAAGTAAGGGCACAAAATCTCTGTCTGACTACTTAGCCGAAATGAAAACTATATGTGACCAGCTTGACTATATTGGAGCCTCTGTTACCGAACAAGAAAAGATCTATGGGGTACTGAATGGTCTAGGACGAGAGTATGAGTCAATTTGTACTGTCATAGAGAACTCAATGGATATCTACCCAGGACCCTCCTATGAAGATGTTGTTCACAAGCTGATAGGATTTGATGACAAGCTGCAAACTTATGAAACTCCGACAGAAGTCACACCTCATCATGCTTTCTACTCAAGCAGCACTGGCTATGACAACAGTCGAGGCAGAGGACAGTACCGCGGTAGCACTCGTGGCAGAGGATACTCCACTCAAGGCCGTGGTTTTCATCAGCAAATAAGCTCTGGAAGTGGTCGGGGTGGCCCTGGTAGCCGAGACACTTGCCAAATCTGTGGAAAGTATGGTCATGCGGCTTTAAAATGCTTCAAATGCTTTGACCATGCCTATCAAGCTGAAGAACCACACCTCCAAGCCCTTGCTGCGATGAAAATCTCTGATGGAGTGAACCACTCCGGTGCTGAATGGTATCCCGACTCCGGTGCAACGCATCACGTCACGAGTTCTGTCCAACATCTTGAAACAGCTCATCCGTATGAGGGACGAGAAGAAATAATGGTCGGCAATCTTCCTCCCCATCACTCATGTCGGTTCTATAGCCATTCCAGCGTTAACAGGTACACTGCCTCTTAACGATGTTCTTGTGTGTCCTCAGATAGCCAAATCTCTGCTCTCTGTCTCAAAGTTAACCGATGATTATCCTTGCTCAATCACATTTGATTCTAAAACCGTGTCTATTAAGGACAAGGAAACCAATCAGCTTCTCAGCAAGGGAAGCAAAGATGAGGGCCTGTACCGCCTGGATAATCTCAACTGCAGTGTCTTTTACTCATATCGTCAACAGTCTACGAGTGATGCTACTTGGCACAGAAGGTTGGGACATCCACACCAACAAGTTCTCCAACACTTATCATCTATCAACGCTATCTCTATCAATAAAACGACTCAGTCGATGTGTGAGCCTTGTCAGTTAGGAAAAACTTGCAAGCTTCCTTTCAGTCCTTCTGTTTTTTGGTCCTCTAAAGTTCTTGAAAGAATACATTGTGATGTTTGGGGTCCAGCTCCTGTTGTTTTTTCTGTTCAGGGGTTCAAGTATTACATTGTATTCATTGACAACTTCTCAAGATTCAGTTGGTTTTATCCTTTAAAGAAGAAGTCTGATGTTTTTCCTATATTCAAAACCTTCCAATCAATGGTAGAAACTCAGTTCAAACAGAAAATAGAGATTGTACAAAGCGATGGAGGAGGAGAATTTGTCAACAAACAGTTTCTGCAACATTTTGCTGAATGTGGAATCAAACAATACCTCTCATGTCCACACACGCCCCAGCAAAATGGGATAGCTGAAAGGAAACATCGTCATTTAACAGAACTGGGGATGTCAATGCTCTTTCAAGGGAAGCTTCCTCATAAACTTTGGGTAGAAGCATTCTTTACAGCAAATTTTCTCTGCAACCTTCTTCCTACATCTGTTCAGCCCAGCATGATCAGTCCATACGAGAAGTTATCTCCAAAGAAGAAGGAAAAACCACGGGACCGTAGTCCACTCAAAATCCACTATATCAAAGGTATGAGTGTTACAACCACGTCCTCCCTGTTCCTACAGAACAGATCCAGATACTAAGGCTCAAAGAGAGCAATCTCCAACAACAAGAGAACTCAACAAGAGAGTAATACAAGCTTACAAAACTAGCAGATACAAACGACCTCAGCTCACTAGGATTCCGGCAACCAGGGAACAATCCCACCGTACAAATCCAAGATGAACAAGTCAACAACACCTCTGCCAAATTTTAGCTCAATCAGAGAAGAACTCACCGTTGGATTTCCCAAATACTCAAGACTGCAACTGCTGAAGAACTGTAGCGACCAGCTTCACTAAAACCCCGATTCACGAGAAACCAACCGTTGAAACGACAATCCCACCGTTGAATCTCAAACCCACTGAGTCACGAAGCTTCCCACAAAATATCAGCCAGATCGGACCACTTTCGAGCCCTCGAACACAGCCTTGAAGAAACCAGACGAAAACCCTTTCTTCTTTCTTTTCTTGCCTCTCTCTTCTCTCTCTCTCTCTTTGTGTGTAATGTGTCTATGTGTGTGGCTGTGTCATAAAAATCAGGTCACAGGGCTTATATAGGTCTTAAGAAAATAACCTTGTAAACCCTTATTATTACTTTCAACACCAGACTTGAGAATTCCACACTAGACTTAGAATTCCTCACCAGACTTCAGTTTCTACACAAGACTTCAGAATCAACACAAGACTTCTGATTTTCACACAAGACTTCTGATTTGGTTTCATCTCAACCAAACCCATGGTTTCCTCACACTAGGAGGAACACCAACAGGAGTCTAATTACAAGACGTATCTCTTGTTGCGTGAAAGAAGAGAGGAAGATGAAAACAAGAAAACCATTCTTATGTCAGTTGAGAGTTAGTAAAGAAAGTGTTTTTTGGATTTAGTGAAGATTTGAATCAGAAGAAGGTAAGAAGAAAGAAAGGATTCTTACATTTAGAGAGAGTTTGTAAAGAAAGAGCTTCGTAACTTACGTAAAGATATGAAGAAGGTTATGGTCCTTAATCCTTATGGATCATATGGTGGATTTGTACACACATCTGCGTAAGTCTTTATCTAATGATGTGAAGATATTTATCACCACACGTCAAGCTCTTTATCATGCTAGATATTTCCTGCAGGAGATTTCTTCCAAACATGATTTTGAGATTAGGGGCTTCATATTCAATTGGCTTGAGGTTCTAGGTTTGCTTCCAAAACGTGTCAAGATCCCAACCATGTTGGTGAAAGAGTATCCTCTTCTGAGATTTTGCCTCCAAAATGCAAACATAATCTTCTGCACTGCCTCAGGTTCTGCTGATATGACTGTGGAAAGGACAGGATCCATAGAAGTACTTGTAGTTGACGAGGCAGCTCAACTTAAAGAATGTGAATCAGTTGCTGCATTGCAAATTCAGGACCTGCGCCATGTTGTTCTAATTGGAGATGAGTGCTACAAGCAATGGTGCAAAGCGAGGTATCTCTTTTTTTTCTTGTACTATTGTTTGTTTGCGTTTGGAAAGAGAAAATTCTCTTTGTGTTTGGCTTTTGAGATGAGAAACACGAAAATGCTGTTATGGTTTCTCCTTTCTAGAATACAAATGTAGAAATTGCGTTTGAAACATAGTCTTGTGTAAACCATGCAGGTCTGTGAGAAGGCCAAATTTGGAAGAATTAAGCTTGTTTGAGAGATTGGTTTTGCTTGGCCACAAAAAACATTTGCTTGATGTTCAATACCGTATGCGGATCCATAAGTCTTTTCCCAAACATGGAGTTTTATAATGGGATGATCTCTAATGCTGCTATTGTTAAAGAGAAAATCTATCACAAGCGATTTCTTCAAGGAAACATGTTTGGTTCTTTCTCGTTTATCAACGTGGGACTTGGGAAAGAGGAGTTTGGTGATGGACATAGTCCCAAGAACATGGTTGAGGTTGCTGTGATTTCTGAAATCATATCTAATCTTTTCAAAGGTATATAATTTTTTTATTGATCTCAAATTTATATACCTGAATAATTATAGAAAATGACCATGTTATATACTCAATATTTTCAAAAATAACATAGTGGCATCATCGTAAACAAGCTGTGTTTTTCAAAATTATACACTGCATGTATATAGTTAGTTTTTATATTCTTTTAATTTTGGATTTTTTTGGCTGTTGAAACAGTGTCAAGTGAGACGAAGACAAAGATGAGCGTTGGGGTTATTTCACCTTATAAAGGTCAAATTAGAGCAATCCAAGAGAGAACCGGAGATAAGTACAGTTCCTTATTAGGTGATGAGCTTTTCACGTTGAATGTTCGGTCGGTTGATGGGTTTAAGGAGAAGAAGAAGATGTCATTATCATATCAACCGTAAGAAGTAACGGTAACGGAAAAGTAGGGTTTCTCAGCAACCGTCAAAGAGCCAACGTAGCACTCACTCGTGCAAGGCACTGTTTATGGGTGATTGGGAACGAGACAACTCTGGCGTTGAGTGGTTCGATTTGGACAAAGCTCATAAGGGACTCGAAGAGACGTGGGTGTTTCTATGATGCCATGTCGACGACAAGAAACTAAGAGAAGTCATGAATGATGCTCTGCTTGAGGTCGACATTATAGGTTTAGAAGCTGAATAATCTTATTGAGTAGATGATTACAAATATATATAGGACTAGGTTAAGCTAACTATTACATAACTACATTAGAAGACCTTAATCTAATAATCATTTACATACTCTACACATCCCCTCAAGATGGAGGTACTGTAAGAACTCCAATCTTGGAACAAGCTTTCTGAAATGAAGAACGAGGTAGCGGTTTGGTAAGAGCATCAGCAAGTTGGTCCTGAGATGAGACATGAGAGACACGCAACTGACCATTTTGAATTTGCCCTCGGACGAAGTGATAATCAAGGGAAATGTGCTTCATCCTTGAGTGAAAAACCGGATTTGCAGCTATATAAGTCGCACCCATATTATCACAATATAGCACAGGTGCACGAGGCAGAGGAATGTGCAGTTCAGTAAGAAGGTTACAGATCCAACGAATTTCAGCTGCTGCATTGGCAATGGCACGGTACTCTGCCTCTGTGGAGGAACGGGCCACACCAGTTTGTTTCTTAGATGACCACGAAATCGCCTGGTTGCCGAGATATATAACATAAGCATTCGTGGACATATAGTCATCAACATCACCTGCCCAATCTGCATCAGAGAACCCATGTAAGACTCTGGGATTTTTGTTCTTTAAGAGGATGCCGTGACTGATGGTTCCGACCAGATAACGAAGAATTCGTTTAGCTGCCTGCCAGTGTTCATCCGTCGGTTGATGCATGAACTGCGAGAGGCGATTAACAGCATAAGAGATATCCGGACGCGTGAAGGATAGATACTGGAGACTTCCAAGCACCATGCGATAGGTAGAAGCGTCTTTCAATGGCGTGCCGGATGTGATGCCCAGTTTTGGAGAAACTTGCATTGGTGTGGAAACTGTCTTCGCACCAACCATATTCGTTTTAACGAGGAGGTCATAAATGTATTTCCTTTGCATCAAGTGAAGTCCATGAGGTGTGCGAGTGACCTCGATTCCCATAAAGTAGTGAATGTCTCCTTGATCTTTGAGAGAAAATCGGGAGGAAAATACAGCAATAACTCGTGAGATAGCCTCATTGCCATTTCCTGTGACAATGATATCGTCAACATAGACTAAAATATAGACCAGAAGAGATTCACGATTGTAGACAAAAACAGAGACGTCAGTGAGGCTGTTTTGAAAACCAGCAGAAAGAAGGAAGTTCTTCAGCTCGAGATACCAAGCTCTGGGAGCTTGTTTGAGACCATAAATTTCTTTGTGTAGGCGACATACATGATGAGGACGATCCGGATCAACAAAGCCAGGTGGCTGTCTGATATAAACTTCTTCTTCTAGTGTGCCCTGAAGGAATGCTTGGTTGATATCAAGTTGGCGAATGGACCAGGAGTTGCTCGCTGCTTCGCCAAGAACAAGTCGAATTGTTACAGCTTTGATGACCGGACTAAATGTCTCTTTGTAGTCTAGACCATACTGCTGTTGAAAGCCTTTAGCAACTAATCGTGCTTTGTGTTTGTCAAGAGCACCAGTGGGGAGAAGCTTTGTTTTGAAAACCCAGCGACAATCAACCACATTCTGCTGCGGAGATGGCGGAACTAGAGACCAGGTACGCTTCTCAAGCTGACCATCAATTTCAGTAGACATTGCTTTACGCCAATAGTCATTCTTGAGCGCTTGAAGATACGTAGATGGTTCAGACTTTAAGAATTCTTGTACAGTGGCATGGAGGGTAAATTTTTTTACGGGTTTGGAGATATTATTCTTAGAGCGGGTAGACATGGCGTGGGTGTTTTGTGGTGGTGGTGGTGGTGGTGCTACTTGCGCAGGTGGAGGAGGCGGTGGAGGTGGAGGAGGCGGAGGTGGTACTGTAGATGGACCGAGAGGTCTTTGGGAGGTGGAGGTTATCGATGGTTGTGTGGTAGTTAAGCTATTCGGTATTTGGTTTGGGCCAGTGGGCCTTTGCGTAGTGGAGGTAGGCTGGCTTGGTTGAGTTTGGTGATTCAGGATAGTGGATGGGCCAGGGGGCCTTTGGGAAGAATCTGTCGTGGAGACAGAGAGAGAGAGGGAGAAGAGGAAGCAGAGGAAGGTTCAGAAGACAATACCTGAGAGGACGTGGACGGCAATGGCGATGGTGAGGCAGGGTGAGGATCTTGAGACGGGGACGGAGGCAGAACCAGAGGAATGGCAGTTGCTGTCGGAGCCGATGGCTGTTGCCGAACAGAAGCGTCAGAGACAAGTGCAGAGGAGGATGAGAGAAGTTGTCGGAACGGAAAATTATTCTCATCAAAGACCACATGGCGAGAAGCATATAGCCGTGACGTTGGAATGTGAAAGCATAAATACGCACTCTGCGAAGCTGAGTAGCCAAGAAACATACACGGCTTGGATTTGTCTTCCATTTTGTGTCGAGTGTAAGGCTTAAGCCACAGGTAACAGAGGCTACCAAACACACGAAGTCTCTGATAATTGGGAGGCTTTCCAAAGAGCTTTTGGTAGGGAGACATGTTGTGTAGAACCGATGTGGGTAGATGGTTGATCAAATAGACTGCAGTAGTCAGAGCATACAGCCAATATTCTTTCGGTATTGAAGCCTCGGAGAGTAGAGAGAGACCTGTTTCGACGATGTGTCGATGTTTTCTCTCTGAAACACCATTGTGTTCCAGCGTATGTGGCGAAGATGTCCGATGAGTGATTCCGTGTTCTTGAAGATATGACCGAAGTGCAACAAACTCTCCTCCATTGTCTGTGAAGAACGTTCCAATTTTTGTTTGGAAATGGTTTTCAACAAGAGGTTTAAAGGCTTGGAAAATGGCTTTAACTTGAGATTTGTGGGTCATGGGATAGAACCAAGTATATCTGGTAAAATGGTCCACGAAAATAACATAATATTTGCTGTTATCTTTGGCTGTGATGGGTGAAGTCCAAACATCGCTGAAAATAATTTGGAGTGGACGATTTATGGTAAAAGAAGTTTGATGAAAAGGCTGATTATGACTTTTATTGATATTGCAAGAAGAACAAAGAGATGAAGTTTGTGAAACAGAGATAGTAGGTAGTGAAAACTGAGAGAGAATAGTCTTTAAGATAGTTGGAGAAGGGTGGCCCAATCTTGCGTGCCACGAAGCCACAGTTTTTTTAGAACTCGGAATCACGTGCATCGCTTGTGGAGACGAAAGACGAACTGACCATTCGTAAAGCTCATTTCTGGTTCTGCCTTGAAGAAGACGCGTCCCCGTTCGAAGATCCTTCACCTGAAATGAAGCAGGAAAGAATTCCACCGAGACTTGATTAGAATTACAAAGTCGATAAACAGAGACTAAATTCTTTCGTATATCAGGCACATAAAGCACTTCATGAAGCTTAAGAGGGCGAGAAAGAGAGGGTAAGTAAGTGGAACCCGTGTGCGAGATGGTTAAAGGGGAACCATCACCAATGAGAACACCATCTCCACCTTCGTAGGGTTGATGTAGCGACAAGTTGTTGAGATCATGTGTGAGATGGTGAGTGGCTCCGCTGTCCATGATCCAGTCATTTGAATCATATGGAGAAGCAACCACAACGTTCGCTCTAGGTTGCCAAGGCGTGAAAGGAGTTGGTGTTGCCGGCGAGAAAGAGCGTGACATGGACTGGAGCTGAGGGCACCTTCGAGCACTGTGACCATGAACGCTGCAGATTTGACATTTGCCTAAGTATGGCTTGGGCTGACGGTTGTCTTGAGGCGTGACGTGAGTCGATGGAGCCGGTTGCCAAGCTTTAGTATTGCGATTCTATTGCTTAGGCTTGGAGAAGGATTGATTGCGGTTGTAGACGACATTGGCAGAAACAGGTAGAATTGATGAGGGTGCAGCTGTGAGCAACTTGAGCTCATGATTAATGCGTTTCTCGTGAAGCTCAGTAATCGTAGGTGGTGTCTCACGGCTTTCCATCTGATCCACGATGGATTTGTAGTCCTCCGGTAACCCAGCAAAGATGAAATCCAGCTGATCTTCGTGATCGAGAGGTTTCCCAAGGATGGCAAGTTGATCAAACTTGGAGACGAGGTTCTGAACATACTCATCAATAGGCGTGTTTCCTTTGGTGACAGTTTTCAGTTGATTCTTCAACTGTTTGATGTGCCCACGACGCGGTTTGGCATAGGTTGCTTGAAGCTTTTGCCAGATCTCAGCAGAAGTAGTGGCACGGGACACAATGGGCTGGATCTGCGTTGATATAGCACCAAGGAGAGCACTGAACACCAAGCGATCTCTGTCGCTTGTAGAAGCCGTGAGCAGGGTTTGGTTCATCACCAATCATGACAGGAGGGACGACGAGAGTGCCGTCGAGGTGGCCACCAAGGTCATATCCATCCACAAGGGCTTGAATCTGAAGGCTCCACAAGAGGTAATTTGTTGTTGTGAGCTTGGTGACATTGGAGGTGTTGATATTGAACAAGGTTTCATTGTTGTTGTTGAATCGAATGGTACCAGCTATGGTATGGGTATTGTTTTCGTTGGCCATTGGAATGATGGAAAAAGTTTGAAAAGGTTTTAGGTTTTTGGGGTATCGACGGCTCTGATAGCATATAGGTTTAGAAGCTGAATAATCTTATTGAGTAGATGATTACAAATATATATAGGACTAGGTTAAGCTAACTATTACATAATTACATTAGAAGACCTTAATCTAATAATCATTTACATACTCTATACAGACATGTCTGATGTGTTTTCGAGTTTTCAATCTCTTTCGATCAGGAAAAGGAGACAAAATGTTTGGTAACTCTTTTAAATCTTTCAAGAGAAACTTTATCTAAATTATTCACCAACAAAAGTTCGGTGAGGATTGTGAACTGTTGTTATAACTATGGATGTGTTCTGTTCTCTCTTTGTTTTTGCTTCGATACATATGGGTTTTGAAATTCTGAATCCTTGTTCTTGCTAAACAAGATTAATGTTCACATAATAGATGCATTTTTTAACGTAAAGCTTTTGAAGTTCATAACGGACCAAACAAACAAGAGTGACACTACCCACGTGATTATCTTTTACAAGACCAACATAAATGGCCTTATGATATTATTATAATTTCAAATATTCTTTCGTTGAAAACTTAAAAAAAGAGGAAAAAATTATCTCCTTGTAGTGTTTTTATTGAGAGTTAGTCTAATCTTAGGTTGACAATTGATTAGTACTTGTTAACCGGGTTCCTTAGTTGATCTCTGATTGGTCCTATAGCTAGCTGGTTAGATTGATTCGCTGGTTTGGCGCGGTTTAGCTGGTTAGGTTATTGGGTCATGTTCGGGTGTAAATCCTTGTGGTTATAAAAGGATAACCGAGAGAGTCAATTAGAGTCAATGGTTGTTAGAGTCTTCTATCATCTTCTTCCTCAAGAGAGATCTTTGTATCGAGTGTGTGAGAGAGCTGTATCATCTTCGTTCTAGTAGATTGCTGGACCGAGTCTGGCCCCAGTGAGTAGTTCTCCATATCGGAGGCGAACACTGGGTAAACAATTGGCGTCTCTTGTGTTCTTTAGATTTCAGCTCGTTCGTGGTTTCTTGAGTGTTCGTTAAAGTGCGATTGAGAGAGAGAGAGTTCCGAAATCGATCGTGTGTTACAACAATTGGTATCAGAGCGTTGGTTTAGGCTTATCGGGAGTCTCTTGCGATGGCGACGACGAAGACGAAGCGCAGGTCGGAGGTTGAGCTGTTCGATGGCTCCGGCGATTTCTCGCTATGGACTATTCGGATGATGGCTCACTTCGGTGTAGCTGGCTTGAAGGAAGTTATCCTCTCAGATAATTTTGAATTCGTTACCCCATCGAAGAAAGATGAAGAAGCAAAAGATACGGACGAGGAAGAAGAAAAGCCGTCGGAGATTTCGACGAAGGTAAAACTTGATCCCGAAAAATTAGACAAGGATGATAGGGCTAAAGATATGATCATCTTGAACATCACGGATCATGTGCTTAGGAAGATTAAGCATTGTACAACTGCTGCGTCTATGTGGTCTATGTTAGATAGGCTGTACATGTCCAAGACTCTGCCAAATCGTATCTTTGTGCTGTCTCAATTCTATACCTTCAAGTGTGACGGATCGAAGGCTATAGATGTTAATGTGGACGAGTTTCTCAAGGTTATAAATGAGATGGGAAGTCTGAACGTGAGCGTCACTGATGAGATTCAGGCTATAGTTTTCTTGAACTCACTCCCGGCAACCTATGATCAGCTGAAGCATACTCTCAAGTATGGTAAAGAATCTATAACGTTAGAAGAGGTGATCTCAGCGAGTAAGTCAAGGCAAAGAGAGATTCAAGAAACTACAAAGTCAGACAAAGGATCCTGAACGGTTCTGTATACTAATGACAGAGGTCGATCACCAGATAGAGGAAGATCATCCAAGAAAGGAGGATCAAGAGGTGACCGTGACAACAGGTCTCGCAGCAAGTCAAAGAACAGGAATGTCACTTGCTGGTACTGCAAGAAAGAAGGTCACATTAAGAAGGACTGTTTTGCAAAGAAGCGCAGGATGGAAAATGATGAGGAGTGTGAAGCTGCTGTTGCAATTGTCGGAGAGGAATCTAAGGATGCTCTAGCAGTTTCAGCTGTCGACCCAAAGGACAACTGGGTGATTGATTCGGGATGCACTCATCACATGACTTCAAGGAGGGATTGGTTCGTGGACTTCACAGAGCAAGGATCAAGCAAAATCTTACTTGGAGATTTCCATTCGGTGGAGACTCTTGGAACTGGAACTGTCAAAATCAACACAAATGGAGGAACGGTAAAGTACATGCGTAATGTCAGGTATGTTCCAAACCTTCGTAGAAACTTGATTTCCACAGGTACTCTGGACAAGCTGGGATTCAAGCATTCAGGTGGAGATGGGAAGGTCAAATTCTACAAGAACAACAAACTGGCGCTTCAAGGGATCCTAAGGAATGGGCTATACATTCTTGATGGCGAGACCATAATGCCAGAAGCATGCCAAGCGGAAGGCGCAAAACCTCAGGTATCTCTATGGCACAGTCGTTTAGGTCATATGAGTTACAGAAATATGCAGGTTCTCGTTAGGGACGGCATCCTAAAGAAAAAGGACATTGGGAAGGAAAGCTTCTGCGAGCACTGCATACTGGGAAAGTCCAAAAGGGTAAGCTTTGATACTGGTAAACATACTACGAAACATGTACTTGATTATGTGCATGCAGATCTTTGGGGATCTCCAAATGTCACACCCTCGTTATCAGGTAACCAGTATTTCTTATCCATTATAGATGATTACTCTAGGAAGGTATGGCTTTGTTTTCTCAAAACTAAAGATGAAACGTTCTCTAAGTTTTGTGAATGGAAAACCTTAGTAGAGAATCAGGTGGATAGAAAGTTGAAATGCCTTAGGACAGATAATGGTTTGGAATTTTGCAACCATGCGTTTAATGAGTTTTGCAGGTCTAATGGCATAACTAGACACCGCACATGTACCTACACACCACAACAGAACGGTGTGGCTGAACGCATGAACAGAACAGTTATGGAGAAAGTCAGATGTCTTCTGAACGAGTCAGGGTTAGAAGAAGTTTTCTGGGCAGAGGCTGCAGCTATCTCGGCATATATGGTGAAGAGATCCCCATCAGCACCATTAGATTTCAAATCTCCTGAGGAAATGTGGATAGGGAAGAAGCCGGGTTATAAACATATGAAGAGATTTGGTTCCATCGCTTACGTATATGTTGATCAAGGCAAGTTGCAACCTAGAGCTGTGAAAGGAGTGTTCATTGGCTATCCACAAGGAACAAAGGGGTTCAAAATTTGGCTACTGGAAGGAGAGAAATGCGTGGTCAGCAGAAATGTTAAGTTCCACGAAGACCAGGTCTACAAAGACGTTAAACACAAGAGCTCAGAGACAGATGAAACTACCGCAAACACATCAGGATCCGAAAAGTACATTGAAAAGCTACCTGGATCATCAATTACAGATACAGAGGAGTCAGGTGAAGGTGGAGCTATTCCGGATCAGGTTCAGTCAGATGTTGAAGAGGATAATCGAGTTGGGTTGACAAACTATCAGCTTGCTCGTGATCGTCAACGGAGAACTATAGTTCCGCCAGTTAGATTCGGAGACTATGACATGGAAGATGGCGAATTGGCTTTTGCTTTAGCCGTGTTTGAATTGATGAGTGCTGAACCATGTGATTATGGTGAAGCAATGGACAGTGACGATGCTGAGAAATGGCGTTCTGCTACTGATGAGGAATATGATTCTCTTCAGAGGAATCATACTTGGGTCTTGGTTGACAAACCTAAGGACAGAGATATCATCAGCTGCAGATGGATTTTCAAGATTAAGCCAGGAATCAAAGATGTGGAACCAGATCGTTATAAAGCACGCTTGGTAGCATGTGGGTTTACTCAAAAGGAGGGTATAGACTACGGTGAAGTGTTCTCACCTGTGGTCAAACATGTCTCTATAAGGACTTTACTATCTCTCGTTGTTGATCAGGACATGGAACTCGAGCAGATGGACGTGAAGACAGCTTTTCTTCACGGGAACTTAGAGGAAGATCTTTACATGTATCAACCAGAAGGATATGAAGTGAGGTCAAAGAATGAACAAGTTTGTCTTCTCAAGAGGTCTTTGTACGGTCTAAAGCAATCCCCACGTCAATGGAACAAGAGATTTGATCAGTTCATCAAGTCACAAGGTTTCAACAGGAGTGAGCATGACTCGTGTGTCTACTCCAAAGGAACTGCTGCAGAGGACTATGTCTATTTACTCTTGTATGTAGACGATATGCTCATTGCATCCAAGAGCATGACAAGAGTTTCAGAACTTAAGGAGCAGTTAAACTCAGAGTTTGAGATGAAGGATCTCGGTCCTGCACGGAGAATTCTTGGAATGGACATTTTCAGAGATAGAGGTAAAGGAATTTTGCGGTTATCTCAGTCAGAGTATTTGAAGAAGGTCGTAAGTAACTTCCATATGTCCGATGCTAAGTCAACTTCAACTCCTATTGGCGGGCATTTTAAACTTGCGTCAGTCAAAGAAGGAGAAGAATGCATCGACACTGAGAAGTTTCCATATTGCTCTGCTGTTGGGAGCATCATGTATGCGATGGTTGGGTCTCGCCCAGACCTTGCCTTTGGCATTGGTTTGGTAAGCAGATTCATGAGTAAGCCTGGTGAAATTCATTGGGAAGCAGTGAAGTGGCTACTTCGGTACATTAAGGGCTCACTTGACACAGAGTTGTGTTTCACGAAGACAAAGCATTTCAAGATTCAAGGATATTGTGATTCAGACTATGCAGCAGATCTTGACAAGCGCAGGTCTACTTCAGGATATGTGTTCACAATAGGCGAGAATGTGGTTAGCTGGAAGTCCGGGTTACAACCAGTGGTAGCACTTTCAACGACAGAGGCCGAGTATATCGCCTTGACGGAGGCAGTAAAAGAAGCCATTTGGCTTAAAGGACTGCTGGAAGATTTTGGTTATCCTCAGGAAGCAATCAAGATCTGGTGCGACTCTCAAAGTGCAATATGTCTCTCAAAGAACAATGTGTTCCACGAGAGAACTAAGCACATGGCGGTCAAGTATAATTTCATAAGAGAAGTTATTGCGGATGGCATCGTGGAGGTTGTGAAGATTCACACAAGCAGGAACCCAGCTGATATTCTTACGAAGGTGGTTCCGGTGAGCAAGTTCAATGCAGCGTTGGATCTGCTCAAGGTCCGTAAAGCTTAAGGGCTTGGACTTGCCAGACGGTCTAAGTCCAGAGGTGATTCACTTGTAGAGAACAAGGTGTTCAGCGTTTCTTGGTGAGATGAGGTTTGTCATTCAATTGTTATAAGTTTAGCCTAAGGTGGAGTTTATTGAGAGTTAGTCTAATCTTAGGTTGACAATTGATTAGTACTTGTTAACCGGGTTCCTTAGTTGATCTCTGATTGGTCCTATAGCTAGCTGGTTAGATTGATTCGCTGGTTTGGCGCGGTTTAGCTGGTTAGGTTATTGGGTCATGTTCGGGTGTAAATCCTTGTGGTTATAAAAGGATAACCGAGAGAGTCAATTAGAGTCAATGGTTGTTAGAGTCTTCTATCATCTTCTTCCTCAAGAGAGATCTTTGTATCGAGTGTGTGAGAGAGCTGTATCATCTTCGTTCTAGTGGATTGCTGGACCGAGTCTGGCCCCAGTGAGTAGTTCTCCATATCGGAGGCGAACACTGGGTAAACAATTGGCGTCTCTTGTGTTCTTTAGATTTCAGCTCGTTCGTGGTTTCTTGAGTGTTCGTTAAAGTGCGATTGAGAGAGAGAGAGTTCCGAAATCGATCGTGTGTTACAACAGTTTTCTTACGCTTATATTATTTGGTGGGAAATTAGCTTAGAGCCTTGATGGCATTCCTCCAGCCACGACCAAAGTTTCTCCGGTGATGTAAGAAGAATCATCTGATGCTAAGAAAGCCGCCGCAGCAGCCATGTCTCCGGTTGTTCCCAACCTGTTGAGCAGAGTCTTCTCTTCGATGCTTTCTCTCTAAGCATATGAATGAAGCACACAACATGTGTTAATCCATCACTTGATAAACAATAATAACCTCAAATCTAACAGTTTCAATCTTAATAACATATACCACTTGGGAGTTTCCGGTGATGAAAGAAGCAAAGTGTGTGGGCACAAAGTCCTATCTAAGGAATATGCAGAAGGTGGGAGACTACATAAAAGTCTTATATAGTATATACTCTGAAATCAATCCCATATACTATTCAAAGTTCTATAAATGTATTATGTTCATATATACCATGAACGATCTACACATCGCATAACCCATCCATACTCAACATGATTAAATACAAGTTTGCCAAAAAGACCATACCCTCAGCTATGTTCATCCCTCGCATGCGACCGTTCGATTCCGCCTTCACCTCTCAAGCTGCTAAGGATCGGTTTACTGCTCTCACCGCACGACCCATTCTAGATCAGTTGGTGATCTCTCTGGATGATCCTAAGCTGTTGGATGCCATCGCCATTCTCACCAGAGTTGGTCTCTTTTACTCGGTGTATGATGTGATTCCCTATGTACCTCGAGTGGTTCAGGAGGTTTATGCTAATCTCGGTGAATTGGAGCATGGTATAGCCCACAATTTGGTGTTATTCCGTGGACAGATGATCGCTTTTTCTCCTACGCTCATTAATACCATGCTGTGTTGCCCACAAGATGCCCCAGTGGATCCTTGGAAGCAGGTTGATCTCGCTAAAGCTGTCCGCACAGTCACTGGTGGCAAACAGAGAAGCTGGTTCAGAGTTCCGATTGGAGATCTCACTCCTACTATGAACATTCTTAACAAGCTCCTCTGTCGCAACTGGATGCCAACTTCGAACAGGACCACCTTGACTCAGGATAGGGTGAGACTACTTCACTTCATTGCTCAGGGAAGGCAGTTCAATCTGGGAGTTCTCCTTTACCGACAAATCATGGATGTGGTTCAGTTCTCTAAAGAGAACAATGCTCTGATTCTTCCGAATTTGATCTACCAATTGATCTGTTTTCAGCGTGCACTCACTCCTGGTTCTGAAGAATTTTTCTCTGCTCCTCCTCGCACAGTGGTGCTTGATCCGAAACAAGGAATTCCTAAGCCGCCTCCTTTGGGGATGTCTGGACCCACTCTCGCTAAGGATGTGCAAGGTCTCGCTCGTCTCATGCGTCTCATTGCCCATGGTCAGACTCGTTCATCTCTGTCTAGCGATGTGCTCTATATGCATCACTTCACTGGTCTTGTTCATGAGCGCTTAACAGGTATGCTTTCGTTCTTCCTCTTCATTGTTCTTGTCTATGTGGCTAGTGTTTTTATGTGGCTATGCACTCAAGCAGGGGGAGTATATCCCGATGCCCCTCCAAGTGAGGGTGAAGAGGATGATGCACCTCCATGTGAGAGTGATGAGGCTGATGCTCCTGCTCAGTGTGAAAGTCTGTCAAGTGATGGTGATGCGGATGATAGTCAAAGTGCAAGTTTTTGATTAGCTTTAGTGGCTAGGAAGAAACTTTGTCTTGTATCATGATCTGTGTGTTTTAGTTAACATGTTAGGGGGTAGGAGACCGTTGGTTCCCTGTCTGTAAGCCTCGGCCTCGTTTTGTTCTTCTGTTTGTTGGATTTGAACTCTATGATTATGAATGAACTCTTTGGTACTTTGCTTAGTATGTATGGTTCTGTTGGCTGTGTGTGCTGCTGTGTTTTGTTTTTGGTGTTGTGAAAGCAATTTCAGGTGTTTGATTGACATATCCACACAAAAAGGGGGAGAATGTTAAGGTGAAGGTGGGGGAGCTAAACACACAAGTCTGTGTGTGATTAATTCTGGAGTGTGTCCCGTTTAATGAAGCAACAAGTGACGTGGCATTGTTGGATTAAAGGAAGCTAGAAGACAAGGAACAAGAAGGGTTTTCGAAGTGACAAGTCTCAGCTAGTATAAAAGGCTTTACTAGTGTGTTTTTCTAGGTTAGCTGTTTTATGACATTTGTGAAAGTGAGCTCTTTATGAATATTCATTGGTGAGTGAATAAAGAGTGTCTACAGCTGTTGCTGTGTGAGTAAGGTTGGGTAGATTAGGAATTGGCCAGTGTCGATTCACTGTTGTGAAGTCGAGTTATTCTGGTTAAGCAAGTGTAACTTGTTTAAAAGATTTCTAATAAAAGGAAACCGTTTTGAATCTATATGTGTCTCTGAACTTTCAATTGGTATCAGAGCGGGTCACCGCCTTAGATCTGTCGATCTATTTAGGTTGAGATCCTGTGGTTTTCATGGACATGGATACTTCAAATGAACTCATGGTTGTGAAACGGACTCTCTTACTTGATGAAAATAACTTTGGTCATTGGATAGGGAGAATGAAACAGCGGCTCAAAGGAATCGAGGAAGATGTTTGGACAGCGGTTGAAGAAGGTTGGACGGATCCAACTGTCAAGACGGATGATGGCAAAGTTGTGGCTAAACCTAAGTCAACTTGGACAGAGACAGACAAGCTGAGGTCGAAGTATAACTCAAAGGAAATATCTGAGATCTTCAATGCAATCACGCCTGAACAGTTCAAACTTGTTCAAGGTTGCAAATCTGCAAAAGAAGCTTGGGATTCCTTGGTGGAGTATTTTGAAGGAACCAACACAGTTAAAAGAACTAGGCTTGATTACTTGGCGTCTCAGTTCGAAAATCTGAGGATGAGTGAGGATGAATCCAT
This sequence comes from Isatis tinctoria, assembly GCA_010577795.1. NCBI lineage: Eukaryota > Viridiplantae > Streptophyta > Magnoliopsida > Brassicales > Brassicaceae > Isatis > Isatis tinctoria. The sequence continues at coordinate 16,876,206 of CM021249.1, read as the reverse complement.
AACAACTTTTGGCTCAAAGCTCACTTCTATTGCAAATGAAGCTAGTGTCCTTGGTAAGGACTATAAAGACAAGAAACTGGTTAAGAAGATGATCCGATGTCTGCCTGCGAAGTTCTCATCTTATAAGGCTCTATTCAAAGCTGGGATGAATACAGATGAGATGAAGTTCTCTCAGTTAGTTGGTATTCTCAAGGCTGAAGAAATGGAAATGTCATCACCTGTCACCTCAGATAACTCCAAGACTAAGAAAGGGATTGCTTTCGCTGCTGAAAAACATAAAGACCGTATCCAGAATCTTCAGGATAGTCTGAATCAGAAAGTGGATGAAAGTGTGAGTTTGCTGGCACGAAACTTCAAGAAAGCTCTGAAGAGAATAGAAAAAGGACAAGGAAGGAGTCAGAAGTTTCATCAAAACAATGATTCGAGTCAAGATTGGAAGCGTGATAGGAACATGCGAGGAGACTCCAGCCAGAGTAGGAACAAGAGAAGGGATGTTCAGTGTCATGAATGTGATGGCTTTGGTCACTACAAAGCTGATTGTCCTTTGACAAGGCGCAAGGAAATGAAGTGTGGAGAATGCAAAGGACGAGGTCATATGAAAACAGAATGTCCAAACTTGCAGAAAAGAAATGAGAAAGCACTGCTGAGTTTTAGTGATACTGAATCAGAAGAAGAGAGTGACGATGAAGGGATGCTTAACATGGTTGCTCTAATAGGAGAAACAAAAGCTGTGGATGCAGATCTTGATTCAGAATCTGATAATGAAGAAATTGATCCTAAGGTTGAATATCGAAAGATATATGACAACTGGGTTGAAATGAGTAATGAGAATCTGAAGCTTATGAAAGAGAAGGCTCTACTTGAGGCTCAGATAAATATTCTTGAGATGGAGAAACCCACTGTTGTCAAGGAAGATAAGTCAGTGAAACATACTGAGATGGATTCAGTGTCTCATGGGATATCTCTGAATGAACAACAGAAGATTGCAGAGTTAGAGAAGAAAATGAGTGCTCTTATAGATCTGCTCTCTCAGGAGAAGGAGAAAAATTGTAGCCTTGAACATAATCTGAGTGACAATCAAAAGAAAATCAGAATGCTCAACAAGGGAACAAAGGATTTGGATCAACTTCTGGCAATGGGACAGCCTGGTAAACAGAATTGGGGTCTTGGATACAATGGCTTCCGTGAAACAGATGGTAAGAGTCTTGATCTGGGAACAGAAGGACTTAGCAATTTTGTTCGTGCAAAAGCTACTGGTGGTGAAAAAGGGTGGAGCACATAGGAGAAACCTCAACTACACGAGTCAACAAGGATAGAGAGATTAAGACTGTGGTACAGAAAGTGAAGCGAGGTTGCTACTACTGTGGACGGTGTGGACATATTCGCAGGTACTGCTTCGATCTGAAGAATAAGATCAGACAAGCATGGAGTCTTAACAAATGCTACATTGAACCGCAGAGCTACTTCAGAGTGTGGATAGCAAAAGCATTTCTCTATTCTAAGACAGAAGCAAAGACGCATGAAGAGGAATTAGACCTTGTGTGCAATATCAGTGTGATGACAGCTGAACCTGACAGGCTCATTGGAAATGTGGCGTACATGTCAAGTGACCAACCTAAGGAAATGTCCTGGTACTTTGACAGTGGCTGTTCTAGACATATGACTGGGCAACAACGTGTTCTATCTTCATACACAGAGATTAATGGTGGAAAAGTGACTTTTGGAGATGGTGGAAAAGGAAAGATTATGGGAGTTGGAGAAATCAGTGAAGATGATCAGCCAACATTGATCAAAGTCTACTTTGTGGAAGGCTTGAAGGCTAATCTAATCAGTGTGAGTCAACTTTGTGATGAAGGTTTGAAAGTGATTTTCACTAAGATTGACTGTCAAGCTGTTGATGAAGATGGAAAGGTTGTGCTGTGTGGTGTGAGGTCTGGAAATAATTGTTACATGTGGAAGAATTCTGAGCAATGTCTGAAGGCAGAAGAGTCGCAATTGGAGCTGTGGCACAAAAGACTTGGACATATGAATGTTAATGGGATGTTAAGAATTGTTAAAGCTGATGTTGTCCGTGGAATTCCAAAGTTGGAAGAAATTGCAATCCTTGTTTGCAAAGCATGCTGTCAGGGCAAACAAATCAAGGTACAGCACAAGCAAGTCAAGGAGATTGGATCTAAAAGGCTGCTGGAACTAGTTCATATGGACTTGATGGGACCAATTCAGACTGAGAGTATAGCAGGAAAAAGGTACATTTTTGTCTTAGTGGATGACTTCTCAAGATTCACCTGGTGAGGTTTTTGAGAGAGAAATCTGAAACTCTTGAGAGCTTTAAGATACTAGCTCTTCAATTATCAAATGAGAAGGGACACATTGCTCAGATAAGGAGTGACCATGGTGGTGAATTCCAAAATGATGCTTTTGAGCAATTTTGCCAGTCACAAGGAATCAAACATCAGTACTCAGCACCAAGAACACCTCAACAGAATGGGATAGTTGAGAGGAAAAATCGGACACTACAAGAGATGGCAAGAGCTGTGCTCCAATATAACAAGGTTCCTACTCGTTTTTGGGCTGAGGCGGTTAGCACAGCTTGTTACATAATCAACCGTGTTTATGTCAAGCCAGGTACAAAGACCACACCATATGAAATATGGAGAGGAAAGACACCTAACTTGAGCCATTTTCATATCTTTGGTTGCATCTGTTACATTCTTCGAGATAAAGACAACCTAGGAAAGTTTGACTCAAGGAGTGAAGAAGGTGTGTTTCTGGGATACTCAACACACAGTATGGCTTACAGAGTGTACAATAAAACCTCCAAAACAATTGTTGAATCAGTGAATGTCGTCTTTGATGACAAAAGTGGAAAAGGATTTGGAGATGTTGTTCCAGTTGAAGATGCAGAACAGAGAGAAAATGCGCAAAAAGAAGGATCATCTGGTACATCTGAAAAGGAAGATGAAACTGAACCACAGCAGATTCAAGTCCATAGAAATCATTCTCCTAGTGATGTAATTGGCAACTTACAAAGTGGCAGAAAAACCAGGAATGTTCAGATAAACTTCAAAGATATGATCAAGTTTGCTTGTTTCATTTCGTTGGTGGAACCAAAGAACATAGTAGAGGCTCTTGATGATGACTTCTGGACTGAAGCCATGCATGAAGAACTAGATCAGTTTGTGAGACTTGGTGTGTGGGATTTGGGTCCAAAACCAGAAGGTGTTAATGTGGTTGGTACTAAGTGGGTTTACAAAAATAAGATTGATGAAGACGGTAATGTTGTGAGAAACAAGGCACGCTTGGTGGCACAAGGTTACTGTCAAATATAAGGGGTTGATTTTGATGAAACTCTGGTAAATGAGTTTGTCAAGAATATGACTCAAGAATTTGAGATGAGCATGGTTGGCGAGTTGAACTACTTTCTTGGTCTTCAAATCAAGCAGAAAGATGATGGGATCTTCATATCTCAGAGTACTTATGCTCGTAATCTGGTGTCTAGGTTTGATATGCAAATGTCTAAGGAAGCGAAAACACCAATGGGCACAACCTGCAAGCTTTCAAAGGATGAAGCTGGAACTAGAGTGGATGAGAAGCTGTCTCGAGCCATGATAGGAAGTCTCTTGTATCTCACAGCTAGTAGACCTGATCTCTGTTACAGTGTTGGGGTATGTGTGAGATATCAAGCTTGTCCTAAAGTGTCACACCTAACTGCAGTCAAGAGAATCATCAAATATTTAAAGGGAACTACTCATCTTTGGCTGTACTACACTAAGGACACAAACACTAATCTGGCAGGGTATTGTGATGCAAACTGGGCAGGCTGTTTGGATGATAGGAGGAGCACTTCTGGAGGTTGTTTCTTCCTTGGTAATAACATGGTCTCATGGCACAGTAAGAAGCAGAACTGTGTTTCCTTGTCTACAGCAGAAGCCGAATATATTGCCCTTGGAAGTTGCTGCACACAACTACTATGGATGCAATCCATGCTTGAAGACTATGGTATGAACTCTAACCCTCTTCTTGTACATTGTGATAATATGAGTGCAATAAATATCTCTAAAAATCCTGTCCAGCATTCACGTACCAAACACATAGCTATTAGGCATCACTTTGTTAGAGAACTTGTTGAGGCGAAAGTAGTAGAAATAGATCATGTCTCATCTGAGAAGCAACTAGCTGATATATTTACCAAGGCTCTTGATCTAAACACATTCTTCAATGTACAATAATAACCTCAAATCTAACAGTTTCAATCTTAATAACATATACCACTTGGGAGTTTACGGTGATGAAAGAAGCAAAGTGTGTGGGCACAAAGTCCTATCTAAGGAATATGCAGAAGGTGGGAGACTACATAAAAGTCTTATATAGTATAGACTCTGAAATCACTCCCATATACTATTCAAAGTTCTATAAATGTATTATCTTTATATATACCATGAACGACCTCCACATCGCATAACCCATCCATACTCAACATGATTAAATACAAGTTTGCCAAAAAGACCATACCCTCAGCGAATTAATCGGCTTCACAGAATTTATCCCTGAAGAACAACAAATCCCATAATGCAAGCATACTTACAGATATGAGGCACCATCTGATGCTTTATCTCTTATTGAGATGTTTGAAGCTTCCTAATAAAGTAATTCAGTAGTTAAAAATCCAAGAAGAACAGCAATAACATCATTTAAAGACACACATAATAGCATTGAATGTTCCATGGTGTCCCGAAAAAATCCCAACAATCACTACTTCACAAAGCATTGATTAATGTTACACATTGAATAGATCAACAAAGGCACAGTAAGTATTCTAAATACTCCAATATTAGCACGTTGAAGAAAAACTTAAGACAACTAACTAAATGTTTACTACTTACTCTTTCACTCTACTTTTCTTACGTAGAAGAAAAACTTAAGACAGCCTAACTAAATGTTTACGGAGCAATACTAGCTAAAGTGGTGTTGTAGCTGTTTGATGTGTTTAGGTTTAAACCACTTCATTAATTTCGGTTTTGGACCGGTTTGTTAAAAAAGTCAGATTTCTAGTACGTTTCAAATACTGTGTAGTTCCGTTAGATTGCTTTGCTTGTGATAGATTGCTTTGCTTGTGAACAAAAACGAAAAAGTTTGATAGATAGATCATCTTTTTCCACAGAATGCAAAATAAAGAAACTACAAATAACAAGATGTCTCAAACAGAAAGCAGATAAAACACTTCAGAGGAATCAGACATCCGGGTCAATGCTAGGGCCATGTGGGTGTGAAGTAGACAAAGCTCTGAGATGTTCATATTCCCCAGCTCTCTACCACTCATTCTCCTGTGAGACATTCAAGGAAAAACATGAGTAATCATAGTGAAAAAACATGAGCAAGCAAACATAGACAAGTTTAGTACTTACTCCTTCAATAACCATAATCTCTGGAACTCGCTCTCCATGGATTCAGCTTTTTGTCTCTCAAACTCTATCTGATCTTCTGACTTTTGTGGTGCTTCTCCAGAGCTGTTATATATCCATCCCACCACAAGTCAGGCGCACAATTGATTCAGTGATAAAAAATAAAATAAAAAGTAAGACATACAGCATAATGTGTTTTTCTAAGTATTCAAACTAGTCCAATAAAATAGCTAAATAAGCCAACAAAACAAAGAATATCAGGGTATGATTCTGCAATAAGACAACTGGTTCCATATCACATTCTTAATCCAAGTCACTAATTCAACAAAAGAAACCCTTTGCATGACTTGTTCTAGCGAAACCCAACAAAAAGCTAAGAAATTACCTGCTAGGAGGAGCCAAAAGCTCTTTATCCTTATCCCCTGCTTCCCTCTTCTCTCGCATCTTCTCCTGTCATAATATAACAAGATGTTTAAGAGGAGAAACAAGTAATTCTATTATGTTTAAACTTTTTTTTTGTGGTATTAACCAGTTGTTTGTCCACAGTGAGCATGGCCTCGCGAAGCCGGCTTCTCAGTGATTGCAGCTCATGGTAACTCAAACCGTAGAGATCCTTACCAGTCATTCTCCTGGGAATATAAAGGAAAGCTTAAGTGAACAGCAGTGGAGTGGAAAGAAAGGAGACAAATTAATGAAAGAGCTATATACCTGGTCACAAGCTGTAATCTCTTGAGTTTGCTCTCCAGTGATTCGTCATCTTCTTGTTTGTGTTGCCTTGTTTCATATCTGAAAAGATATTGCAGAAATCCGTCAACAAAACCCTAGTAAATACAACAAAATCCGTCAATTAATCTTACCTGTTGCCGCTGGATTTTCCGCAGAAATCGCAGCACACTCTCTTCTTCTTCTTCGTCACATCCATTCCACTCCTCTTCGTCATCTTATCCATCTTTCTGTGTAATCCAAGACCTAAACCTAAAAACAAGTTACAAACCAGAAGTGAATTCACATTTATATGGGAACGTGCAAATTGAGAATCAAGTTTAATATTCACAGAGAGAAGATGAAGTGTTGATGATAGGAGCAAACTATATATATCAGTGCCTTTGCTTTTAACACAGTATTTGCAACGCAACATCTATAGATTTCCTCTTCTCTCTCTCTCTCTCTCTAAAACTTGCATAATATTGTGTCAAATGCAGCAATCAATATAGAAGATACGCCATCAGAACTATGATAAGATCTAAACGCAGTTCTTATTCAGTTCCCCAAACTAGAAAAATGAGGACTCTCAACTCTCAACCAAGAGCCGATCAGACCCTAGAAATGCACACCATAAACAATCTGCAGACTTCAGGGCCATCTTTATAAACCAACTCGCAACAGCTATAATTTGTTACTTTCAGTCCTACGCTTAGTTATAATAGACCTACAGGTAAAGTTTGAGCAGCTGAACTTCTTCACCTAGTTTCTTAGCTTCTTAGACAAATGACAGAAGCTCCTAGTTTACACAAAAGCTATGGAAGCAAGCAAGAACCAATTACAAGTATGATGACGTGAGGATAAAAAAGTCGTTGTTCTATTTTCCAAATGAGGATTATGACAATTATATTAAGGATATTGCAACTTCTCATCAAGACGTCATGTCCAGAGAGATCGTTACGATAGAAATCTACACAAGGCATCATAGCTAAATACAACAACGTGAGCTAAAGCAAACCCAGCGTCTGCAAATCTACGTTTGTTTCAACTAATTGTTAAAAAAAACTTGTGTTAAAGGAACAAACCTCGATCGATTACAGTAACCCAGTTCCACCAAAACCCTGAAATTTTCAGAAAGCTTTCTTAGACAAAGAGAAAGCATTTTCCAAAGAACTTAACATCCAAAAGGGTCTAATTGATGAGAATGAAGATGGACTTACCCGAAGCGACAGCGACAGAGAAGGAAATCGAAGATGATGAATAGTAAGTAAAGCGAAAGCGACGAACGGCGACAACAAGTTTTGGGGTTAATTATATCTACCGAATATTACACTATAGTCCTTTATTCTTTCAAATTTTCTGTTTTCGTCAATTAAGTTAACTCTTTTATCAATTATAACCAGTTGACACCATTAGCCCTGGGCGTTTGGTTTTCGGTTCGGTTCGGTTCGGTTTTTTTCGGTTTTCGGTTTTTCGGTTATAGATATTTAGTAACCATTCGGTTAATCATAAAATTCGGTTCGGTTTCGGTTCGGTTTTTTCGGTTTTCGGTTTTTTCGGTTATAGAGATTTAGTAACCGTTCGGTTAATCATAAAATTCGGTTCGGTTTCGGTTCGGTTTCGGTTCGGTTATTTCGGTTTCGGTTCCGGTTTTTTTTTATATTTTTTGGATAATTTGGATAAAAAACCGGATAACTTCGGATAATATCGGATAATTTCGGATATTTTGGATAAAACATTTGGATAATTTTGGATAATTCGGTTTTTTTACTAATATTTGGTTAATTTTAATTATTTAATTATTTTAAATATAAATATAAATAATATTTTTAAGTATATGGATCGTATTTCGGATATTCGGTTATCCGTTCGGTTATCCATTCGGTTTCGGTTCGGTTCGGTTTCGGTTCGGTTTTTTCGGTTATAGAGATTTAGTAACCGTTCGATTAATCATAAAATTCGGTTCGGTTCGGTTTCGGTTATTTCGGTTCGGTTTCGGTTCGGTTTTCGGTTTTCGGTTAAAATGCCCAGGGCTAGACACCATGGTGCTATATATATATATATATATATATATATATATATATATATATATATATAATTGGTTCTACCCTGATATTAACATTTGTGAGACTCATAAGTTTTAGTATCTTTTTCTCTCCGTTTTCTGTACCGATAATTCCATAATGTTCTAGATTCGGATGCAATGTTATTTGATTTCTTAGACATTTATATCAAAGGTTTATGAAATGCTTTCAATTGATACATGTAGGAGGTCTGGGCATTCAAGTTTTTGGGTCGGTTCTATTCGGGTTCGGATCTTTCGGTAGAGGAGTTTAGGATCCGTTCGGGTATTGTAGAATTTCGGTTCGGTTTCGGGTCGGTTCCTTTCGGGTCCGGATCTGTTCAGGTCTGAAAATTTAGAACATTCAAAGCAAAAAATTAGGAAGAAAAGAAAAAAACTTTTAACTTTGTTAGTGTGTTTTGGTTTCGGGTTATCGGGTACACAATCGGGTCTCGGGTTCAGATCGGATTCGGTTCGGTTTTATTAGGGTTCGGGTCTTTCAGGTAGAAGAGGCTGCGCCATTTCCACACCATCTTCAACATCGTCATATGTTGCTTCCTAAGAATATGAACAAAAAATTAATGTGAAATAGTAAATTTATTGATAATAGAAAATAATGGTTATTGTTATTATTACCTTGGTTTTTGATGGAAATTGATCAATAGTTTGTTTCACCGAAATCTTCAATTTGAAATAGAACAAAAATAAAAGGTTCCTGAAGGTGAGAAGAATGAAAGAGAGAAAAATATCCAAGTAGAAAATAAATAAGTAGAACATAAGTTAAATAGAAACTTTTTTGGATTTTTTAAAATTTTGAAACATATATTAACTGACTAAATTTAGATATTTAGATATTTATAATTGCAGAAAAATAGTAAATTTGAAAAGAAGACTTTTTTCTATCCATATTAATAGCTTTGGGCCAAAAAACTACTATTTCAATTTGACTAAACCAAAAATATTTACACTAATAAAAAAATTATTATACATTTTTAAAATTTAATTAGATGTGGGAAGAATTAACAAATATCTATAAAATATAAAAAATAAAAAATTAAAGAGAAAGAGATTTGGCTGTTGTGCAGGTTGGCTATTCTTTTATACATGTTGAAAAATAAAATAGAATATGTTTTATTTAAAAAATCAAATCAATTATATTTATATATGTAGTTAAGAGTTATATATACAAAATCAACTAAGTTAGTATATAAGAATGGAATTACCTTTACGAATTATCTTCACGTTTCTTACGGATATTTTTTTCTACAAAACTATATATATATATATATATATATATTTAAATAAAGATATTTTGGAGGTTTATTATTGATAAACTTAAAATAAAATTTCAAAATTTGTTGTTTATATCTTAAATCAGTTCAATATAGACCCAACATAAATGTAAAATTTTGATCTCTTTTTCAAAACCAAATAAATAAAAAACAACTAATTAAATATAAATACAAATTGAGGAGAAGGATATATCCCTTGCCTAAATACAATTGAATATCAAGCTTATTTTTGTATATAATTGATGTTAGTATTTTCTTATAGTCTTTCCCTTCTTCTCCTATGTATACTTTTGTCTTAATTTTGTAGATAATTGATGTTACTATCTTTTTATATTCTTTCCCTTCTTCTCCTATATATATATATATACACTAGGTGACTCACCCGCGCATATGCGTGGGATTGAATATTTATAGTTAATTCTTATTTTTATTTTTTTCTTTTAAATTTTGTTTGTTTTTTTGCATTTTTTATTGTTTTAAGATCAAATATGAAATAATATTATATAACTTTTAGTTGTTGTTTTAATTATGGCTATTGTTTTGGATTAAGTTATAATGATTTGCATTGTTTTGGATTACTTTATTTGGCAAAATTTTCAATTTTCATTTATGATTTTTGTTTTGTTTTTCTAATTTTTTGGTTTGTTTATATCTTGTAAATATGGTTAATTAAGATTAGTTTGATTATTTTATGTTATCTTGATAAAAAAAAATTAATTTCTCGGCTTTTTCTATATACACGTGTTTGGTTTTTAAATTTTTTTTGTAAATCTACTGATCAGTTAAACATTGAATCTAAAATTTTAGATTTGATTTAGTGGGTTTAAAACTATTTAGACCCATTAAAATTAGGCAAAATTACATAATTATAAATTGATCTTTTAACTTTCTAAACCACCATATTCACAAATCTAGCAATTCTAAAATAAAGCTGTGTACCCCTTAGAAAGAGTAGATGTATATTTTTATTGGAAATGGTAGATGTATATTTGTAATTCTAAAACAAATGATCTTAAAATCATGTTGGATACTGATCTTGACAATCGTAAATGTGTATTATAGAAATTGATAATTCTAAAATCAACTTTATCTAAGAAAACATAAACAAAACATAATTTAAATTATTTAATGTTTATAATATTTCTTTATAAACAACATTTTTTGTGTCCTTTTGTGGTTTCCCTTCTTTGTAAATAATAAGAATCTTCAGATTAGACATTGATTTAACTTTGGAAACTGCAAACTTTGTAAAATAGAAATTTAAAAATTTAAAATTTATTTTATTGCAAAAAGAAAATAAAACTTGGATAGTTATAAAAAAGTAAAATAAAATAAATATGTAAAAAAACAAAAATGAAAAATTTTGAAAGTAAAACTTCCCTTTAATTTTAGAAATTTAAACTTTTATTGCAAACGAATTAAAATTAGATAGTTATACAAAAGTAAAATAAAATAAATTGATAAAGAAGAAAAAGGAAATTGCCAAAACTAAAGAAAAAGAAATTAAACAAAAAAACTTTGAGATTTTTTCCTTTTTATTTTTAGATTTAGGTATGCCGTATGTGGATGTTTTCTTTTTTAATTTTAATTAATATTGGGATATTTCTTTTTTATTATTCTTGTAAACACCTTTAAAAATCATAATTGTATTCGAAAACTGAATAGGAAATTCCAAAAACTTTAAAAATGAAATTTAGAAAGTAAAACTCCCATTTATTTTCATAAAAACGTTTTGAATTTATAAAAAACTATTTTGATAAAATATATATTTTCTTAAAAGCAAATTTCTATAGGAAATTCCAAAAACTTTAAAAAGGAAATTTAGAAAGTAAAACTCCCATTTATTTTTATAAAAACGTTTTAAATTTATAAATAACTATTTTGATAAAATATATATTTTCTTAAAAGTAAATTTCTATTATAGCGAAAAAATAATTAAAAATTGAATAGTTAGTAAAAAGTAAAATAAAATATATTTTTAAATAATAAAAAGGAAATTGCAAAAATTGGAAAGAAAAATTTGAAAAATCAAACTTGTAAATAAGAAATAGAAAATTGCAAAAACTTAAATTTTTTTTATTAAACTCCTTTATTTTCTAAAACATGTTTTTAATATATAAATAGTTATTTTATAAAAAAAAAAGAAACTAAAAATTTCCTTTTTAAAAAATAAATAAATTAAAAAAAAATATCTCATTAAAAGTAAGTTATTTCCTTTTTAATATGATTTATAAAAAAATCTTTTCCTTTTCTTAATTTGTCGTTTTTATACCTATAAAAAAATTATTTTATTTTTTAAAATTATTAATGTGCTTTTTTAAAAAAAAAAATCATTAAACAAAAAATATATTAAAAGGTTCAGTAATGGCAAACTAATATAATAATTGAAATTCATTAAGGGTATCTGTGTAATCAACCTCGTGAGAATTAACGTGAGCGCGACACGTAGGAAACTGACTTCTCAAATAATATTATAGAGATACGCTTTTGCATTCTTTTTTTGTCTGAACTTTACTTTTGCACACATTTTATTTTAAAACGTAAATGGAAAAGAATAATTGTTTTTTATGTATATGAGTGGTGATTTTCTTTCATGAGAAATTAAAGTATATGAATAATGTAAATATACGTGTCTATTTGACTATTTATTAAATATAAGTTTTAGTTATCATTCTATTATTTGCGAAGTAAAAAGCTGATGTGTCATCCTCTCGGTTTTTATAGGCTTTTCGATTTTTTTTAATTAGTTATCGTGGCTTTTTCTTTTGTTCTGATTGGTCGAGCGTCCAGTCAGCCGCTGACTCATTAAAATCCGTTAAGACCTAGGCCCAAGCGAAACAGGCTTTTAACGGATTTCGGTTTATGATTTTTTGCTGGGCTGTTGCGTGGATTGAATTGGTGGCCTGGTTATTCGGGTATTACGAAACGGTGTCGTTTAGTTTAAAAATAAAAACGATTTTACATTTGTGTTTATCTACTGTTATTGTATTTTATAAAATTGTTTCTCGGGTTATTCTGAAACGTCGTAGTTTCTTTCCTTGTTTCTCGGGTTATTCTGAAACGTCCTCGTTTCTTGCCTTATAAGAAAAACGGGTTTCGTGTCTGTGTTTATCTATTGTTGCGGTGATTTTTTAAATTTGTTTTCTGTATTTGTTATCCCGTTTACTGCGAAAAAGATGGATTAAGTTATGCGTTTTGTTGTTCGGGATGACACTGAAACGATGTCGTTTGTGATGGGTGTGTACATGTGTAGAACGAAATAGCGTGTCGTTTAAGATATTTTACGATGTTTGTATTATCCGATGAGATGATTATAAAACTTCCAGTTCTTGATTTGTTAAAAAAAATCAGAAAAAGGGCAAAACGGTGTCATTTAACGCAGGTATGTGTTTAAAAAAAAAAAAAAAAAAACAGCTGTCGTCTAGAATCTGAGATTGCACCGTATATCTTGGACTAATCCGGATAAGTATATTCTTTCTCGTGAATATTTAACGAGAAAAATAAGGTGGATGAGATCGTGGTGGTGTTTATCCGGTGGTTAAATAATACTATAGGTTTATGTGACCTAAGCTTTAGAACCTATATATACTCCTTTCGGGTTTAGTTACCTTCTCCTCTCGCATCTTTGCTATATTTTTTTTGCATTGTTCGTTGTTATTGTTTAGGTTTTAGTTTTAGTATCTTTTGTGCGTTTGTATTTCTGTTGTGTGTGTGTGTATTTATCGTTTAGTGTGTATCTGATTGTTTCTATTGGTGTGTAGGACTCGCCGGTCGGGAGCTTTGAGATCGGTTGGATTTTGCTTTCGCAAACGAGGGCATTGATCAGCGTCTTCGATGTCCGGTGAGTTACCATCGGTAAGAGTTCTGATTGATGTGTGTGTGTTTTTCCCTTTTTTACGGTACCGGAGTTATTTTCGTTATTAGCTGTTTTTTTTTCATCTGTTTCTAACGTCTGTGGCCAAGATCTTTTTTCCTGTTTGTGCATGTTAGTGTATTGTGTTTTTATCTCCGTTTTTTTTTTTTTTTTTTTGCTTATGAACTGCTTCTAACGTGTGTAGCCAGACTTTTATTACTGTTCGTGCAGGTTAGTACATAAATGTAAACAGGTATTCCACGCAATCTTGTCTCTGTTCTACACTTTTTTTTTTTTTCGTTTCTTTGATTCTACCTCTATTTATGTTTTTTTTCTTTGTTGTTTTCTTATCAGGTGTAAGGTAACTTCGCTGCGTTTTTCCTTTGTTCGTGTTTGGTTTTTTGTATCAGTTCGTTTTAACGTTTTTAAAAAAATATTTTTCTGTGTCTTGTTTTGCATGATTAGGTACGGGATCCTTTTTTATATCTTTTCTTTATTCTGCTGTTCTACCTTTTGTTGTGTTTATTTTTTCCAGATCTTATTTCTTTTGTTTAGTGGTTGGTTATGTTCGTAACTTTCTAATTCTTCGTGATTGTCTATTCTTTGTTTTTATGTTTTCTCGGTTTTTCTTTTGTTTTGTTTCTAGGTCTTTTTTTCTTTTTTTCAGTAATTGGTTTGGTTGGTAATGTTCTAAATCTTTGTGGTTGTCTATTCGCTGTTTTTACATTTATTCTTTTTTTTTAGATGTAAATTGTTTTGCAGTGGTTGTTTGTGTTCTCCGACTCGCTGTGGCTTTTATTTCGGTTAAACGGTGGCTTTTTGCGTGTGCATCAAGGATCTATTTTTATCGTTTATTGGGTAAGTATTGTCTGTTGATTAGTTTTTGAGATGCTAGGTTTTTGTAATTTCTAATTCTTCGTGATTGTCTATTATTTGTTTTTACCTTTTTTTGTTTTTTTTTTTGTTTTAGGTCTTTTTTCTTTTGTTCAGTGATTGGTTTTGTAGGTAATTTTCTAAATCTTCATGATTGTCTGTTCGTTGTTTTTGCGTTTGTTCGTTTTTTTTTTTAAATGTAAATTGTTTTGCAGTGGTTGTTTGTGTTCTCGGACTCGCGGTGGCTTTTGTTTAGGTTAAACGGTGGCTTTTTGCGTGTGTATCAAGGAGCTATTTTTATCGATTTATTGGGTAAGTATTGTCTGTTGATTAGTTTTTGAGATGCTAGGTTTATATTTTGTGGTTATTCTGTGTTTTTTCGTTTAATGTTGTTTTGGGTTAATACTATTTTTTGGTTGTTGTCGTGAGGGTTACGTGCCTATAAAAATTTAACTTCCTCGCTTTGTCTGAGTATATTGACTGGTAAACTATCTTACGATCTATGTTGTGGTTTGACCGTGTCTATTTATGTTTTGCGTTCGTTAGTATGCATGGTTGTCATCTGCTGGCCATTTAGTGTGCATGGTTTAGTTTTACATTTTTATTGCTGTCGTTTTGGTTGTGTATGTTCCAAACTTTGATTTTTCTTTTTTTTCACGTGTGTTAGTTTGGTAGCGAATGTATCATGTCTAGATTTAGTTTGTTTCACCTTTTTATATATTTTCTTCCGTATTCATCGGCATTTTCTTATCTGATATAATTCGTTTTTATGTGTTTCAGTTAGGTTTAATGTTTTTGGTGCATTTATGTTTTTTTTAAAAAGTAAAGGGTTAAACCCAGGTCACTATTGGAACCAGACCTAAGCCTGGGTGGGAGGTGCAGCACACCAGGATGCCTGTTTTCATTTATGTTGTTGTTGTTTGTGTGTTTTCTTTGTTTTCGTGTGAATTTGATCGCATGGTTTGGTTTTTTGTAGGATTCATGGATCAGGAACTTCAATATGGGGATGGATTTTGCTATCGAAAACGAAAACAGGGTGCTCAGAAATAACTGGATCTTTGTAATTCTCAGATGTTTTTGATTTTTGTTTGTACGTGAACTTCCCGTTTACTGTTTACTATTTAACGTAAGAGTTCATTTTTTTTTAAGTTTGTGTTTTTGTTTTTATTATGTGCAGATTATAACTAAAGCAATCTAACAGGTAACCTTTGAGGAAATCGATAAATTCGTTCGAAACTCGTCTTTTCCAAATTTTCCGTCTCTCTCTCTCTGTCTTCTTTTTTTTTTTTTTTTTTTTTTTTTGAAAGGATGTTAAATTCATTCAAACAAAAAACCTTGTTTACAGATCTCTGCAGCTTTTCTTTATAGTTCAGACAGCCGATTGTTTATGTTGAAAATAGAGAACAGATAGATTGAAAGAGTTTATCTAGTTGCTAGCCATCTCTGCATTGCATCCTCCAGTTTTTCTTTTCCACTGAGACGAAGCGAGAGGAAGCGGTTTCGAATCTGTCGATCGATATTGTGTACCAATGTCGAAATTGGTGGTAGAGCTTCTCCATGTTTTTTCCTGTTTCGAATCTGCCAGATATTAAAAACTGCGGTTTGTAGGAGATATCTGAGTATGAATTGACTTGTTTTGTCGAATCTTGAGCTGTGGGTGAGATCGACGATATGGTTCCAGCCGGTTGTATAATTCCCCATCATTATCCTGTTTGCAAGTTGGTGCCATGCTTGACGTGAAAAACCACAAGAGAAGAAGAGATGATCCCTTGTCTCTAAGCCATAGTTGCACAGAGTACAGGATCCATCTGCGGTCACACTCCAAGTAGTTATGCGGTCTCCCGTTGCCAGTCTGTTAAGTTGAGCCAGCCAAGTGATAAAGCTGAATTTTGGTGTTGCGTTAGAAAACCATATTCCTTCGTACCAAGGAACAAGAACTTGAGAACCTCTGATAATCTTCATTGTTGTTTTGGTGTTGAAGGTTTCCTTAAATTTTTCCTCTCCATATTTCCATAGAAAGACATCTTCATCTTGCGTTAACTCTTTTTCTTGAAGCCTTGATATTTCCGATTCAATCATCCGCAAACCTGTAGACCGACGCTGCGAGACACCATATCTCATAACATCACTGACTTTGGCCGTTAAAGGAATCCCAAGAGCACGAGTTCCTTGCAGTCCTGCAATATCCAACAAACGACCAAGTGTCGAACCAGAAAGAGGTAGATAAACCATTTCCAACTTCAATCTTGATGAGGGGAAAAGCTAACTCTCTGTATTGCAATATTTTTTTCCACATCCATGACCCTAGGGAGGTTTTTTCACTTATTGACCAGAAAGATTGTTGTCAAATAAGATAACGATGTATCCATTGGACCCATAGAGATGATCTGCATGTTAAAATTCTCCATATTAGCTTGAGACAAGACACTTTATTTACCTCTGTTAGGGACTGCAAACCCAAACCTCCCTCTTCCTTTGGTTTACAAACTTCTGTCCACGCAACCTTCGCCTTATGCGTGTTCAAAACAGGACCCGACCAGAGGAATGCTGCACACAGTTTATCTATTTCCTGGATACAAGATTTTGGTAGCCTGAAAGCTGACAGCCAGAAGTTCGTTAAACCCTGGATAACCGAACAAATGAGTTGAAGACGGCCAGAAAAAGATAGATGTCGGACTGTCCATGAGCTTATTTTTGCTTTAATCTTTTCAATCAGAGGAGAGTAATCACCGCTTTTCATTTGCTTGGTCATGAGAGGCAGCCCAAGATATCTCACTGGAAGAGATCCAGATGCAAGTGGGAAATCGTTGTTGATGGATACGCTATCAGGCTCATTTACACCAGCCAGATACAGACTTGATTTTTCCACACTTATTTGCAGACCTGAAATTTTACCAAAACACTCAAACACTTTCAATATCCCTTGTATTGAGCTTTTTTTTCCATCAGAGAAAACAATCATATCATCAGCAAAACAAAGGTGTGTTAAGTTGAGATCTTTGCAGTAGGGGTGATAACCGAATTCATTATTTTCTGCAGCTCTGTTCAGCATTCGTGATAGCACTTGCATGGAGATTACGAAAAGGTATGGAGATAGAGAACATCCTTGACGCAGACCTCGAGTGCTATTGAAATACCCAGCCAATTCCCCGTTCACTTGCACTGAAAACGAAGCCATTGTAATACATCTTTGAATCCACGAGATGAACCTTTCCGGTATACCCAATGCGGCAAGAGTAGAGAGTATAAAGGGCCATTGGACTGAATCAAATGCTTTGGCAATGTCTATCTTTAATGCGCAGCGAGGGGAAACAGTATCCTTATGGTAGCTCTTAACCAGTTCAGAGGCCAGTAGTACATTCTCCATCAGAAGTCGATCTTTGACAAAAGCTGATTGGTTTGGGGATATAAATTCCGGTAAGATGCGTTTCAGTCTGTTGGCCAATAACTTTGAAATTACCTTGTAAAGTACATTGCAACATGATATTGGTCTGTAGTCTTCCATCCGCGTTGCTTCTTCCTTCTTTGGAATAAGGGCAAGTATAGTTGAGTTTACCCCTTTTGGTAGAAAACCCGTAGTGAAGAATGATTGGATGGCACTTACAAAATCTTTGTTTATAACAGACCAAGCCGCTTTGAAGAACTCTGCAGTATAACCATCCGGCCCGGGTGATTTATTTTTTGCCATAGAGAAAAGGCACTTTTTTATTTCCTCTGCGGAGGCCGATTGAAGCAGCGTAGTTCGTTCCTCTTCTGCACATTCAAACCGTAGAAGTTCCTTGAGATCGTCGATAGAGGTCCCCGTAAAAGAGACAGGTTGGTGGTTGAGGAAATTCTGAAAGTGGTTAACCGCTTCTACTTTGATCTCATCTTGAGTATCTGCAATTGAACCATCCTGCCTTTGTATTTCTCTAATGGAATTTCGAGTTTTCCTAACCTGGACAGCGTTGTGGAACTGTTTATTATTGCCATCTCCAATGTTTAACCAATGAAGTTTTGCTCTCTGGCTCACTACTTTCTCTTCGATTTGTGATAGCAGAGACCATCTGTCAAAAGCTCGACCTTCCTGCTGAAGAGCTTCCGGACTTGGGTTCAAGAAAGATTCTGTCTGCAGTGCACAGAGTTGCTCATATGCCTGTTTTGTTTTCCTTTTAATCTCCCCGAATTTCTCCTTGCTAAGATGTCGCAGTGATTGCTTCAATCCCTTTAGCTTTTTTGAGAGCCTAAACAGAGCAGAAGTTGAAGCAAAGATATCCTCTGTACTCTCCCAATAAGTCTTAACTTGAGGCAAAAATTCGGGGCAGTCCGTTACCGCGTTGATGAACTTAAAAGGACGTCGTGGTCTAATAACATCAGAGGTAATCTTTATTCTGCAGCGTAGATGATCCGAACATCCCCCCGATTCAAAAACACTATAGGCTTGGGGAAAAGAATTAGACCAACTCTTGTTCATCAAACTCCTATCCAGTTTTTTACATATTACTCCTTCTTCTCTCTTATTGCACCATGTGAACCTAGGTCCTTGATAACTCATATCCAGTAGTGAGCATAGATTTGTCAGGTTCTGGAAATCATACATACCTTGAGGGTTGTTGATAATCTCATCCGAATGTTCCTCCGGGTCGAGGATTTCATTAAAATCACCACAAATCATCCATGGTTTGTTTCTGAAAATCGGAGATGAGTGATGAGAAAGGAGATCCTTCCACAACTCCTTTCTCTCGTCAGGAAGGTTTGAAGCGTAGATAAAAGAGCACCAAAATTCCTCTTCCACACCCTCCAAAAGTATGGAACAAGTAATCATCTGGTCGCTTTTGAAACAAGGGGTTACTCTTGTCGTAGGGCTCCATGTTACCCAGATTCTACCTAGGCGGTTGTGTTCATAATTGGAGAGGAAAGACCAACTTGGAAAGGCCGTCGAAACAATGCGCATAGCACTTTTTTCCTGAACACGAGTTTCCAACAAGCATCCAAATTGCAGAGAGTTATTTAGAAGCAAATCCTTTACCACTTTATGCTTTTTCGGATTGTTGAATCCTCTGATATTCCAGAAAAAACCCGACATTAAAACTTGCGTTTGGGGGCTTTTTTATTCAAACCACTCGGACCAGCATCCTTGCGTATTTGAACATGTGAAACCAGGACCTTATGGTTGTCCTTTGAATCTCTGGGTAGATATTGTCTTGTTGTTGTTTCCGATTTTTGCTGTGTTGGTAGATTCTCCACCTTGTCAGTCGTGGTTTCCTTCTCTTTTAATGTCGCTTCCACATTCTTTTGCATATCCTGTGTATCTCGGATTTCTCCTTCTTCTTCCTCTGTCTGCATCAGCACTGAGAACCGTGATTTTGCCAGGATTGAAACCTCTCCGAAAGCTAACTTGTTTTTCATTTTTTCAGGTGATCTTGCCGATTTTGCTGGAGTAGACCACTCACTGCCTGTCTGATCTTCTGGGGGAGTTATATCATCATGTACCACTTCTGTCGAAATTTGCATAGATGGCACTTCTTGTTGAAACTCTGTGTCAACTTCAGCTCCCTCTTGCGTTTCTTTGATGACTATAGTTTGTGTTTCCAGAGCCTCCTCTGTTTCATTAATTGCTTCCTTTTCAATACTGAAAGCTTCCGCCGAGATAGGTTTTTGACTCTCCTCAAGGATGGCCGTGGTGTTTTCTGTAACGTTTGTAACAATCACGTTTGTCTTCGAAATAGCTTTAGTGTAGACCTTAGCAATGTGTCCCCATTTTTTCTTACAAGAATACGAGAAGAGTTTTCGGCGCGGTAAAGAACACAGAGCCTCCTCCGTCCATTCAGGATGCATCTGATTGGGTTTGTCCTCCTCTTAATTTATTCTATGTTTCTCTTTCACGGTTTCAATTGGGGAATTCCTCCTCAAATCGTTTGTTTTGTAATGTGGAGAATTATGGATTCCTTTGCGGTTTTACAGAGTGATATAAGGGTTTAGTTGTGTTTGATCATCGATCATTCTTCATAGATGATTTAGGTTTTCGAGATTTTCAGTTTGGATTGACTGAAAGCTAAGATGAATTTTTAGAGATACTTTCGTAGGAAAGTTTTAAGGGATATTAGAGCCAGTAAGATCCAAAAGAAGGAAAAATTAAACTCAGCTTCGTTGCAATTTTTATGTTTTCTTTAGATAGAAAAAAGAGGAGATTCAGTGGAAGATGAGATAAAGAAGCTTGATGTCGTTCTCTGCAAATACAGAGAACATATAGAAAGACGAGACCTGGTCCAGCACAAGAAGCTGTCAAAGCTCGGTTTAGTGGGTTCTCATTTAGCTATATTTATATGTAGCTTTCGTAGGTTTTCCATGGTTTTAGTTTTTTTCATTGTGTGTGGTCTTTTAGTAGTATGGTGGTGCTCCCTTACGTGTTCATCCTTATGAATTTGTCCTTTTTCTTCAGAAGATAAACTTTGTCCTTTATTTTGAAGTTGTAAATTTTTGAATACCTTATTAAAGTATTCCTTGTTTCCTGCAATTCTACAATCCGGGAGAAGATTATACCTCATCCTGTTTCATGGTTTACTGGTGAGGCTATTGAAGGAGAGGAGTTTGACATAGACAGTGACGATGAAGATGATATTGATGAGGACGAAGATGAGGAAGAAGAATATAGCAAGACCAAAAAGAAGGTATTGTAATCCTACACAAGGTACATAACCAGTTTCCTCACTCATTATAGTTTTTTTGCCTGAGTCAAACCTATATACTTATAGTATCTGGTAAAGAATCCGACACCAATAAATCATGGAAAAGTCGTAAACTATTTGAGATATTAGGCTCGACCATGCTCACAAAAGGAGAGAATGGCTCATGTATAATTAGAGCTAGCGGAAATAACTGGTCAAGGCCATTGATGCACGAATCTGTGAATCATAGAAACTTGAACACTTATCTGACTAAAGTTGCATTACAAGTAGACAGAATTTTAGAGAAAGAACGTTTTCTAAGAATCATCTTTATGCATATATAAAGCTTAGACTGTTTCTGGTATTGCAAATCAGTGTGCTATGTTTGTGATGATGTGGTAGACTAATATGTCTATTCTTCTATTAAATCAAATTGCAGAAAGGAGGCAGACCTCAGCCTAATAATGGGCAACAAGGGGAGAGGCCTCCTCAATGCAAGCAACAGAACGGTAAACAAAATCGAGGCCACAAAAATGTTGTGGGTTTTGAGTGAAGTTTTATGTAAGGAAAAAATGTTTTGAGGACTGCCCACTGAAGTTTCGATGGAGGCAAGATTTAAGCCTCCAGGATTGATGCTTCTGGGACCCTGGTCGTTCTCATTAATTTGTTTTTAGTCGCATAGGAGCGAATACAAATTAAATAAGGTAAAACACAAGCGACTGAAATTGTTTGCAGACGAACTTTCACGACTACACGGAATATGAGTCAGAGGGCTCAACAAGTTTTGGTTTATAGTTAATTTTTTTTTTTTGAAATATGATATGTTTACTCATTAATGAGCTGGACCTGAACATGTGTCCTTTGCTATTAATCTTCTATTTGAGTGACTAGGGGTTACTCCGCGCTTTGTGTGTTAAAATTTTAATTATACTTTATATATATATATATATATATATATATAATATATATTTGTATTGTTAATTATTAAAGAACCTTCATATTTGTAAATAGTTTAAATTTATTAATGCTTTAATTGTTTGAGAAGACAATTTTTGAATATATGAATTAGTTGCTAATATGTATGTATTCTAATGGAATTTTAAAATTTTATCTAAAAAAATCCATAGCAAATTTAAAGAAAATATTGATCAAAAATAATATAAGATATCAATTTCATTTTTATCAATATTTTCTCAAATCCAAGTTTATAAAAAAAATGTTGAAAACAAATTCCAGATTTTTAATGAATTTAAGTAAAAATCTTATTTTATCCAGAATTATATTAACCAATTATATAAGAATATTGTTTTTTAAATGTTTTATTTAATGTAAGAATGGATTACTATATATACAAATGGAAACAACAAATTTATTTTTTTTTATTTGTAAGTAAATTAGATTGACACATCACATAACAACTTAGCTCATAATTGATCAAGTTAAAACATACTCCATCTGTCCCAAAATAACTGATGTTTAAAGTTCCTGCACAAAAATTTAAAAAATCATTTAATTTTTATGCTTTCTAAATTAAAACACAATTTTCAACTTAACTAACCACAATTCAACCAATAACAAAAAAAAATTTCTTTGAAACATCACTTATTATGAGAAAAAGAGAATATTGATTTTTGTTTGCTTTAACATAAGGATAGTCCATACATAGACGATCACGTATACTCCAATAAAAAAATATATATTTTAAAATCCTGGTTCAAAACATATGAAGTATATTTATTTTTTTCCCATGTGGTACAACTGTACAACATAGCAAAGTATGAGAACCATATGCATCAATTGTTTTTTGTATATACATACACAATGAGAAAAAAGAAAAAAATCATACTTAAAATATTTTAATGAAAAATTATTAATTTTAGAAAGGAAAATCAAAAATGCAATAGTTCTCAGAACATCTCGAATATAAATCAGCATTTTTTTTAATTTCGAAATGGAGTAACTCCAAAATAGAGTTGGATTTATATTACTATTTTTTAACTCTAAAATAGAAAATATTCTAAACATACTCAAATTTTAATTTTTATTAATACCTTTTAATTATTTTTTTTACAAATTAGCCCAATTTTAAAGAATTTTTTATAATCTTTAAGTTTATCTAGCCCAATAAAATCTTTAAGTTTAATGTCCAATATAGTGTCTCTCTATATTTTCATTTTTTTGTCGTTTATTAGCAGGGAAAAAATTACCGGAGGGGTTTCACATTTAGGGATTCGCTGATTCTGTGAATTTCTTCTGGTTCCTTGGCTTATTGTTTTTTTTTTTTGGGTTTGATCTCGATAATTGTGGATTTCTTTATTTCGTCCTTTTATTTGTGTAGAATCTTTAACTCGCTAGGATTTTTACTTTGAAACCTGCATTGCTTTTTTTTTGTCAAAAAACCTGCATTGCTTATGACACAATTTGGCGTTGTGATATAGTCCTAACTTTTTTTTCGTTGTCTCGTTTTAAATTGAGTTTGAAAACGTTCGAAACGTGAGTTATTATAGAATGATGATATTTGTATCTTCTTAATCTACGAATGTTGCATAGTCCTTACCAGGTACTTCAGCTCTTTCAAAATAAATTGCCGCGATCTGTGTCTCTCTATGTGTTTGATGGGCTGTTTTTCAAAGAGCAGACTTTGTAACTGGTGTCTATGTATGATAAACTGTAGTTTCTGCTTTGATTCATTGAGTAATTGTCTTCGACCCTGAACCTGTACCCTCTCTGTCGGAGAGAGTTTCAGTTGATTACATGTGTCCCTGTAAGAAATCTCATATCTGTTTTTAATCTGAACGTAGCTCTTTATTTTTGGTTCGTGGAGCTTCTGGGTTAGGTAATGAGTTTCTGGGTTTGTTTGTGAAGGTGCCTGAAAGGAGAGGGAGAAGAAGAGTAAGGAAGGACATTATAATATCTATGTCAAGCTCTTGGAGTTGAAAACATTGGAGGTAAAAAGAAAACATAAATCCGTCAACTTACAAGCAAGCCAGGCCCAGCCAGCTTCAAATTGAGTGGCAGCAGCAGCATTGAACCCATCATAGAGCTTCTCATAAAAGGCTAAATATCTTTCAAGCAGAGCTAGAATCTCTCCTGATGGTTTTCCTCCACCAACGGGAGTTCAAAGAAAGTGAAATAATGTCATCATACCTTGGAAGAATTAAGATGCGGAGAGTCAGAGTTGAAAGCTTAAACAAAGCTGGGTTCTTGCTCCTCACTGTTCATTGGATTCTAAGAAACAGATGCAGACAAGCTTGAAGGCTTCTCGAGAGTTGACAGAGAATCGACAACATTCTGGAACTCGGCCTGCACAGAACGTTGATAAATAAGACAGAATACGTACAAGTAATCGATAGAAACAAATCAATTTTAAGTGTATCCTTGTGTAAATGATAAAAGACTTTTGAGAATTCTAAGCAACGAATGCATAAGGTCAATAGAGTAAAAGCAACCTGAAGTTGCCAGTTCTTTAATTCCAATGGATTCAACAGCTAAAAAACCCTAAGGTAACCATCAGAATATGCTGCAACCTGCAAATGAAACAAATAAGAATAAAAAATGTTAAATGGTCGCAGATGAGCTTGTCAAACATGGAAAACTAAACTAATCTAAGAAGCTCACCATCTGAAGACTCTTCTTGGAAACCCCAAACTGAACATGGAGCACTTGGCTAGACTTGTTCTTCATACTCTTACACAACTTCCAGTCAAGAGCATGTGTATGAAAAACAAAAGTAAAGTCTATTAGACAATCAAAACGATGTTCAAACAACAGTCCATTGTATCTGTAGCAAAGAACCTGTTTCTTGAGGTTGTCGACGTAAGCCCTTTGATGTTTTCCCCAGTGAAACTCCAGATTTGGTTTGCTCATATGCGGCTCCAAAGCTTCCTTTCCCATACAATTATGACAAACTGAATTTTACTCGCCTGAACAACCTAAGTGAGTCAAAATTTGGAGTAGAAAATGTTCCAGCAAGCAGTGCGATGGCTCTCAAGAAGAGACATGGTCGAGTGAGTATTGGCCAATTCTACCAGTTCTATAAGATTGAATACCTTAGAAGCGACTCCGAGATTCAGATCAGCAAACTCACTTGCTTCTTCCGTAACGCTAGGAAGCGTTCGTAAATCGTAACGCAGCGAGTTGCTTCTGTATAAGTTCACCAATGTTGATATCGTCTTCTAAGTTTCCGTGAAATGCTGAAATCGTCTCCTACAGAACCCTCCGTACATCGTAGTCTACAAAATCGTGCAAATGTTTTTTTTAAAAAAAACTTACCAACAAAATGAAAGCGTCTCGTACAGATAATGTTTTCGTCCTGCTCTGTGGTACCTGTGTATAATCCGCTGGGTGCTGTCTCTTACGTTGGGCGTAAGATGTGGAGTTTTCATAATTGAAGTTCCCGTGACATCTTCAGGAATCTTCAGGTATGCACCGTGAAAAAAGATTCAATTTACCAATTTCAATGGAGTTCGCTCATCAGATAGAGTTTAATTTGGCAGACAACACAGAACTGCATCGGATTAGTGTTTCTTATTGATTCGGTAGAAGGAGATTTAGACGAAGAATGAAGAAGGATGAGAGACGCGAGGTGAGCGGAGAAATAGTGTATCTAATCGATTTAGATACCCAAATAACTCCTTTGATTTAGTTGTAGTAGAGAGTTTTAGAGATTTGAAGAAGTTTATACGGGAGGGACATGGGAAGATTCGTAACGGTGGTGGCTGGAGGCGAGGAAGAGAAGAAGATGAACAGAGGTTAGGCCTGTTTTGAAACTTTCTATGGTTTTTACGGTATAGATTTGTTGAAGCCCAATTCATTTAGTATGCACCACGTGTCCTCTAAACAGCACAATAAAAAAATGTGACATGGATAGCCTGAGAGGCCCCAAATAGTCCCTTTCATTTAGTAGAATACCAACTTCAAGAAAATAAGGGAAAAATTAACTGTCAAGATATATGACAAGCTCGAGATAACAGGAAAAGAGATTTGCAACATTCCTGAGTTAGACGTGTATGATGTGAACTAAGCCTGAGATTTTGACCCGAATCAAACTGAATCGATATTTTTGATTTTCTGTTTTAGTGTTTTGCTGAAAATGAATTGATCCGCAAAATTATAAAATTGATTCGGGTCTTGGTTAATTCGGTTCGGTTCATGCAAACTAAACGTTCGACTTAAAAATAAAAAATAAAAAAATAATTAATAAACTATATCTGTGGAAATATCTAAGCTATATCTTTTATAGTCGGAATAGAACAGCCATCTTTTGATAACATCTATTCTATATAAGTAGTGGTCATTAACATAGAAAATCAGTTTTTGACGTAATAGAAGTCAGTACAGCACCTACCTATATTCGTATCACTAAGTGAGATAACATTAGTTCAAAGAAATATATAATACTATCCCCTTCAAGTTAGGCCCTGTTCGTTTCTCAGTCAGTAGCGGTAATGATTAGCGGCAGCGATCAGCAATATATTTGGTTATTCGTTTCATAATCGCTGCGCCTGAACGACTAATCACTGTCATTGATCGCTATATTATTCGTTTTCTTATCGCTATCGTTGCTTAAATTTTTTAAAATTCAATTTAACTTCTTTTTAATTAAAAAAATATTTTATTTTAATTTAAAAATAAAATTTAAATCTAATTTTAATTTACTTAATTTTTTTTATTTATTTTAGTTAGTATTTAGTTTTAGTTTAAATTTATATTTTAAATTGTTTTTGGATTAAAATATAATTTTAATTTTATTAAATGTTTATATTTTATTTCCATTTGTATGACTTATTTATTTATATTTTAGATATATTTTAGGAAGAATTCGAGAAGGGATCTTTCGGAACCAAGGCTCGGAAATCTTGAGGATTTAGAAAGCCTGACAGAGGGTTGGAGAGGCCGACAAAGGGTCAAAGAGCCTGACAAAAGTACTCTGGGAGTTTGACGACAGACTTATCTTACGAGGAAAGCTTAGAGAGAGCGGTAACAAGAGAACCAGAGGGAAACCCCTGTGGCAGGGGGAGCAAGGAGAGGACCTTACGGGGGAAACCAAGGAAGAACCCTTGAAGGGGGGTAGGATGCCAAGGAAACATAATGAAGAAATATATTAAGGAAGAAAAAATGGAAGAAGAGGAAAAGTGGAAAAGAGAATATAAGAAGAAGATAAAAATTCAGAATAAGAGCAAGAAGAAGAATAAGACAAAAAAGTTTGAGAAAAATCAAGAAAAGATGATGACTAATTTAAAGAAGAAGAAACAAAAACTAGCTGGAATGAGAAAGAAGGAAAAAAAAACTGGAAGATAAAGAAGATAAAGTATAGGAACAAGAAGACAAGAAAGAATGCAAAGATGAGCGAAAAAAAATAGTATGAATAAGGAGTTTGAGAAGAGAAAGAATACAAAGATGATGCAAAAACAAAAATCAAAAGATGATTAAGTAGAAGAATATATATATAAAAATAAAAAGTTGAAAAAGAGCAAGAAGAAGAAGACAAAGCATAAGAAGGACAAGATGACGGAGGAAGAAGATGAAGAGGAGACGAAAAATGTCGGAGAAATGTGAAAACACACAAAATGGAGAAGGAATAAACGTGGAAAAACTAAGAGAATCAAAGACAAAAATCAAAGACGATTAAAATGGAGAAAGAACAAAAATTAAAATTAGGCAAAGCCAGAAGATATAAAGAATAAAAAGGACAAGAATAAGTTGATAAAAAAATATTAATAAATAAAGTTATTGGTATAAAAAAAAAAAAAAAGGAAACCCCACAGAGATAAATTGATATAAGTAGATATAAAAAAAAATAGACTGAACCATATGAACAATTTTTCAGAAGATAAATAACATTAAAGTTAAAGCTAAGATTATTAATCAACAAACATAGCATAACATGTATTTGAAACTTTGTTTAATGTAATACATGGACAATACATCAATCATTAAGAGAGCGAGAAAGAGAGAGAAAGAGAGAGAGAGAGATGGAGAGAGAATTTAACCGGGGCTCGGACAGCTTGGTGAAGCATCTCATAAAGCCTGGCAGTATCTTGGTCAGACAATAAAGGATTGGGGAGTTTGAGGGGAGACTTAGGGAGAATCTTACAAGGAAAACTTAGATTGAGAATATAAAGAAGATAAAGTGTAAGAACAAGAAGACAAGAAAGAATGCAAATATGAGCGGAAAAAAATAGTATGAATAAGGAATTCGAGAAGATAAAGAATAAAAAGATGATGCAGAAAAAAAAAATCAAAAGTTGATTAAGAAGAATAATATATAGATAAAAATAAAAAGTTGAAAAAGAGGAAGAAGAAGAAGAAGACAAAGCATAAGAAGGACAAGATGAGAGAGTTTAACCGGGGCTCGGACAGCTTGGTGAAACATCTCATAAAGTCTGGCAGGATCTTGGTAAGACAGCCAAGGCTTGTGGATATTGTGGAACCCAGGCTTGGGGAACTTGCGGAGGATTTAGAAAGCCTGTCATTGGAGAGGCCCACAGAGGATCAAATAGCCTGGAAAAGTTCTCAGGGAGCTTGACGGGAGACTTGAGGAGAATCTTATGAGGAAAGCTCAGAGAGAGCTGTAACAAGAGAACCAAAGGGAAACCCTTGTGTCTTGGGGAGCAAGGAGAGGACCTTGCGGGGGAAACCAAGTTGAACCCTAAAGGGGGTGGAAAGCCAAGGAAACAGAGTGAAAAATATAGTAAGGAAGAAAAAATGGAAGAAGAAGAAAAGTGGAAAGGAGAATATACGAAGAAGATAAAAGTTCAGAATAAGAATAAGATGAAGGATAAGACAAAAATGTAATAAAAGTCAAGCAAAGATGATGAATAATTTAAAGAAGAAGAAGAAGAAAAAACTAGCTAGAATGAGAAAGAAGAAAAAAAACTGGAAGATAAAGAACATAGAGTGGAAGAACAAGAAGATAAGAAAGAATGCAAAGATCTAGCGAAAAAAAATAGTATGAATAAGAAGTTGGAGAAGACAAAGAATACAAAGATGATGGAGAAAAAAAGTCAAAAGATGATTAATAAGAAGAAGCTAGAGATAAAAAAAAATTGAAAAAGAGGAAGAAGGAGAAGACAAAGCATAAGATGGACAAGATGAGGGAGGAAGAAGATGAAGACGAGACGGAAAAAAGTCGGGGAAATATGAAAACAAACAATATGGAGAAGGAAGAATAGAACCAAAGGGAAACCCCTATGGCAGGGGGAGCAAGGAGAGGACCTTGTGGGGGAAACCAAGGGATGGGAAGCCAAAGAAACATAGTAAAAAAATAGTAAAGAAGAAAAAATGGAAGAAGAGGAAGAAGATAAGAAGAAGATAAAAATTCAGAATAAGAACAAGAAGAATGATAAGACAAAAAAATGTTGTAAGAAATGAAGCAAAGATGATGAATAATTTAAAGAAGAAGAAAAAAAACTAGCTAGATTGAGAAAGAAGAAAAAAAATGGAAGATAAAGTGGAAGAACAAGAAGATAAAAAAGAATGCAAAGATCTAGCCAAAAAAAATAGTATGAATAAGAAGTTGGAGAAGACAAAGAATACAAAATTGATGGAGAAAAAAGTCAAAAGATGATTAAGAAGAAGAAAATAGAGATGAAAACAAAATGTTGAAAAAGAAAAGAAGAAGACAAAGCATAAGAAGGACAAGATGAGGGAGGAAAAAGATGAAGACGAGATGGAAAAAGTCGGAGAAATATGAAAACAAACAATATGGAGAATGAAGAATTGGCTGTGCAAAGACTAAGAGTAGCAAAATCAAAAATTAAAGACATTTAAAATGGAGAAAAAAAAATGAGGATTAAGCAAAGCCAAAAGATATAAAGAGAAAGAAAAAAAACAAGAATAAGTTGATCAAAAATATAAAAAAATAAAGTTACTGGTAATAAAAAGGAAAAAAGAAAACACGTAGAGAAAATTTTATATAAGTAGATATATATAAAAAAATAGACTGAACCATATGAACAATTTTCCATAAGATAAATAACATTAAAGTTAAAGCTAAGTTTATTAATCCTGAAACATAGCATACCATGTTTTTGAAACTTTGCTTAATGTGATACTCATGGATAATACATCAATCATTTAGAGAGAGAGGGAGAGAGAGTGAGAATGAGAGTGTGAGACAGAGAGAGAGAGAGTGAGAGATGGAGAGAGAATTCAACCGGGGCTCGGACAGCCTGGTGAAACTTCTCATAAAGCCTGGCAGGATCTTGGTCATACAACCAAGGCTTGGGGATCTTGCGGAACCAAGGATTGGGGATCTTGCAGAGAATTTAGAAAGCCTGTTATAGGGTTGGAGAGACCGACAGTGATGTAAACATCCAATCTGATGTAAACATCCAATCAGAACCAGAGCCACCAACCGTATTGGAAAGTCCCATGACAAGGTCCAAGTCCAAGCAACTAAGAAGAAGATTCAATGCAGCTGTACAAGCCCACATCTACTCCTTGGAGCCTGAAGAACTCGGCTGGATTGATCCCAAAGAAGAGACCGAGCATGAGCAAACGCCAAAAGGACAAGTCCACCGTGTGAAGAACCTAGAAGTTACATCCGGAGAGCTATCACCTAATACTATCATCAAGAACCTAGCTGAAGACTTTGGACAAATCAAGATGAGTGAAGAAGAAGCTATCAAGATCAAGCATCAAGAGATTCAAGACCAAAACAACTCGGAAGCTACTTCAAGCGGTCGTAATTACACCTTCAAGGAAGCTCACACGCTAATCCATTCAATCAATCAGCAAGGTAAGTCAGGTAAGGTTTATAATTGCTATACTGTGCTTGCAGGTGAGTCCGGAGCTTCCAACACTTAGTTTTATTTCTTGTTTTCTTTGTTTTAAGCATCCGAACTCTAGTTTCCATAAATGGCTCCATGTTGGACGCCTTGCAGTTTGTTTCTTTTCTTTACTTTAAACGTCCTGTTGTTTTGAGTCATTTTTGTTGTTTTTAGAGTCGAACCCTAGAAGGTTCATGCTGCTGGACTATTTAATAAAGTCCCTTCACAGCTTTGTAGCCACCACTTTTTGCCTTGATTAATATATGAGTCAGTTTGCCCTAGAGTAAACCGAGAAGAGAATTCTCAAGCACTTGTTCTTGTTCTTGTTCATGTGATTCGTTCAAGAGTAGGAGCTGCACCGTATCAAAGGAAGAGCCAACTCCTTTGTGTCGTGATTCAATCCACCATCGCATCCCATTCCATTGATCCACACAAGAGAAGCGAACGCCATTGTGTAGATCCCCACCTTCGACCATCAACTAGCCAAGAGAAAGAGTGATCACCATCTCAAGGCTCCATCAATCTATCCTTCAGTATAAGAACACCACCGGTTCTTATATCAGTTTGGTATCAGAGCCGAAGTTCCCAAACTTTGGTTCCTTCTATCCCTTAACGCGTTTCTCTTTGTTTCTTGCTGCATCCGTTTGTTTAGCTTCTTGTTTGCATCATCTAAATAAAAAAAAAAGGAATAGTTGTTTTCGTTTTGTTAGTTGTTGCATCCATAAGTCAAAAAAAAAAAAAAAAAACCATATAGATCATCCGTTTGTTCTTGCTAGGTTGTTGAGCTCTTGATTCATCGGTGCAAGCTTGTTAGTCTTGAATCCGAGCATCCTTTGTTGCATCCATAGTAGCCGCCAACCATTGCTTAGTTCCTTAGGTTAAATCGAGCATCCAAACCTTGCATTGCATATTTCCTTTTCTGTCTTGACCACATCTGTTATTTCCTTTTGTGTTTGCATCGCATCTCATTCTTTCCTTTCTAGTTTAAACCGCATAACTTTATAAAAAAAAAAGAGCATTGTTTCTTTTCTTTTGTTTCGATTACTTTTGTCACACTTGGTATCTTTGATTTCTTTTTTTGTTTTTGTTGAGTGCAAGACACACAAGAGAACGAAAACAATGGGAGCCAATGGACCACAGCCTGATGCCTTAGCTCAGATGATGGCTACCTTCCGGGAAGAGATGCAAGCTCTTGGACACCAACTAGGAGCACGCATGGATCAACTTGAGCGACAGCCAAGGAGGCAACACATCCTCAATGTGTTTGCAAGAAACAGAGACACTGATAGTGAAGCGACCGATGAGGATATGCCGGACTTGGAAGATGATCAGCTGGATCAAAACCAAGGCCAAAGAAGGAGGAGACAAGATCCTCTTCTCAACAACCGAGATAGAGAGGTAAACAATAGAGGCAAGAACCATGAGATTAAACTAAAACCTCCTACCTTTTCAGGTAAAGCCGATCCAGAAGCTTACATGGATTGGGAGCGACGCATGGAGTACATCTTTGAGTGCTATGGATACAATGAGCACAAGAAGGTTTCCATTGCCGCAGCTCAACTCACCGAGAATGCTTTGTCTTGGTGGGATAGAACACTTGCCGAAAGGAGAAGGCAACGCTTCCAGGCTATCAACCGATGGAATGACATGAAGTACCTCCTACGCCAAAGGTATGTGCCTGAACACTATCATAGAGACTTACAGAAACGTTTTCGTAAGTTGGCACAGGGAAATAGGTCAGTTGATGAGTACTTCGAAGAGTTTGAGAAGCTAATGAACTCATTGGAGCTGGAGGAATCCGAGGAAGCCTTGATGGCTCAATTTGTTGATGGTCTTCATGATCGGATTGCACGCAAGGTGGAACGAGCTCAGTATCGCAACTTACATGAGCTACTACATCTAGCGGTTCAAATAGAGAGTCAGATCAAGAAGAAGACATCTTACTCCAACCGCAACAGATTAAATCAACCATGGGCTTCAAGTAGCAACAAAGCTATGGACAAAGGCAAAGCGGTTGATTATGATGCACGGAATAAAGACAAGGCTAAAGAAGTAGCCAAGACCAATCGTGCCGAACCAGGTAAGACCACTGCTCCTAATCAATCCCGTTCACGTGACGTTGTTTGCTTTAAGTGTCAAGGTAGAGGACATTATGCACGAGACTGTCCAAATCGGAGAGTGATGTTCATCACGGCCGATGGAGGTTACGAGTCTAAGGATGAAATGGAGGGAGGTGAGGAGAGTTCAGAAGAAGACATTGAGTATCCGGACACAGGAGAGATGCTTGTCACTAGGCGTGTGTTGCTGAACCACCCTGAAGATCAAGCACAACGAGAGAACCTGTTCCACACTCGTTGCACCATCATTGATAAGGTTTGCAATCTTGTGATTGATGGAGGCTCTTGTGCTAATGTTGCTAGCAAGTTTATGGTAGACAGGTTAGGTCTTGAAAAGACCAAGCATCCGAGATCATACAAGCTTCAATGGCTCAACAACTCAACAGAACTCAAAGTCAATGAGCAAGTGATCGTCCCATTCAGTGTTGGCAAGTACAAGGATCAAGTCCTGTGTGATGTAGTGCCAATGCAAGCTGGACATTTGTTATTAGGGAGGCCATGGCAATTTGATAGATCCACACTTCATGATGGTCGTACAAACTATTACTCATTCACGTATGAGGATCGCAAATACAACTTGGCTCCACTAAGTCCAGCCGAAGTTCATGAGCTTCAAAAGCGAATGAACCAAGAGTCCCAGGTAAGTAAGACTAGTCTCTACATCAATTCTAGTGGATTAAACCGTGTTATGAGTGCCCAAGGCACTATATTACTAATGATTTACAAAGAATGTTTAAGGACAGGAATTGAAGAACTAGAGTTACCAACCGAAGTTAGTGCCGTGCTCAACAAGTTCCAGGACATCTTTCCTGAAGACATACCACCAGGATTGCCACCAATCCGTGGGATAGAGCACCAGATTGATCTTGTACCAGGCTCCGCTTTGCCCAACAAACCCGCGTACAGAATGAATCCACAAGAGAACAAGGAGCTAGAGAAGCAAGTCCAAGAACTTATGGACAAAGGATACATCCGAGAGAGTCTCAGCCCATGTGCCGTGCCAGTGCTTCTAGTGCCAAAGAAGGACGGTTCTTGGAGAATGTGTGTAGATTGCCGAGCAATCAACAACATCACCATCAAGTACCGACATCCAATTCCACGCTTAGACGACATGTTGGATGAGCTTAGTGGTTCCACAATCTTCTCTAAGATTGATCTCAAGAGTGGATATCACCAAGTAAGAATGCGAGAAGGAGATGAGTGGAAGACAGCCTTCAAAACCAAGCAAGGCTTGTATGAGTGGCTTGTAATGCCATTTGGTCTCACGAATGCACCCAGTACATTCATGCGACTCATGAACCAGGTTCTAAGATCGTTTATAAGCAAGTTTGTGGTAGTTTATTTTGATGATATACTCATATATAGCCGCAGCTTATCTGATCACCTGAAGCACTTAGAACTTGTTTTGAAAACGCTTCGGAAGGAAGGTCTATATGCCAACCTAAAGAAGTGCTTCTTTTGTACTGACCATGTTGTTTTCTTAGGTTTTGTAGTGAGTAAACAGGGACTCTAAGTAGATGAAGAGAAGATCAAAGCGGTTCAAGAATGGCCAACACCAACCACCATTGGACATGTTAGGAGCTTTCACGGCTTGGCTAGCTTCTATAGGAGGTTTGTGCGAGACTTCAGCACCGTGTCAGCACCACTCACAGCTGTGATTAAGAAGAATGCACCATTCTCTTGGGGACCAGCTCAAGATAATGCTTTCAACACCTTGAAGGAACGCTTGACACACGCACCAGTCCTAGCCTTACCTAACTTTGAAGAGACGTTTGAAGTGGAATGTGATGCATC
This sequence comes from Isatis tinctoria, assembly GCA_010577795.1. Lineage (NCBI taxonomy): Eukaryota > Viridiplantae > Streptophyta > Magnoliopsida > Brassicales > Brassicaceae > Isatis > Isatis tinctoria. The sequence continues at coordinate 16,841,691 of CM021249.1, read as the reverse complement.
TGGTTTAGGCATTGGAGCTGTTCTACACCAAGGAAAGAGACCAGTAGCTTTCTTCAGTGAGAAACTAAGTGGAGCAACTCTAAACTACCCTACATACGATAAGGAGCTCTATGCTTTGGTCCGAGCCTTAGAGACTTGGCAACACTATCTCTTGCCAAAGGAATTCATCATACACACGGACCATGAGACCTTGAAGCATCTAAGAGGCCAGACCAACCTCAAGAGGAGGCACGCAAAATGGCTACAATTCGTGGAGACATTCCCCTATGTAATCAAATACAAGAAGGGAAAAGATAATGTGGTTGCCGATGCTTTGTCAAGGAGACATCTACTGATTGCGACCATGGAAGCAAAGGTTTTGGGATTTGAGCACATCAAGGAGCTATACAAGGATGATCCCGAGCTTGGAGAATGTTACAAGGAACACGGCAAAGGGAGTTTCTCTGCCTTTTATTTGCATGATGGTTTCTTGTTCAAGGATAAACGCTTGTGTATTCCACAGGGTTCCATGCGAGAATTGGTGCTGAGTGAAGCTCACGGAGGAGGACTCATGGGACATTTCGGAGTAGACAAGACCTTAGCTGTTGTAATGGAGCACTTCTATTGGCCTCACTTAAAGAAAGATGTGGAGAGATTCTGTGCTAGATGCGTTCAATGCCACAAGGCTAAGTCCAAATCTCATCCCCATGGTCTCTATATGCATTTACCTATTCCTAATGCTCCTTGGGAGGATATTTCGATGGATTTTGTTTTAGGTCTGCCCAAGATTCAACACAAGGATTCTATCTTTGTTGTTGTTGATCGGTTTTCGAAGATGGCCCATTTCATTCCATGTGACAAGACCAATGATGCCACACAAACCGCAAACTTGTTCTTCAAAGAAGTAGTGCGTTTGCATGGGATACCAAGGACCATTGTCTCTGACAGGGATACCAAGTTCTTGAGCCACTTCTGGAGAACCTTGTGGAGGAAGTTAGGAACCAAACTTCTTTTCTCCACCACTTGTCATCCTCAAACGGATGGACAAACCGAAGTGGTAAACCGTACTCTATCCACTTTACTTAGAGCCACGCTTGGAAAGAACATGAATACTTGGCTAGATTGCATTCCATTCATTGAGTTTGCATATAACAGGTCACGGCATTCAGCTACTAAGTTCTCACCTTTTGAGATTGTTTATGGCACTAACCCTCTATCGCCAATAGACCTTGTTCATATCCCTTTAGTTGATCAGGTTAGTCAAGATGGAGTCAAACGTGGGGAGCTCATCAAAAAGCTTCATGAAACGGCCAAAGCTAACATCGAGAAGAAGACTGAGGAGTACAAGCGCAATGCTGACAAAGGAAGGCGCCAACAAATGTTTGAACCAGGAGACTGGGTCTGGATGCATATGAGGCAAGAGAGGTTTCAAAACAAACGTGCCTCAAAGCTAGCACCAAGAGGAGATGGCCCATTCAAGATCCTAGCCAAGATCAACGACAATGCCTACCATTTGGACCTGCCAGGTGAGTTTAACATTTCTCACACTTTTAATGTTGCTGATCTATCTCCATATGATGCAGGAGATTCAGTTTTGAGGACAAAACCTCTTGAAGAGGGAGGGAATGATGTAAACATCCAATCTGATGTAAACATCCAATCTGATGTAAACATCCAATCAGAACCAGAGCCACCAACCGTATTGGAAGGTCCCATGACAAGGTCCAAGTCCAAGCAACTAAGAAGAAGATTCAATGCAGCTGTACAAGCCCACATCTACTCCTTGGAGCCTGAAGAACTCGGCTGGATTGATCCCAAAGAAGAGACCGAGCATGAGCAAACGCCAAAAGGACAAGTCCACCGTGTGAAGAACCTAGAAGTTACATCCGGAGAGCTATCACCTAATACTATCATCAAGAACCTAGCTGAAGACTTTGGACAAATCAAGATGAGTGAAGAAGAAGCTATCAAGATCAAGCATCAAGAGATTCAAGACCAAAACAACTCGGAAGCTACTTCAAGCGGTCGTAATTACACCTTCAAGGAAGCTCACACGCTAATCCATTCAATCAATCAGCAAGGTAAGTCAGGTAAGGTTTATAATTGCTATACTGTGCTTGCAGGTGAGTCCGGAGCTTCCAACACTTAGTTTTATTTCTTGTTTTCTTTGTTTTAAGCATCCGAACTCTAGTTTCCATAAATGGCTCCATGTTGGACGCCTTGCAGTTTGTTTCTTTTCTTTACTTTAAACGTCCTGTTGTTTTGAGTCATTTTTGTTGTTTTTAGAGTCGAACCCTAGAAGGTTCATGCTGCTGGACTATTTAATAAAGTCCCTTCACAGCTTTGTAGCCACCACTTTTTGCCTTGATTAATATATGAGTCAGTTTGCCCTAGAGTAAACCGAGAAGAGAATTCTCAAGCACTTGTTCTTGTTCTTGTTCGTGTGATTCGTTCAAGAGTAGGAGCTGCACCGTATCAAAGGAAGAGCCAACTCCTTTGTGTCGTGATTCAATCCACCATCGCATCCCATTCCATTGATCCACACAAGAGAAGCGAACGCCATTGTGTAGATCCCCACCTTCGACCATCAACTAGCCAAGAGAAAGAGTGATCACCATCTCAAGGCTCCATCAATCTATCCTTCAGTATAAGAACACCACCGGTTCTTATATCAGACAGGAGGTCAAAGAGCCTGACAAAAGTACTCAGGAATGGTTAGAACACCCATTCTTAATCGGTTTCAAAAGAAACTTCAGCTCCATTGGGGAAGAGGTCCTCTCGCAAAAATCATTAATATGTCGAGTTTCTTTTGGAACGTGAGAGGCTTTAACCACTCAGTCAAACATTATGTTGTCCGTAATTGGATAAATAACAAAGATTTCCTATTTGGTGGTTTGTTGGAGAGTCGTGTCAAAGAGAGCAATGCCTCTCAAACTGTTTCAAAAGTTTCTAAAGATTTGTCGTTTTTGGAGAATAATGATTCCCATCATGGGGGTCGTATATGGATCCTCTGGAGGTCCACGGTTCGGATTACTCCGGTTTTTGTTTTCTTATGTTTTTTATTATGAACGTTCTATGATAAATATTGTGGGGATCTAAGCAACTTTTTTTTCAGCAACCTTCGTGTGCCTTTGTTTTGTGTATTGCTTTGAGGAATGTGTTAACTGCGTGATATAGAGTTCTGGTGAGGTACGTGGAGCAATTCAGGCTTAAAGTGATTTTTGATGTTTGATCAGTGCAGAAAAGAGATCATAGATATATTTATAGGATTTTAGTAATTCATAGATGCGTTCTCTTCTTTCCCCTTTCTTCTCATTTATCGTTAGCTTTTTCTATCTGCAGAAACCCTACAGTCTCTTTGATCCGTTCACTATGCTTCTAAGATCCAGCAACAAAACCTTTCTTCTCGCGAGATTGATGTGATTCCACAAAATTTCATCGGTTACTTATTTCAGGTACTTGGTGAGACTATATCTCTTCTTTGTGTCAGAAATCTTGAATGTACTTGGTTTAATATTAAGATTGATTGGTTAAACGGTTTGTTGTTGTCGTCTTATGCTTTGTTTGAATATTAAATTTGTTCCAGGTGTTTCTTCAACTGTATGCTCATATATTCATGACTTTGACATTAAAAATCGGGTTACATGAATAATGTTTAAGTTATTTCTTCTCCATGAGTTGACATCGGATTTATGTTATTTCTTATTATGTTTTTTATTATCGATTTTTTTAAGTGACATTAAAGAAGAAACTCATACATATTTTTTGGATTATGGCATCATTTTTTTATATAAAAACTTTTATTATATATATATATATATATACATTTTTTGATTGTTTACGTATAAAAACTTTTATTATATATATATATATATACATTTTTGGTCAAGTTATTATATATTATTTGTAATGAAGGAGGCTGAATGTTCTTAATGTTGATTAGAAAAGAGATTACACGATATATATACATGGTTCTAGGTTTAACACAATTCCTAATCTACCCTTTACATAAGTGTGTCTATACACCCCCTCAAGATGGAGGTACATGTGTAACTCCAATCTTGCGAACTAGCTCTTGAAACTTGGGTCGAGAAAGTGGTTTGGTAAGAGCATCAGCAAGCTGATCATGTGTAGATACATGGGACACCCGCAATGCACCAGTTCTAACTCTGTCTCTGATAAAGTGATAATCCAAAGCTAGATGTTTCATGCGTGAGTGGAAGACCGGATTTGCACAAAGATATGTCGCACCCACATTGTCGCAGTATATCACTGGAGCAGAAGGAAGCTTGACATGTAGTTCAGACAGTAGTGAACAAATCCAACTAACTTCGGAGGCCGTATTAGCAACAGATCGATATTCAGCTTCAGTGGATGAGCGCGCTACTCCCTGTTGTTTTCTCGAAGACCAAGCAATAGGTGTGGAACCGAGATAAATGATGTATTCGTTGGTGGAGACAAAGTCATCTGTATCCCCAGCCCAGTCCGCGTCAGAGAAAGCATGAAGTGTAATAGGCGAGGATGTGCGCAGCCAGAGGCCTTGGGAGAATGTACCTGCCAAGTAACGAAGTATTCGTTTAACCGCATTCCAGTGTTCATCAGTAGGAGCGTGCATAAACTGGGACAGGCGATTGACGAGATACGCAATATCTGGGCGTGTGAAAGAAAGGTACTGAAGACTTCCCACAGTCTGTCGATATTCAGTAGGATCAGAAAGAGCATGACCAGCGGATAATGTAAGTCGTGGAGAGGAGGCCATAGGAGTGGCTACAGACTTGGCGCCGATCATGTTTGTCTTGGTGAGAAGGTCGATAATGTATTTCCGTTGTGACATGTACAAACCGGAGGAAGTGCACTTGATCTCGATCCCCAGAAAGTAATGAAGTTCCGCAGGCTCCTTAAGTGAGAATCGAGCAGACAAAGCGCCAATAAAGCGTGTGAGGAGGTCAGACCGGCTTCCGGTGACAATAATGTCATCAACATAGACCAGAATATAAACTATTTCAGAACCAGCAGCATAAACAAACACCGATGTGTCAGCCAGCGAGTTTGCAAATCCCAGTGTTAAGAGAAATGATCGGAGTTCTTCATACCAAGCGTGCGGAGCTTGTTTAAGACCGTATAGAGCTTTGTTGAGGCGACAGATATGATGTGGGTGTTCTGTGTCGACAAAGCCAGGAGGTTGTGAGACAAAGACTTCTTCCGATAGAGTGCCTTGAAGAAAAGCATTGTTAACATCGAGTTGTTTGATCTCCCAAGAATTAGTGACAGCAAGCTGCAAAACTAAACGAATCGTTATTGATTTCACAACCGGAATAAATGTCTCCGAGTAATCAATGCCGTATTGTTGAGAGAAGCCACGAGCCACCCAACGAGCTTTGTACCTATCAACAGCACCATTAGATAAATACTTAATGGTAAAAATCCATTTCGTTGGAATCACGTGTTGGCTAGGATGTGGTGGTACAAGATCGAAAGTGTGATTTCAAACTTGAGCATTAAATTCTGCCCCCATCGCTGACCTCCAACGGTCATCGGCTAAGGCTTGGTTATGTGTTCTGGGAATTGGTGAGTCGTGGATAGTCTGGGCAAGAAGGGTAAGCTTTTTAATGGGTTTAAAAATGTTAGCTTTAGCTCGGGTAGTCATGGAATGAGTATTGGAATCTGATTGTGGTTGGGTATTTGTGATGGTGTTCGTAGAGGAGGAAGGAAGAGATGGATGATGTGAACGAGATGAGTCCGAAGACGAGGTAGAGAAAGTAGAAGATGAGCTAGAAGAAGTACCTGATGATGTGGAGTCCGCTGAATGCGTTCCTGCGGCCGACTCATTGTTATGGGAGTCGACCATATCATCCATGGGAGAGTTTGTCGAAGACAAAGACTCTTCCGAGACAACTGGGGATGATGTGTGGTGAGAATCGGAGCTGGGGGGCGCGGCGGACGAGTTAGTGACGAGTGGTGGCTGTGATAATGGAATAAGAGTGAAAGGTGCAGATATGGTTGGCATGGTGACAGGTTCAGAGGAGGAAGATGAAGCGGATTTGAGAGATAGATAGGGAAACTCTGTCTCTACAAACTGAACGTGCCGAGAGATGTAGATGCGACCACTCACTGGTTCGAGACAGAGATATGCACTTTGAGTAAGCGAATATCCAAGAAACACACACGACCGAGACCGTGATTGAAGTTTATGAGTCGTATACGGCCGTAACCAAGGGAAACATAAACACCCAAACACCTTGAGCTTGAGATAATTCGGTTGCTGCCGGAATAAGATGGCGTAAGGAGACTGATGTTGCAAAACAGGCGTAGGTAGCCTATTTATCAGGTACACTGCAGCATTGAATGCATACGTCCAGTAGGTAACCGGTAAGTTCGCTTGATGGAGAAGAGTGAGGCCCGTCTCAACAATGTGTCTATGTTTACGTTCGGAAATCCCGTTGTGCTCAGGAGTATGTGGGGGCGACGTGTAGTGAGAGACACCATGTTGAGCCAGGAAAGAGCGAAGGGCAATGAACTCTCCACCATTGTCGGAGTAGAGTGTCTTAAGTTTTTGGTCGAACCTGTTTTCCACTAGAGCTTTGAAGGCAACGAAAGTGTCTTTGACCTGTGATTTCTTCTGCAGCGGATATAGCCATGTGTAGCGGGTGTAATGATCAACAAGCACAAGGTAATATTTGTAGTTATCAATTGAGTGAATGGGAGAGGTCCAAACATCAGTATACACGTATTGTAAAGGATGAGAGGACACAATAGAGTTGGTGTAAAAGGGAAGTTTGTGACTTTTATTCGAAAAACAAGGAGAACAAGAGTGATGTTTATTGAGTGACGAAGAAGTAGGTAAAGCAAACTTAGAAATAAGAAACTGCAGCATAGCATGGGATGGATGACCAAGACGGGAATGCCAAAGAGAGAGAGATGTTTTTGGTGTAGGCGAGGCAAAGAAAGAGACGGTTTGATTGGGATGAACAGGCCACTCGTATAACTCGTCTTTAGTGCGGCCTTGGAGCAATCGGGCCCCCGTGCTGAGATCCTTCACCTGAAACGAAGCAGGAAAGAATTCAACAGATACCTGGTTAGCATTACAGAGACGGTAGACAGAGATAAGATTTTTATGGAGATTAGGTACACAAAGAATGTCGTTAAGGGTAAGGGTTTTAGTTGGAGTAGAGATAGAGGCAGAACCAGTATGAGAGATCTGCAAACCGGATCCATCAGCAATCGTGACCTCTTCATGTCCGGTATACGGTTGATGAAGCGACAAGTTGTTCAGGTCGGTAGTGAGGTGGTGTGTTGCTCCACTATCGAGAACCCAGTTGGCTGGGTCATAGGCTGGTGCGGAGGCTAGATTTGCCCGTGGCTGCCATGGTGGTACGCCGTACGACGATGAGCGTGAGGATGCACCACCGGACGGGGCTGCTTGAGCCAGTTGAGAACATGTTCGGGCACTATGACCGAACACACCACAGAGTTGGCACTTACCCTGATATCCCCGTGGAGTGTATGTATCCCATGAAGACTGAGCCGGTTGTTGCCAAGGCTGATGTTGTTTGTGGCCACGGTAATTAGGATTGTAGTTGTTGTTGCCACGGGAGTGTAGGTTGTTACCACGATAATTAGAGTTGGTATTGTTACCACGATGTGACTTATCGTTGGAGCGGTAGGCAGCATTTGCGGAGATGGGCATAACTGATTCCGTGGTCACAGCATTCTGAAGTTTGAGCTCGTGATTAATAAGCTTCTCATGGAGTTCCGTAAGAGATGGGGCAGTATCACGACCCTCGATCTGCTCCACCAAGGACTTGTACTCATCCGGAAGTCCAGCCAAGATGTAATCAATCTTGTCATCATGATCCATTTTCTTGTCCAGTGACGCCAAGAGATCGAAACGAGTGGTATGGCCCTGAAAGTATTCATTGATTGACTTCGTTCCTTTTTGCCATTGTTGGATCTGTTGTTTTAACTGTTTGATATGGCCTCGTGTAGGTTTTGCATACGTACTGGTTAGTGTCGACCAGATCTCGGCAGCCGTGGTCGTAGTTGACAGAAGCGGTTGAATGGAAACAGAGATTGCACCCAAGAGAGCACTGTAGAGAAGTCGATCTTGTCGAAGCCATCGAGTGTAAGCCGGATTTGGTTTTGCTGCACCATCAGTGAGAATCGTGGGATCAGGAGAGAGTGTGGTGCCATTGATATGACCGGTGAGATCGTATCCGTCGAGGAGAGCTGTGATTTGTCTGCTCCACATCAAGAAATTCGTGGTTGTGAGTTTAGTAACATTGGACATGTTAACATTGATCAGATTTGTGGTGTTGGTGAGCGAAATTGTCTCGGATTGATGACTTGTCATGTTGGAAGGAGAGAAGAGATGAGATGAAGAAGTAGAGAAGAACAGAGAAAAACAGAGGTGGCGGAAGGGAATAAACGAGATGAGAACAAACAGAGATGAGATGTGTCGGAAGGAAACAAACGAGAAAAGACAAGGAAAATTTAAGTCATGGATCAGCTCTGATACCATGTAATGAAGGAGGCTGAATGTTCTTAATGTTGATTAGAAAAGAGATTACACGATATATATACATGGTTCTAGGTTTAACACAATTCCTAATCTACCCTTTACATAAGTGTGTCTATATTATTAAATACTTAAAGATGTTGACAAAAAAAAAATAGTTAAAGATATGTGCGAAAATAGCTCTACTGGTTTACGTTTTTCAGATGGTTACGTAATCACTTTAATAAGCCGGTTCTTGTGGTAAACATTAAACCCTTGTATGTTGATGTGATGATGAGCAATTGAACATCTTTCACAAAGCCAATCTATATCAGCAACCATCTGAAAAATTTGTGAAAACATAGAAATTTTAAATACTGTTTTAAGAGAAAAAGTAAAACAATGAAAAGTGAGACTAAACGTAAGTTATTACCTCTTCATCAGATGAACATTCTGGAGAACGCATAGGTCTGTATACTTTGTCTTCGGTCATCATCATATCGTCTAGTAAACTGTGATGCTCGACATCTTTACCACGAAGAATGATTTTGAAATTTGGCGGAATACAGAATCGATACATAACTCTGCATATAGCAAAAACCATAAATTAGTTAATGAAAAGTTGAAGAATAATTAACTAATTGGAACGGTTTTAAGAAACATGAAATCACGTACACGTAGCGAGTGTCGATAAGTAAGGAAATGCCTCGAGTTAGGATAAGCTTTCACCATTTCTATGTTATTCTCATCTCTGTTTACACCTCTTAGTTGACTATCCTGTTGTTACATATATATTTATGTAGTCCAGAAAGCTGACTTTTTAAAAAATCTTGTTACTGATATTACATGAGGATCTGCATCAAAATCAAGTTCTAGATTCCCCTCATCCTCTTCCCATATATTATTCAGGTCCGGCTCTGGCCATGTGCTGGTGGTGCATTTGCACCAGTTCCAAGGTCCAAAATTAAAATTTCTTCACTAAATAAAAATCCAAATTTTGTGAAAAAAAAAAATTTATTGTATGGAGGAGCTTTATTTCTTCTACGCACCTGGTCACAACGAAACTTGAGCCGGCCCTGATATTATTAATCAGGACCCGAGTACCTTGCTCTTCTAGGTAATTGAACTTGTATCATTAAAGAAGTTTGAGATACATTAAAAAGGTAGGTTTATAAAGTAAAAAGATGATAAAAAGAATTTTTTTAATTAAAACAAACCTGGTCGAATAGTTCTTCTTGGGATGAATAAGGCTACCACTTTACTATAGTCTCTAGATTATCAAACCACTCATCTATGGAGTTGTATGTTATCTCCTTCCAACGGTTATCTACCAAACTAAAAATCAACCTACACCAAGAAAGACTAATGATTTGAGAAGAAGATCAGTCTGAATAAAAGACAGCAAAATGAATGAATTCTTTTTTTTGGTACCGTGGGGACAATGGCTTCACATTTTATTGTCTCGTATAGAAACATAGATGATAACATACCAATGCTCTGTGTCATATTGAGACAGAGATGAAGAAACAGTTAGATGTGAAACAAAGAAAACAAAGTACATAATGATGGTGAAATGACTTGCTTTTTTCCATTGGTACCTCGAGAGTGTGAGAAGACAATTGCATCAGCACCAAGCCTCATTGTACTCGTTTTGAATTCATTCCCATTCCTCATTGATGATCTTCTCAACGTTTAGTTGGCTCCCTTGTTGGTTTAATATTTAACTGAACATTTTTTTTGAAAATAAATTTCATAACAACTCGTAAACGTAAAGATTGACTTTGTCTGGCTATAAACGACTTGAACAAAAAAAGAACGGTTGATTACAGATTAAATAGGAGAATAAGGACTTGAGGTAACTGAGAAAAATTGAATTCATGATCGTGGTTGATGGTGTTCAGCGAAAGCGACGACAAATTAGAGACTTGAGAATGTTGAGCAGTTGAGAAATCAAAGAACGTTTTTTTAAAAATCGTCATTTTTTTTTGTTAATCAATGACACATGTCATAAGTTTATTGGGTAAGTGACTTGCTTTATTTTTTCCATATCCTTTATAGGATGATGATGAGTTGAGGATGGAGATAGTGGAAGTGGAAGTTGCAAGAGATGGAGTAGAGGGGAGTTATTTTTTTTCTGTTAAAAAAAAAGAAAAAATAAATAAATTACAGGTGCTATTTTAACCAATTTTTTCAACCAAATAAATCCAATTTTATTAAAAGAACAGGTATCAAACCCACAATGAGCAACTGACTTCTATTTTATAATATAAAAGATAATGTTCATGTCTTTATTCTATCTTTTAGATTGAATTTGACCAAAGAAGACGACATCTGGATAAAACAAACAAATAATGTAAACGAATATCAGAAGTATATTGGTCACAATCAAGAAATGTATATATGTGTCTAGTGTGTATGTATGGATAATGGATTAATAATAATGAATAGAATACGAATTGATGAAAAGAGGACTCTAGTTGACATACACATCTTACATTCCTCCCAATCATTTAACTAATGTAAACGAATTTTCCCTATTCGAATACCAAAAAAATTATTTCTTAAAAAAAAAGAAAAAAATTCTAAAGTGTAATGATGGCTTGAACACCCCACGAGCCATTCACACATCAACTTTTTTATTCTCCTAGAAGAAGAAGAAAACTATAGATTATATCTTCAAATCTCACTATCTCCATTCACTCCTTAATCAATCATTCACTTTGCTTTGCATCTCCAATGGCTGTCGAAACATTCCTAATAAAACTCAAAAACGCTATTTCCTCCAAACCCATTTCTCGTCGACAAATCCGATCATCTCCTCCGATCACCACCACCACTGCCACTTCCTCCGTCGGAGTTTTATCGTTTATTAGTGTTTGAGAATTGATGTTGAACAGAAACCAAGCTCTCATGGAGAAGACGAAGTCGAGAGGATATGAAGATTATATTAATGTTTCTGTTAATTGTAAAGTGACGATATACAAGTGTTTATATACAATGATAACTATCTGGTACAAGCCAGTTCTAACTAAACCATGATCTAAATGTGTAAACCACATTATCATCTCTAATACTCACCCTCAAGATGGAAGTCATGGAAAGGACTTGCATCTTGGACATGAAGAACACCATATGAATTGGAGGAAAGTGAAATTGACGACAGAAAGAACTTCCGGTGGTCTCGGCAGTGAACCATAAACGATTGTTTTTATTGTGCCAAAACGACCAGATATAGCAACAAGGATGCATCCAAAGAAGAGGCATGCTCGGCTCTGTAAGTGTAGGACAACCTGAGGCAAGCGCTGCTTGAGCAGTACCTCACGTGTAGCATTCAATGCAAACACTTCATCCACATAACAAGAAGAAATGTATAAGACCTCCAAATATCTTAACTCCCCCTCACTTAAGGCATATCTACTAGTCAAATGGCTCCAAAAACTAACATCATCAACAACAAACTGTGTTCTCAAAGCTGAATTCACAGAGAGCATGACCAGAAAACATTTCCATACCACATGAGAGTGAACATCTGGTGGTCTTGGTAACGAACAATAAAGGAAGTCAAGAATGGGCATGATGAACCAACCAGAACAAGCCACCATCATATGGCCAAGAAAGCCAAAAGCTCGGCTCTGTCCTTGGAACACAACTTGACAACCAACAGAGATGAGGTGCTTCATACTTATATACCATCTATTTCTCAGCCACAATCCCCAAAGGTGACGAGCAGGTGGTAGAAGAATTGATGAACTAAACGAAAACTCTGTGGCAGCGTTATTAACGTGAGATTCATCCAATAAAATCAACCTCTCAACAGTAGAGATCAGCAACATCTCAAAACAACAAACTGAAGGCTGGAAAAAGAGACTGAAACTTGTGAATCTGCAGAAGCAACTAAGCAGAATCAAACCATCCTTGAGACGACAACTTGAAACCAAATGCTCAAGTGTTATGAGTATGAAAACATGATGTGCCAGCAACACATCTAACCAGCAGGTATCAATCTCATACGCTATGATCTTCGCAAGACTCTCTAACCATAGCTCCCCCTTACTAGGAACACTTCGATGGTCTGTGTGCCATGAACAGGAGTAAATACAATTCGCTGGTGGTCGTGGAAGAGAATTGTAAGGAAGCATAAGCTGTATCTTCAAATCCAACCAGGAATGTTCTCCCAATATCTGTATAGCAACACGAGTCAATCCTGGTGGAGTAAGAGACTCACCAAAACCAGGTAATAAAGAAGATAAATCCAGCACAGAAGCAGACAAGACATCACTGAATCGCAATGAAACGATGCAAGCTGAAGAAAATGACTGAAATCGAGGGAATAATCGATCAATCACTAGAGACAAGTTGGAACAAGGCGGAACAACCAAAATTCCAGGCGACATCCGGCGACATAACCGGAAAACAAGAAGAAAACGCACACACTGACCTGAATGAGCCGCACAGTGCTTGAAGAGAAGCGTATGGACCAAATCCAGAAATTCCGTATGAATGACAGCTTCTTATGCTCCGTAAGTCCGATTGATAACAACAGGAGGAGAAAACGCAGAAGAACATGTTGCGGTGGAAGCAGTCGAGTGACGCGAAACAAAAGGATCACCACGATGACGGAAGAGATGCGAATCAACTGGATCTTGAAATTCCGCGGATGTGAAGGCCAAAGAAACTCCGGGAACAGGAGTCAAGCACAACACAGCGACAAATCGAGGACAAACTCCGGGAACAAGAGCAGAACTCGTCGCAACGGCAGATCTACTCGATACACGCAGAAACGTCTTCGCAAAAACCATCGGGAAATGCAATTGATCAGTGAGATGCAATTGAGAAAGCTCAATCAACGACTGATTCAAGCTATAACAACCAAACTTCCAGCAGATCGGGTGAGGTGACTTGATTCTTGATATAGACTCTCGTTTTCCCATGAAAATCGATCGAGACTAAAGAAAAATGAATCTCAGCTCATACGCAAGGAAAACAAAGAAATCTGAACCAAAGTCAGATGAAATGCAACTGCGAAATGGAAGAAGATGAACGTTGAACACGATCGAGGAAAACAAACGATTGGGAGAAACGAGATCTGATGAAGTGAATCAGAAATCTCAGATTTGAAACAAACCAAAATGTCAATCGAAGAAAGCGGAAGAACAGCAGAATCAGTTGAGATTTGAATTCCAACGCTCTGATACCATATTAGTGTTTGAGAATTGATGCTGAACAGAAACCAAACTCTCATGGAAAAGACGAAGTCGAGAGGATATGAAGATTATATTAATGTTTCTGTTAATTGTAAAGTGACGATATACAAGTGTTTATATACAATGATAACTATCCGGTACAAGCCGGTTCTAACTAAACCATGATCTAAATGTGTAAACCACATTATCATCTCTAATATTGTTCGAGGTGTCACGTGTAATGACCAAACTCCTCCACCTCACTCACTCTCTCACAGACTCCAATCTCCTGAGTCTACGAGACCACTCTTTTTGTCCAAGGTCTCACCAAGTTCGTCACCGGCGACGAAACCTTCCACCTCAGCCTCGTCTGTGCTGAGCTCGCTGATAGTATCGCCCACACCGCTGATTCTGTTTCCCGGCTGAGCCGCCGTTGCACCTGTTGGAGCAAATTCAAAGGTAGCCGTTGGATTAGATAAGTGTTTTTAGGACCATTAGATTTGGAAGTTTGATTCAGTCTTTGTTTATGTTGTAATGGAACCGAGTATTAAGGCACACGTCTAGTACCCAGTCTCCACTAGCTTGAATTTCGTTTGCACGTTTGTGCTCTGCTTTGTAAGGCTATTTAAGCCATGTTTTCTTATTGAATGAAGTACGTTTTCAGCATTCTTAACAAAGAGCTATTTTACTATTACAGATTGGTATCAGAGCTCCGTTAGTGTGTGTGAAAACTGAGAGAGAAGAAGCTGAAGCTTCAAAACACGTGAGTGAAAATGGGAGATGAGAAGATGAGATTGCCGCAGTTTGATGGGCATTGGGATCACTGGAGTGAGGTCATGGAGAACTTCTTCAGGTCAAAGGGACTGTGGAGCACAATTGAGACCGGTCTCGAGGAATCATCATCCTCAACGGTACTCACGGCGGAGGAGACACAACAGCTGGAAGAAGCCAAGAAAGATGACCATAAGGTGAAGCATTACCTCTATCAATCAATTGATAGGGTGACCTTCGAGCAGATCCTGGACAGGAGAACCTCCAAGATCATTTGGGAATCAATGAAGAGAAAATTTGGTGGAAACGATCGGGTGAAAAAGTCCTTGCTGCAGAAGCTGAGAAGGGACTTTGAGGTTCTGGAGATGACAGAATCCGAGAGTGTGAAAGAGTATTTCACAAGGGTGCTAGCAGTCACGAATCAGATGAGGAGCAATGGCGAGATCATGAATGATTCCAAAGTGGTTGAGAAAATTCTCAGAACACTCAGCGAAAAATTCATGTATGTGGTGGTTTCCATCGAGGAATCCAAGGAGATTGAAAGCATTAATCTCGATGAGTTGGAGAGCTCCCTAACCGTTCATGAGCAAAAGTTCAAGAAGGTGGACAAAACTGATGATCAAGCTTTGAAGGTGACTCACGGTGGAACTGGATCACACCGTGGGAAGGGAACAACACCAAGAGGAAGAGGCCGTGGGAGAGGAAGAGGTCGTGGCAGAGATAAAAGCACAGTGGAGTGCTACAACTGTCACCGCCTAGGACACTTCCAAAATGAGTGTCCAATGTGGGATGAGGAAGCAAACTATGCTGACCTCAATGAAAAAGAAGAGATGCTGTTAATGGCGTACATTGAAGAGGAAGATGAGGAAGTCAGCATTGAGTTTGAGGAAAATGCAGAGAAAGCTCTGATGGCACAGACTGAGAAGAGTGAAAACATGAGGAAAAGAGCATGGTTCCTCGACTCAGGCTGTTCCAATCATATGAGTGGAGATCGAGACCTGTTCTGCATGATGAATGAAGATTTCAAACACACAGTGAAGCTGGGAAACGACAAGAGAATGCAAGTTGTCGGCAAGGGAAGTGTGAAGTTGGCTCTGAACAATGTAGTATACACAATCAGTGACGTATACTACATTCCTGAACTGAAGAACAACCTGCTAAGTCTCGGCCAACTTCAAGAGAAAGAGATGACAATCATCTTTCAGAAGGGAATTTGCAAGATCTTTCATGAGGAGAGGGGTCTGATTGCTGCAAGCAAGATGAGTTCTAACAGAATGTTCATCTTGTTTGATCAGAATGGTGAGACAAGTCAACATCGCTGCATGCAAGCCACCACAGAAGACATTCCAAAACTCTGGCATGAGCGATATGGGCACCTCAGCCACACCGGTATGAAGACATTGCAGAACAAGGAAATGGTACGTGGACTACCAACCTTTGATGTTCAGAAATTCACCTGCTCGGATTGTCTAGTAGGAAAGCAGTCCAGGAATCCCATTCCTAAGAAGAGCTCGTGGAGAGCCAAAGAAATCCTCGAGCTAGTTCATTCCGACATCTGTGGACCCATCAGTCCCATGACCACAAGTGGTGTCAGGTATGTTCTGTGCTTCATAGATGATCATAGCAGGAAAGCTTGGGCATACTTCTTGAAAGAAAAGTCGGAAGCATTCAGTTACTTCAAGGAGTTCAGAATGAAGGTTGAGACTGAGACGGGAAAGAAAGTCAAATGTCTGAGAACTGACCGGGGAGGGGAGTTCACGTCAACAGAGTTTTCTGAGTTCTGCAAGGAACAAGGAATACGAAGACAGCTCACCACCGCCTACACCCCGCAACAGAACGGAGTAGCGGAAAGGAAAAACCGCACAGTCATGAACATGGTGCGATCCATGTTGTCTATGAGAAAGGTACCAAAAATTCTCTGGGCAGAAGCTGTGAATTGGACTTTCTATATTCTGAACAGGTGTCCCACGCTTGCTGTTAAGAACGTTACACCACAAGAGGCGTGGAGTGGAATCAAACCAAGCGTGGAACACTTGAGAGTCTGGGGAAGCTTGGCGCATGCACATGTTCCAAGTGAAAAGAGAGGGAAGCTCGATGACAAAAGCACTCCCTGCGTGTTGTTGGGTTTCTCAGAGGAGTCAAAGGGATATCGCCTGTACAATCCTGCAACAAAGAAGATTGTAGTGAGTAAGGATGTGGTGTTTGAGGAAACAAAAGGATGGAGCTGGGATGAGAATCAGGAACAGAATGAGTCTGAGCTGAAATGGAATGATGACGATCAACCTTGGGGAGAAAGTGACAGTGATGGCGAAGAAGAAACTGGAGAACCTGTGACTGTTGCAGAAGAAACTCAAGAAGCACCACAAGCAACAGTCAGGGAGGGAAGAAGACAGACAAGACCTCCCAACTATCTCAGAGACTACATCACCGACAACGACGCGGTTGGTGTAGACGATGAGGTACACATGGTTCAGCTCAATTCCTCTGATCCTTCTACCTTTGCCGAAGCTCAAAAATGCATCAACTGGAGGAAAGCCATGGATGCAGAGATCGAGTCGATTGAAAAAAATCTCACATGGGAACTATCAGACTTACCTCGTGGAGCAAAGTGCATAGGAGTCAAATGGATCTACAAGACAAAGCTAAACGAACTCGGTGAAGTGAGCAAGTTCAAAGCTCGTCTGGTGGCCAAGGGGTATGCGCAAGAGCATGGGATTGACTACACAGAGGTCTATGCTCCTGTTGCACGCATGGACACAATAAGAACCATCGTGAATACCGCGGCTCAGAAAGGTTGGGATATCTTTCAACTGGACGTCAAGTCGGCTTTTCTTCATGGAGTACTTGAAGAAGATGTTTATGTCCAACAGCCTGAAGGGTACGAGATAAAAGGCAAGGAAGGAAAGGTGTATAAGCTACACAAAGCTCTGTATGGTCTGAAACAAGCTCCACGGGCCTGGTTCAGTAGGATCGAAGAGTACTTCACTGCAGAAGGGTTCAAGAAATCTGAAAACGAAGAAACTCTCTTCACCAAAGGCAACAAGCAAGGTAACCTCCTTATCGTTAGTGTATACGTAGACGACCTGATATACACTGGAGATAATGTGGTTATGATGAACGAGTTCAAGTTGTCTATGGAAAGGGAGTTTGACATGTCTGATCTTGGAAAGATGAGATACTTTCTGGGAATAGAGGTTTTGCAGACAAGTCAGGGAATTCACATCTCTCAGGCCAAGTATGCTTTGGAGGTTTTGAGGCGTTTTGAGATGGAGGATAGCAATGGAGTACGCAATCCGATAGTGCCTGGAATCAAAATTGATCTGGATGAGCATGGTGAAAGGATCGATGAGACATTCTACAAGCAGATCATTGGCAGCCTCATGTACATCACAACGACGAGGCCGGATTTACAGTTTGCCGTGAGCTTGCTGAGTCGCTACATGTCCGGGCCAACAAAGATGCATCTTCAGGCTGCAAAGAGGGTTCTACGGTACCTAAGAGGCACTGTGGACTATGGAATCTGGTACAGAAGAGGAGAAGGAAAACTAATGGTTTACACTGATAGTGATTTTGCTGGTGACATTGACAGCAGAAAGAGCACTACAGGATATGTTTTCCTTATGAACAATGCGGCTGTAGCATGGTTATCAAAGAAACAACCGATCGTCACACTCTCCACCACAGAGGCAGAGTATGTTGCAGCTTCAGTGTGTGTTTGTCAGGCGATATGGTTCAAGAGGATCTTGGAAGAATTGGGTTACAATGTGGAAGGAAGTACTATCATCTACTGTGACAACACCTCGACAATAAAGCTGTCAAAGAATCCAGTTTTCCATGGAAGGTGCAAGCACATAGGAGTTCGCTTTCACTTCTTGCGTGACATGGTGAAAAATGGAGAGATACAACTGGAGCATTGTGGTTCAGAGGAGCAAGTGGCCGACATCTTCACTAAGCCTCTGAAGTTGGAAACCTTTGAGAGACTAAGGAGTGAGCTTGGAATTTGCTCGGCAAGTGATAAGCTAAGTTTGGTTCACCAAGCTTAGTTTAGGGAGGGTTTGTTGGAGCAAATTCAAAGGTAGCCGTTGGATTAGATAAGTGTTTTTAGGACCATTAGATTTGGAAGTTTGATTCAGTCTTTGTTTATGTTGTAATGGAACCGAGTATTAAGGCACACGTCTAGTACCCAGTCTCCACTAGCTTGAATTTCGTTTGCACGTTTGTGCTCTGCTTTGTAAGGCTATTTAAGCCATGTTTTCTTATTGAATGAAGTACGTTTTCAGCATTCTTAACAAAGAGCTATTTTACTATTACAGCACCACCCCGAGCCTCCGCTCTTTCCACCGCTTGTTCCATGAGTTCGCTGACATGGGTCGTGACCCTCATGGATGATGGGTCATGAGCTGTAAAGATACTGAAGCTAAGAACAAGAAAATCGAAAGGTAACGAAACTTCTTTACGCTTAACATTTTAAAACAGAGTAAAAAACAGAGTAGTAACAGAGTCTGATTGAGATTGTTTTTGTTAATGGAAACAGATATGTGAGTGTGACGACAGCTTTGTATAGAGAGATGGAAGAGATGACGACTTTAGAAAACTCCCTGAGAAAACACAGTCTGCAGATTGGGATCGAATGCGAGGAAGAAGACGACAACGACAACAAAAAAGATGCGATGAAAGTGATGGATCTGCAGCAGAAGATTGAGAGACAGAGACAACATGTGAAGTATCTGAAAGACAGATCTCTGTGGAATAAAAGCTTCGACACGGTCGTGTTGATTCTCGCAAGATCGGCGTTCACCGCACTCGCCAGACTCAAATCCGTCTTCTCCTCCGCCGCAGCATCCAGCTGCCACGTGGGCCCAACGGTCGTGTCTTTCCTCCCACGCTCTCTCTCTTCTTCTTCTTCATCGATGAATCTCGTCCACCCGAGTCCAAACGACGAGGAGAGACTCAAAACGTCCTCGTCTTCTGAGTTTCTTGAAGAAAGCTCGAGACTTTTGAAACCGCCGGAGACGACTCTCGGCGGATCCGGCGTGGCGCTTCACTACGCTAATCTGATTGTCGTGATGGAGAAGATGATAAAGCAACCTCAGTTGGTCGGTCTCGACGCGAGAGACGATCTGTACTCGATGTTGCCGGCGAGCGTGAGGTCGTCGCTCAGGTCGAGGTTAAAAGGAGTTGGGTTCACGGCGACGGACGGTGGCTTAGCGTTGGAGTGGAAGGCGGCGTTAGGTCGGATCTTACGGTGGTTGTTACCGTTGGCACAGAATATGATTAGGTGGCAGAGCGAGAGAAGCTTCGAGCAGCAACACATGGCGACAGCGGTGAATAGTCAGAACAGAGTGATGTTGGTTCAGACACTTGTCTTTGCGGATAAAGTTAAGACAGAAGCAGCCATTACAGAGCTTCTTGTTGGGTTGAATTACATTTGGAGATTCGAAAGAGAGATGACAGCTAAAGCACTGTTTAATCTGCAGTCTCCTCCTAGTCACAGCTAATTATTACTGTAGAGTTTTGTTTGTTTCTTTTTTGGGTGGGTTGAATTTTGGTCTCTTCTTACTGGTGTAGTTTGATGTACGAATTATGAAAATGATAAAAAAGTTATTTGGGTGGGGTTTATTTTCTTGACTCGAGGGAAAATTATATATAAAGATGATTGTGATGTGTAAGTGTGTGGAACAATGTAGATATTGTAATGAATTTGAGTGGTTATTTTCTTACGGGTTACATGTAATCGTCAAAGTATGATGAGTATATGCTTATGCTATGAACTCTCAAATATCATACAAATTAAGCAAACCACGTGATTTTTTTTTTTTTTGATGCATAAACCACATGATTTTTGCTTTATTTACTTCATCTAGAAAGAAATAAAAACTTAAGCTAACCGCATTAGTCTAATAGATAATTTACTGAATAACCACAAATAAAAAACATATTTAAGAAATTAACCAGAACTTCTTTGTGTGACAAGATTCTAACCAATAAATCTAGGTTTTTTTTAATTAGTTTTTCAATTATATATATATTGTTATTCAGCAAATTAGCCCTTTTTCTAAATGCTCTTAATTATATTTTTTTCATCCAAAAGAATAAAATTAGTTAGATTCCTATTAATTTAAATGAAAGTTTGAATATATTTAGTCTTTTTTTTTTTTAAATGTATCGAGGACCCTAAATGGGAGTATTTAATAGTTTATACATATATGAATCTCCTAGAGAAAGTTGTCTGCTTTACACCGTTAGTTGGAAGGAGCCGAAATTTAAAACGAAATATATAATTTGATGAAATGAATCTAGAGAATAGAATTAGATGTCGAATATATAGTGCACCTAAAACTCTTTACCTTTAAAGTGTGTTTGACTTTAAATTAAAAAGGACTAATCATTTAATCAATAGCCAGTTCGGTGCAACTCATGCGAGGTATTAAGAGTCAACTAAGTTGTGTGTTTTCATTATCTTTTTAATGGACTAGCCGACTAGTTTTAGGGAAATAGAGATGTATAACCATACAAAAATATTTTTCATTAAGTGAATGACTATATGATCCTTCAAAATAGGTTTATTATCAATTAGAAGACCTTGAATTTTACCTCTATATATTAAATTTCTTGTTTTATTCTAAACATCTTCTACATAAATTTAAAGTTAGTGTTATATATTGAACATATAGGGTTTTTTATACTAGCGGAGAATATTTCACTAGAAATTTTGGGAAAAAATAAACTAATATACAGAGAAAAATATACCACTAAATCACTAATAATTTCTGGTGATTATCGGTTGTGTCGTAAAAGCAATCTTCAACTTTAGTTTTATATATAACCTTTAAATTTACTAATTATACTTTATAATAAAATTTTAAAATATAGCCTAAATAGAATAAATTAGCGATAGAATCCTTAACTATTACAACTTTACTTTTGAATATGTAGGAAAAGAAAATGGTTGTAAGAATTTTTTTTCTTCTTGTTAATTTTCTCATTTATTATTTATATCTACAGCAATTACATTTACAACAAATATATCTACAAACCAAATTCTACAACAAATAATTTACAGCTACAGGTCCAATCAGACATCCACTCTATTATCCTATTTTCAATTTAAATCAATGCATCTTAATTTGTCAAAACTTTTTATTCTTTGTGGCACTGTTTTTAATTAAAGTGGATCCACATAGTTTTAAAACTATTTTAGAAAACTATTTTATAGGTCATTCAGTCGTCGAGAGCAGATCAATAAAATTAATGAATTTTTAATATATAATTATATATTAAAATTATTAATTTAATTAACATAAAAACCCATCTCTTAAATAAATATAATATTTTCTTTTAATTTTTCTTAAAAATTTTAGTTTTCATTTGACATGCATAACACAAAAAAAGACATTTAACAAGATTATTTGTAACAAGTTAAAATAAAAATTAAGACAAAAATCAGACTGAAAAGTAATAGGTTTATAGATGTTTAGCATAAATAAAAAGAACTATAAAATTAATTTCTAAATCCAAAATAAACTAAAAGAAAAACATCAAGATTATATTAAATTGTCAATAACAAAATAAATAAATAACAAATTAATTTAGTTCTCTTTATTACCATTTTTCTTCAGTTGGTGCACTAAATTTTCATCAAAATCTAAATAATCACTAAAACCATGACAACATTATCTCGAGTTTTTGGTTTGTAAAGGAAAAACTTACAATATGAAAGCTCAGACATCTTTTACTAATGAAGTGAATGGCGATAGAGGATTGTGTATTGATTGTATAAAACATTTCATTTTCGAAGAAATTCATGGATTGTACACTATTTTTCATATGCTAACGAAGACAGAAACATCATACCTAAAGTAGACTTTATGTACAACAAATTTTTGGATAACAAATTTCAGATTACTTAATGACTGCATCAAGGAGATGAGAACGTATATCTTCCCTTCTTATGGTGTAGACTTTATGTAAACTTAAAAATATGGCAAAGGATAAAATATGTAAACCGAAACAAGGTGTATAAATGTTGGTGCACTAAATGTAGCAATCAAATCTTGTGTAAAACCGAACATACTAAGTTGTATAAAGATAATAAAATTATGTCATCGCTACCAATTCTCTGGATCTAGTGGATAACAAATCAAACACTCGTCTATGCCAATATATAATCGTAGATGCAGAGAAAACTGTTGAAGTCCAAAGAAAGTACCAAAACATTCTACGTACAAAGTTGAAGTCTATAATGGAAGCTTCACATTTCTCTAGTTCGATTATTGGTCTAGTTAAACATAAAAAAGCAAAAAGATATTATGAAAGAAAAAAGAAAAAAGCAAAAAGATACGTTTTTGCAATTTTAAAAATGCAAAAAGCAAAAGATATACATTTTAAAAATGTTTACAAATATAATCAATCTTGGTTTGCACTGAACCAAAGATACAAATTCTGGTTTTGCAGTTTCTTAAAAAGCAAAAAAAATACGTTTTAAAATGTTCTGTAAATTTTTGTATTTTGTTTTATATTTTTGTATTTTGATTGATATCACCAGATGCCAATTTTTGTTTTTTGTAGACTGTGGAGTAGTTTTATTGCTCAACACCATGGTGAATGTTACTCTTTCTCAAATTTCCTCTTGTTATCGTGGATTTTACCTCTACTAACCGTCAATTTTGCTTTATGGTAGACTATTTTTTTATGTTTCACTTCACTAACATATGTAGTTTTAGTGAATGTTACTCTTTCTCAAATTAGTATGTGTAATCAATCTAACCTTGAGAAATTAATCTACAAACGCATAGTTGAGAAATAAATTAACAAAATTGTGAAAGTTAAGGAATAATTGGTCCTTTTCAGTTTTCACATTAAAAATGTCAGTATTTTGATTCAGTTTCCTATTTTATTATGATTGAGTAAGCCCAAATCCAATCCACGAGAGGTATTTGGGCCCCTATACCGCAAGTGTTGTTGGATCGCGACGAACGATGTTGTCTGGAGCCAGATCTCATTCTGCAAGTTGGAATTTTAAACTAAACGACGACGTTAAACATAAATTTCCATTTTTAAAAAACTTTACACTTATTGTAAATTACAAAATACTCCAACATTTATATCTTATTTTCGCTTCCGCGCTTCGACTCGGAGTTCGTCGCAAAACTGGTCCGAAAGTGCTGTGCGCATCACACGATCTCTCTCCATCGCACATCACTGAAAAACCTCTCCGAGAATCCTCCTCCGATCCGCCACTAGCTATGGCGGTAAGCATATCCGGATCTCCACCGTAGGATCTATCGTCGAAGGTTCGAGTCCATGTCACCTTAATTCCATTTCCTTTTTTTCAATTTTACAGGAATCGTCTGGTATGACGCTGATGGATCTGATCTCGGCGGACCCAACCCCGGTTCCTGCACAATCCACTTCTTCGTCGGCATCTTCCACGGCGTCTCAGCCGTCTCCCGCAGCCGCATCGGCGGCTTCGCATCTGCACCATCCAATGTCGACGAAGACGACGCTGGGAGAGAAGAAATCGAAGAGAGCCACTTTGATGCAGATCCAGAGCGACACTTTATCTGTCGCCAAAGCTGCACTGAATCCTGTTAAGGCCATAAACATGCCGCAAAGGCAGAGGCAGATAAAGAAGGTGCTGCTTGCTTCTCTTTCGCTCTGGTTCGATCAATTGATTTGATTGTGGTTATAGACTTGAACAGTTAATAGGAGGAATAGAGTATGCTTGCTTCTGTGTTGTTGTACGAGCTGTGAATAGTTAAGAGGAACAAGATCTGCTTCTGTGTTGTTTGTTCTTCGATGTAGCTTTAACACAGTTCTTATGTTGTGAAATGACTTTCACAGCCAGTCTCCTATACGCAACTTGCAAGGAGCATTCACGAATTAGCTTCCACCTTGGATCAGGTTAAGTTTTTTTTGCTCGTATTCTCTGTCTCTGAACCACTCTTCTTCTGGTGAAAATAGTATCTAAATGTTTCTTCTTTTCTGTTTTTTTTTTTAACGAATGAACAGAAAAGTTCCCAGAAACAACTAGTGAATCACGTGTTCCCTAAGCTTGCTGTGTACAACTCCGTTGATCCTTCTCTCGCCCCATCTCTTCTTATGGTATGTGTACAACTCCGTTGCTGGTTTGGCGATCATTGATTGTCAGATCAATACTGTTTTATACTTTATAATGGAGCATCTAATAATGATTCATTCTATTAGACTTGTTTTTATTGTTCTTTACCCATTAATGTTATATGAATCTTCAACGATTTGCGTTTTGAAAACTCTCTGTCCAATAGAAATATCAGGTTTTCAGCATTCTTTTCCTCTTGTGATTGATACAGCTCAATCAGCAATGTGAAGACCGGAATGTGCTACGCTATGTCTATTATTACTTAGCTAGAATTTTGTCCGACACGGGAATGAGTCCTGGGGGTGGTATCCCCACTCCAAACTGGGATGCTCTAGCAGATATTGATGCTGGTGGAGGAGTCACAAGAGCTGATGTTGTTCCTCGGATAGTGAATCAGCTGACCTCGGAAGCTTGTAATTCTGAAGTTGAATGTGAGTTCACCCATATTGGCGATTAGTTCGGTTTCAAGTTTTAGTGTTATCTTATATATATAATTCTGCCTTAAAGTTGAAATGTTATTTTAACTAGAGTCGTGAGGACTGTCCTAATCTGATTTATCTTTATAATGGTATTGCTTGTTTAATGCTTCTTAATGAATATCCCAGTACCCTTATAATCTTTTGTTGATGGACACGTTTATAAATAATGAGAGCAGTGATGTATGTTAATAGGTAGTTACGTAGATGTGGTGTCAGCTTTAGTGTGGAATTCAATAATTTGGTGGTTATGGATGTGAAAACCAATATGTAAGACATAAATAGAAATTAACAGCTTCGACATCATGTGGTGACAACTTTATTTCCGACTTCGAAGCATGCCCTTGCAACTTTCCCTCTGTGATGTGACTGGAGATGATTTTCTAACCTTATCATTTGTTCTTCTTCAGTTCATGCTCGACGACTGCAAGCTTTAAAAGCTCTGACATATTCACCGTCAGGAAATTCCGAGCTTCTGTCAAAATTGTATGAGATTGTATTTTGCCTCCTCGATAAGGTTTGTCTTACTACCAGTGCTCTCTATTGTTGATAATATGCTTTGCTTATTTTCCATAAGTCCTGGCCTAGTTCATTTTTTATAGTCGGTGAAAAATGATGATTCTAACCTTAGTTTTCGGCTTCTTTTAACTATACAATTTATTATTGTACTATTCCATTCTTATTGCTTTCCTTATCAGTAAAGTGGTTTAATCTAAGGATTATCTCCTAGTTACATGCAGACGCACTGATTATGTTTAATGTCGCTTTCAGGTTGCTGATGTTCCGCATAAACGAAAGAAGGGGGTCTTTGGGACAAAAGGGGGTGATAAGGAGGTATCTTTCTCAACTCTTAGGCTCCTCTAGTTAAAGGCCCAAGGGTTCTAACAAGTCCTGTTTCCTGCATTTCATAATTTTCTTTTTCATGCTGCTGTACTTGTTTTTTGCCGTGCTGTGAGGTATAAATCTCTCAAAATTGTTGTCTATCGCTACTATGCACTATGCACTTGGCAATGTAGCATAGTTACTCTTTGATGATTTGACTTTGCACATGTGGGAGATTCTGGCTGTAAGCTAACTGCTTTTTAACTCCTTACTTAAATATCATTTTAATTGAAGAAACACTTCTTAAAATCATTACAACTCTATCCTTAGATCAGATTATCCATAAGCCAAAGGACAAATCTTAATAACATATTTAGCTTCTAGATATTTTTGGCGGACGTATGGGAGTTCTCTCCGTTGAGTATAAGCCTTCTGGATTGCAAAAGTTCAACATTTATTCTTTGTTATTAACTTGAGCGTCATGTCTCCTTCTTTTTGCTAGTCGATCATTCGGAGTAACTTGCAGTATGCTGCTATGAGTGCACTTAGAAGACTTCCTCTTGATCCAGGAAATCCAGTATTTCTGCACCGTGCAGCCCAGGGGTAAGACTCTTTCTTTTGTATTATTTTTAGTGTTTTTCCTAATTATGCAATGGATTGAAAACTTATTCTGGTATCCACACTATTTGCAGTGTTTCGTTTGCTGATCCTGTTGCGGTGAGGCATTCGCTGGAAATTCTAGCTGAGTTAGCCGCCAGAGACCCTTATACAGTTGCAATGACATTAGGTAAATAAGTTATTGAGTCAGTTCCGCCTTCAATTGTTTTTGCCATTCTATGGTTGTGTAGACACATAATTATTTGTCATTCAAAATTTGATCCGTCTCTTGATCCTTTTGCTGCAGAAAAGCTTGCGTCTCCAGCAGGTGTGCTTTCCAGGCCTAATCTCTTAACGTTAATTTGTTCTTTGGTGATTGTATGTTTACTTGTTCTGATTATAAAGAAGTCTATGGAACAAGAGTTCTAAATGCATTCTACGAAGTGATTCACTTATGAGACGTATTCTTGATTCTAATCACAAGCTCTTGAATATAATCTTACAATAAGGTTAAGACAAATTTGGGTTAGTTGATATTCCTTTCTTTTCTGCACCAAAATCAGGGGCTTTGCAAGATATCCTACATTTGCATGATGTGCTCGCTAGGGTTGCCCTGGCTAGGTTGTGTCATAGTATATCCAGAGCTCGAGCGTTAGATGGTAAGCATATCAAGCTCTTTCTTCAACTACTGCATGTTCTCGTTAGCTGTTATTTACAAGTTAGTAGTTTCCTTTCCATTTTCCTACAGAGAGGCCTGATATTAGATCTCAGTTCAACTCAATTCTCTATCAGCTACTCCTAGATCCAAGCGAAAGGGTATGCTATGAGGCGATTTTGTGCATTCTGGGAAAATACGACAACACCGAAAGGCATGGGTTCTATGACTTTGCGTTCTCTTGATTCATTTTTTTAGGTTTTGAATGACCAACATTTACTGCATCATTTAGGATGGATGAGCGTGCTAGTGGGTGGTACCGCTTGACCAGGGAGATCCTGAAGTTGCCAGAAGCGCCATCCAAGGATAAATCTAGTAAAGCCAAGCGCCCACAGCCCCTTATTAAGCTTGTAATGAGAAGGTACTCCTAGCTTCATGGAAGACTGTGTTTAGAATTGCAGATCTTACTGATTTTTTTAGCCAGAATGTTGCTTTGAGTTGTAATGATTGTGTTTCCTGTAAAAACTTCGCTAATTGATCCTGTCCTTTCAGGTTGGAGAGTTCATTTCGCAGTTTCTCAAGACCAGTACTTCATGCAGCAGCAAGGGTTGTGCAAGAAATGGGAAAGAGCAGGGCTGCAGCGTTTGCTATGGGCTTACAGGACATTGATGAATCAGTTCATGTAAATGCATTTTCTGACGCTCTGGATGATGCTGAGACCAATGACAGTTCTCACCCAGAAGGTACATTGTCAATATTTCTTAGCTTCAGTTTGAAGTTACATGAAGTAGAAGTCATGGTTTTGTTACGAACAAAATTACATTTTTTTTTTTGAATTATTTAGTTAGATGCATAATAGATGCACACATATCTTTCTAATTTTTTATGGAGTATCAGAGATCATATAAGCTTTCGGTAAAAGAATTTCGTTAAATTTTATTGGTTTATTATACTGCTAAAGGTCACAAACGAGGAATGTAAGTTAAGTCATTGTATCTATGCTCTGATGGTGCATCAATATAATTATCTGACTGTTTTGTTATACCTGTCACAAAAGTTAAAGTGTGAGTAAATTCAATGCTCTAAAGAATCATATGATGGTTTTTGGTTTACCTGTCTTCTCTTCAGACCTAAATAAAGGAACTGTCTTTCTTACAACTTTGATTTTCCTCCACCTAATTATTTAAAATATGTGGGGTATCTTTTCATCTTTTGAGTTGTAACATGTCCTTTATCACTTTGTATTTACCTTCTTTCATTTTTTCTGGTTACATGTATACCCTTATTTTTATCATTGTAACTTGTTGGACTTTTGCAGGAATACGGAGAACATCATCTATATCCGCAGGGCCTGGTCGTAATGAGACAATTGCAAGTTTGCTGGCTTCATTAATGGAGGTGGTTCGAACAACAGTAGCATGCGAGTGCGTGTATGTCCGGGGAATGGTTATCAAAGCATTGATATGGATGCAAAGTCCGCATGAATCGTTGGATGAACTGAAATCAATCATTGCCTCAGAGCTTTCTGATCCTGCTTGGCCCGCAGCTTTAGTTAATGATGTTTTGCTTACTTTGCATGCTCGCTTTAAGGTAAGGACGATATTTTCTTCTTTTGCAATTGGGACTTGTAAAATGGGCATTCTTTGCTGAAGAAAAGACTTGAAACCCTATTGCAACATTCATGATGTACTAGTAATTAACATTTTCTATCTAAAATTACTTGTTAAAAGTGAGACAAGCTGTTTGGATTATGCTGTACAGGTTAGAAGTTAGTAGACCTATTTTTTGTCAACAATATAAGTAGAATTTTTTTTTTTTTTTTTTTTTTTGTAGGGAATCTTTTTAATCAATTAGGTTTTTTTTTAACAAGAGGAATTGGCAGAAAAATTCTACACCTAGGAACTTGTGACAGATTTCATCTGTGAAACTGAAGGCAAACTAAACAAATCTATTTGTTGAAGAGTGAAATGTGAACTGTTTTCTTCTGTGTAGTTGACTTTAATTTCCTTCCTCAGGCAACTCCAGATATGGCTGTTATTCTTCTCGAAATTGCCAGAATATTTGCTACCAAAGTTCCAGGGAAAATTGACGCTGATGTCTTACAACTGCTCTGGAAGGTATTCTCTTCTCGCTAATGTAATTTTAGAGTTATTATAGTTTACTTATATCGGTTGTGTACTACAATCTTCCTGTTTCAAATTTTGAATGTGTTAGACATTTTGAGATCTTGAAGTTTGTATGCCTGTTGTTAATGTTTGGTAGCTATAGATCGGGATAAAAAATAGTTGTATGTATAAATGCAAGGCTCAATTTTTTTGTGGGATATTTTGATGATTTTTTGTTACCTCAAGTAGTTTATTTTGATCTACTTTTTTAATCGATCAACTTCTTGGCATGTCTTGTTGGAGCTGGTCCTGATGGGAAACACACAGCTCTGGAAGCAGTCACGATAGTACTTGATCTACCACCTCCACAGCCAGGATCCATGTCAGGACTGACATCAATTGATAGGGTCTCTGCATCAGATCCAAAGTCGGCTCTGGCGCTGCAGAAATTGGTGCAAGCTGCAGTAAGCATTCGTCAGAAGTGTTTACATGCATTTGGTAACGTTTTCAACACATTAACTTAGAGCGAATACTGTTGCAGGTATGGTTCCTTGGAGAAAATGCAAACTACGCCGCTTCAGAATATGCATGGGAATCTGCAACTCCACCAGGCACTGCACTTATGATGTTGGATGCCGATAAAATGGTTGCTGCTGCCAGCTCTCGCAATCCTACTCTAGCTGGTGCATCAACTCGCCTCCAGAGGTGTGCGTTTAGTGGTAGCTGGGAGGTATACCACTATATTTTGTTGACCATATATTTTTTCTTTGATTTTTTTTATTGTTCCTATTTGGACGATTGGTATAGACGACTTGATCGTCTGACAATGGTCTTTGATCCTTAACCTTGTCTAGGAACATCTTGGTTGGTAGATGCAGTAGGCCTTTCTCCGTCTGTGGCTAATTTGTTTAATCATTTGATTACACACTAGAGCAAAGACCACATTTTGAGACCCTTTTCTTATAAGAGGGGATTTGGGGCCGTGGACGAATTGAAATGATCTAATTAGCTAGCTTCTGGCAGTTTTTTTGTTTCTACCATGAAATAGAATGTGAAACCTGGAGTAATAGTGGTTTACCAGAAACTATAAGAACAAACTAATGAAAATTGACTATAATAATCTCGTTTGATGTCTCTCTTTTTATCTAAGCTTTACTAGCTCTTTAGAGACCTTTACTGTTATAGAAATAGCTGATTATAAGTTGTGTTACTTCATTACATCTCACATCTGATTTTCTTCCTGGCACTTCAGTTGGAGTCACAGACACTATTTTTCCGTCAGATAGGCTACTAATATGAAGTATTACTTCTACGATTTTCTGCCTAAGTGTTTAAGTTTTGTGGATACACAGGTCCGTATTGTTGCAGTTCAAGCTCTTACTACGATAGCCATTAGATCTGGTGAACCTTTCAGACTGCAGATATACGAGTTTTTGTACACCTTGGCGGAGGGTGGTGTACAGTCTCAACTTTCTGAAATGCACCTGAGTAATGGGGAAGACCAAGGAGTAAGTGGTACAGGACTTGGAGTTTTAATAACTCCAATGTTAAAAGTTCTGGATGAAATGTATGTAGGACAAGACGAATTAATCAGGTAAGGAAGAAATCTGATCCTTTTTTCCCTTTAATTCATGCATGTAACCTGTATATGATTTTATGGTTGATATATGATTTTTTCCTTGATAAGGGAAATACGCAATCACGATAATGCAAACAAAGAATGGAAGGACGAGGATCTGAAAAAACTCTACGAAACCCATGAGAGACTGCTAGATTTTGTTTCCTTATTTTGCTATATTCCAAGAGCCAAGTATTTACCCCTGGGTCCGATAAGGTACATTCTGAATTCGGAATCCATTTTATCAATCAGTAACAGCTTATTCATTCTGGTGCAGTATACTTACTTAGGATACTAGTCTTGCGTAGAGTACAGGGAGGCAGTAGTAGGACAACAACCCTTTTTATTGTTTCCCAAATACTTCTTGCGTTAGCTTTATATGTCATATGCCTATTTAGTTTAACAGGGTTTACTGCGTTGCATGTATGTGAATAACCTCAATCCTGACGAAAGAAGAAGAAGGAAGCATCACTTTTATCACGGATTCTGACAAATTCAAGAACCATGTTAAAATATACACCAATTTACAGAATCCAGATTTTTACATTTCATGTTTGGTTGTCTTGCTGTTGACTTTTCATGTATACATTGCATGCTTGTGTCCCTTTTCCTGGTTTTCTTTATATTAAGAGGTGCTTTTCTGTCTCAATTGCCGTTTTAGATGACAACACTAATATGTTCTTTTTATTTTTAATCTTTTCCTCCTAACCTATGAAGTGCCAAGCTCATTGACACATACCGCACAAAGCATAATATCACGGCATCTTCGGGGTCAACAGATCCAACTGTCGTTGCTACTGGTATTTCGGACTTAATTTACGAGTCCACTCAGCCTGCCCCTGCTGCCTCAAACTCCAGTGGTCTAGATGATGATCTGGTGAATGCTTGGGCTGCAAACCTTGGTGATGATGGTCTTCTTGGAAACAACGCCCCAGCAATGAGCAGGGTCAGTTGCCTAGCTTTATCTGACTTTTTAAGATATAAGATTAGTATGTGTAGTGCGTGTATATATTTTCGTCTTATTGTTAAATGAAGGATATGTGGCACAAGAAATTTTGTGATCATGAAATCAGAAAAGAACAGTTCCGGGGATTACCCATTAAATTAAATCCTTGTTTCCGGAGAAGCCTTACTAAACCGTTTCACATACAGTCCACTACCATACCTTAGTTCTGAACTGGTCTGAATGCGGTTAATAATGCATTCTTTTCGGAATACTCTTATTGTGATAAAAAGTTTGGGTATTGACTTCTCCGATTAAAAGTAGATGGCAAATCTGCTTGCATTCACATCAGTGGTAGTTAACCATTCAGCTAATAATCTGTTCATGTGAAACTATGATCTCTCAGTACTCAGTCGTACATCATTACACTATAGATGGTACCTATTTTTTTATGTCTCCAAATGAATCTCTGACCTATATAATACTTTTCAGGTCAATGAATTCATTGCTGGAGTCGGAACAGATGCTCCAGATGTTGACGAGGAGAATGTCTTCTCTAGACCTTCGGTTGGCTATGATGACATGTGGGCTAAGACTCTTTTAGAAACCAACGAACTGGAGGTATACAGTTAGCTTTATCCATCTTTAGGGATTTCTTCAAAATGACTGAAAGAATATATTTCTTAGTTTTAGATATGCTAAAAAAATGACTTTCATTTGTTATTTACAGGAAGAAGATGCGAGATCAGGTTCATCTTCTCCAGACTCTGCTGGATCAGTGGAAAGCTCTATATCCTCTCACTTTGGTGGAATGAATTACCCATCTTTGTTCAGTTCAAAGCCTTCCTCACAAACAACGGTAAGCTACGACCCAAATTCTTCCGTTAATACCATTCCTTGTTACCTAGTATGCTATTGGTGACCATTACGGGCCATAGCGTTTTCTGTAGTTATAGAATGATATGATGCTAGAATATCATCATTCAGAAGGATTACGTCTTTAAGCTCCTAAGTCCGAGTCAAAATGAAAACTTAGAAGTTAGAACAAGACGAAATTTTGGTTCAGTGAGTTGCATAGAATAATACTGTAAAAGTGTTCCTGAAGTCTGTTCTTCTTAAACAATATTAACTGGGGTAAAAGATACGCATGCAAGTTGCGTCTTAAAAGGAAAAAGCATGCTCATAGCTTAAAGCATAAAGAAGTTGAACTATATATACTTGATCATAAGAACTTTTGAATTATCTGTGCCTGGATGGGATGCAACGCAGCTCTCAGCTAATTTTCTACTTGTATGATTATGCAAACTCAAAATAGGCAAAATCGGGTGGGAGCAGATACCAGTCCACATATGAAGGCTATGGTTCCCCGGTAAGCTGATATTTTTTTTCTGTATTTGTTGGTATGTATATTCGTTGACATGGGCTGATGATTCCTTATTCTTCCTTGTTTTCTCCTTTTTTTTTCAGATAAGAGAAGAGCCTCCTCCGCCTTACTCATATTCTGAGCCACAAAGTCGTGACTCGTTCGACAACCCTGTAGCAGGGTCTGGTTCTCGGAGTTACGAATCAGATGATGAAGAACCCAGGAAATCTACTGGTACACGATTTGGAACAGCGCTCTATGACTTCACCGCAGGAGGAGATGATGAGGTACACGCTTTTTGCTTTTGTCTTTTTTGTTTTCCTTCTTCTTTAGGGCTTCAAATTATACGGTAATCTTTGTACCTGGAAGAAACCTGTTGCGTCAAAAACACATTTGGGTTTTGTTGCAGCTAAACTTGACGGCGGAAGAGGAACTGGAGATAGAATACGAAGTTGATGGCTGGTTTTACGTAAGTTTGGGAAAAGACAAAACACATGAGTCTTTGTGAGGAGTAGAGCTTCTTTAAAAAACCTAACTGAGATCAACTTATTGTAAACTATGACAGGTAAAGAAGAAGCGGCCTGGCAGAGACGGGAAGATGGCTGGACTTGTACCCGTTCTTTACGTCAACCAATCTTAAATTTTGCTGAAGCTTAAGGAGAGTGAGTGCTTAGATGATGCAGAGAAAATTCTGATCCGTGATTTCTTTGAGAGGTAATGTAAAATCAGTGTACATGAATGAATGTATTTGTTGGGGTTTGATATACAATATGTGTATGTGTATCTCTCTTTGGACATTTATTGTTCCAAATGCTTTTCATTTGTTAGCTAAGTTTTTAGTTTTTAATACAAAGAACATTACTCGAGTTTTTACTATTGTTACATTTGAATGCATTTGTCAAAATATCTATGAAAAAACATTCAATTCATAGACGGATCGTTTCAAATCATATGAAATACAGAATTTGTTATTGAGTATAAATTCTGTATTTCATATATGAATTTCAAATACACAATTATGTATTTCAAAAACAAATTAGACTATAAGTAAACATCGCCGCTTTGTCCACACCATCATATCAACGATATTGTAATCAGACCATTTTATCTACGACTTAAATATACCTTACTGCTTTTGTTTAGATATAGAACAATTTATTGTTTTTCCGTTGATTGTTTGTCTATGTAATATTGATCTATAAATAACATAATGTTTTTTTTTTTATCGATGGAGTATTGTGTTTTTTGTAGATTTGTTTGTGTGGACACGTTTACGAAAATAGATCCATAACATTATGTTATTTCTTATTTTTCATCATGTTCTTACACATAAAAGAGATTTTAGAATATAAATTAGTGCAAAATCTCTTTTCTCTGCCACTAGAAAATCAAATGTAATACTTTTTATTTCCTCATCCAATCGAAAGCCAATTAAGATCAATCCCAAAACTTTTTAAAATTGACATATCACAGAGTTTCATGGCGCTTTGAAAGATATCTAAATTGCAGTTTTTATTTAGGGTTATCATAAGAAATAGAAAATGAATTTCTATCCTAGGAGAGAAAAAGAAAGAGAGAGAAAAAAGGTAAACAAAGTTTTTTTTTTTTTGTTTTTGTCAACAGCAATAGAAACTTAAACTAAAACGACTCGACAAGCCAAGTCGGAACATCAACATCAACATGAATAATGCATGAGGGATAAGATCTAGCACTTCTTGCTAGTTTGTCCGCTCTTGAATTGGTTGATCGAGGAATATGGATGAGCGCAAAAGCATCAAAAACACTCTTTGCTCTCTGATATTCTTCCAAGTGCACTGCAAACGCCGGCCATAGCATTGGTTCAGATACCATCTTCACCAGCTCCAAGCAATCTGATGCAAAAGTAACTTCCTTGAATTGTAAAATACTCATACAATCCATTGCCCAAATAAGTGCCTCAAATTCAGCGTGTAATGGTGAAAGACTACCCCTGATATTTCGGGCTCCCATCATTGTCTCACTCCCTACACCCTCAGTGATCCAACCCTGTCCAGAAAAAACATCACCTGCTTTCCAGGAACCATCAACTTGACAATATCTACCGTAAATAGCCTGTACAGGATGACTGATTGTGCTATTCCGAGAGGTCTCTCCTGAAGTGTCTGAAACCTCAAGCAATTGTGCCTCTGCCCACACTTGAGCTTCCGATTCCGCCAACTGAACAATATCATTTGCACTACGATCAATATTATTAAAACACTTGTCATTTCGACCTTTCCAAATATACCAAAGTAGCCATGGGTAAACCCACCCCCTATCCTCTGGGGGTAATCTCGAAAATAAATAATCCATATTCGTAAATACTGAAGCCGTTGGAAAAACAGAAGGGTTCGACGGGACCGGAGATAAGGCCCAAACCTGAACAGCGGGAGGACACTCGAAAAGAACATGATTAATTGTCTCCACCTCCACCCCACATCGGCCACACTGAGTATCACACTGGATCCCCCGTGTTTTAAGATTACCAAGCACCGGTAAACATCCAGAGACAACTTGCCACATAAAGTGTCTCAATTTTGGAGGACACTTCACCATCCAAGTAAAGGCTTGTAATGGTTTAATTTTAAAAAAGAAACAATTAGTTCAATGGCCATTGTATATATTTAGCTAGACGGGTTTTTTCCCTGTTCATATTTTTTTAAATACAAACATACCCTTACTTTATATCACCTCGCTTGCGAAAGAGTATAAGGGGCACTCATTGTATCTAGTTATCTACACCTGAATTAGCCCTGGGCATTTTACCCGGATCCGAAAACCCGAACCGGATCCGACCCGAAATACCCGGTTCGGGTCGGGTTCGGTTTTAACCATTAGATCCGACGGGTCTTAATTTCAGGACCCGTGAGTACCGGGTCGGTTCCAGTTCGTATCCGAGACCCGATCGGATACCCGAAATATTCCAAAATATTATGTATAGGCAGATAATCGAACCCGGGTCTATGCAATAATAGGATGCTACTTAACCACTAGACCACGACGCACTTGTTATACATCATAGTTTCGTTCAATTTTTATTAAGGAATAATATTGTTAAACTAAATACAAAACAAACCGTAGGTGCCGTGGTTCGAACCCAGGAACTCCTTAATTAAAATAAACACGTTTGACCACTGGACCACGTTGCTCAATTGTATTATTTCACTCAAACATATATAAATATATATATTTCGGGTATACCCGAACCGACCCGGAACCGACAGGATCCGAACCGAACCCGACTCGAAATATACACAAGTACCTATTGGGTCCAATTTTGGTCGACCCGACAGACCCGGAACCGATAAGAACGGACCCGAACCCGACCCGAGGACCCGATTGCCCAGGGCTAACCTGAATTCTATCTCTTCAATACCCGTCATAATTGCGGGGCAGAAAATTAATTTTATTTTTTTAAGAAATCTGAGCAATTGGTTTTCCGCCATAAACCCATTTCGGATGCGGTGGAAAAAAGGAACTCTATCCCTAAAGCTTAGAAAGCACATGTAAATGCCATTTAGCTAAATTTATCGCTCCGTAACGTCTGCTATCTCGTCTGCGTTACTGACGTTGAAGGAGAGGAATCGGATACGCTTGAACGAAGCATTAAGAAAGGACAAATTTTACTCTACGGTACGTATGTTGGTCGTTGTATATATTCTGAATAAAACTACTGTGGAACTGTAGGCCAGAGGTTTCAGAAAACGAGGACTAGTAAATATATTGCAAAATGTGCTGATTTCACCGTTAATATTTTGAATAACCAAATCGTCGTAACTTTGCAGATGGTTTCGTGTCGGGAACTGGGTGAGGAAGATGAAACAAATTATGAAGAGTCCAACGCTTTGGCAATACCGCATCGTATGTTTGTCACTAAACACGAACCAGTAGGAGTACGAGTTTCGGCCTACCACACTTACGACGCCATTCATGCAGTGCTAAGGGTTTTAGAGCCAGATGAAGTTAACAAGATATATAGAAGATTTAGCAGAGAACTAGCTACTTACACTCCGTTATAGTGAAAAAGCAATCATTATATTCGACAGCAAAATCTTTTCCATAGATAAAAGGCGCCGCCTGCTAGACAATTTTGTGGTGTAAAAAATAGTTAGATTTTTAATTAGCAACTTAGCATTAGGTGACATCGCCAATTAGTAGTAGCATATGAGCAAAGTAGGGTGCAGTTTTCAGGATAATATCAATAAAAAGGTTGGGAATAGTACTCGATGTGCATCATCGATGGCCATTTCACAAATATCATTGTCTAACATGGTTTTATAGCAAATTCACTCTTAAAAAAAAAATAGAATTTTGGATAAAATTGAGAAATTGATAGGTAAAATACAAATAAGGGTATTTTAGGTTTTGACCATATATCTATGGCTTAAATGCCTAAAATGCCTTACACTTCACTCTCTTCCTTGATGGAAATGCAACACAGCTCGGGCAGCAATTTGACGATCTAAAAAGTCCCAGCAAGTCACTGCGTTCCC
Source organism: Isatis tinctoria (assembly GCA_010577795.1). Lineage (NCBI taxonomy): Eukaryota > Viridiplantae > Streptophyta > Magnoliopsida > Brassicales > Brassicaceae > Isatis > Isatis tinctoria. Next base: position 16,804,054 of record CM021249.1, on the reverse strand, counting down.
CAAGACCAAACACTGTGGGTTCTTTTTCTTCCTTGATCCTTTTATTTGATTAGACACTGACAATCGTAGAGCCTGACTTAGTCTCAATCTGGTTTAGATTTAAGTTGCTCTTTTGTTGTTCTTGTTCTCCTTCTTCTGCCTTTATATAAAAAGATCTTTGATTGAGTTTTCTTGCGAATGTTGTTAATGTTACTTTATGTGTTTCGTCTGGTCAATGGAGATTCTGAATTTTCTCTTTCCTGGAACTTCCTTCGCAGCTAAAACTGTCACTGAGTTTTTGGTTTTTCTTTGTGCAGATTCGTTGTTATGAAAAAGGCTCGTTCCTCTAGGGTTAGTTTGGAGAGACAAGATAGGATAAGCCAACTAGATGATTCTTTGATCTGTAAGATACTTTCTTGTCTTCCCACAAAGGATGCTGTTAAGACAAGCCTTTTATCTACCAGCTGGAGGAGTCTCTGGCTTGAGGTTCCTAGTTTGGAATTGGATTCACGAAAATTCCCAGATCCCAATTCCTTTCTGAGTTTTGGTCAGAGGTTTTTCGATTCCAATAGAGTTTCATGCATAAACAAACTCACGTTAGATATTGGTGAAAAGGAGGCCTGTTATCTCACTTCATGGTTTTCTGCTTCAGACAAGCGGAAGATCCAATATCTACATGTTATGTCTTCTGCAGATAAATGTTTTCCTGTGATCCCCAGAAGCCTTTATGTCTTCAAGTCACTGGTATGCTTAAAGCTTTATCTGGTGGCTTTGGCTGATACAGAGTTTGTTTCCTTGCCTTGTGTGAAGACTATGCAGTTAAATTCTATCTTGTATCCCAATGACGCCACGTTTCAGAGGCTTGTCTCATCTTGCCCTGTCCTGGAGGAGTTAGAGATGGACGAATTTCTGAATGATAATGCAATAGTCTTTCAGGTTCTCTCTAGGTCATTGAAGAAGCTCAGGGTAGAGATATTCTTATACCTGGATGGTTTAGGTTCAGGAGTTGTGATTGATGCTCCTCAACTACGCTTCTTGAGCATAAGTGATATCTTATTAGAAACGTATCTAGTAAAGGAAATGCACCCCAATGCCAAGTTAGATCTCTCTCTCACTTTTGGTTTGGAAGCTTTTGATGAAGCAAGCGTTTCATCAAAGAGAAGTAGCATCCACAGCTTCCTCGCAGGGATTTCTGAGGTCATGGATATGACAATATCTGGAGACACTTTCAAGGTATGCATACATGTCAATGCAGGTCTTGGTCATGTTAAGTTTCTTTCTATCATGAACGTTTCTCACCAATGTTTTTTTTTTTTTTTGTTTCAGCTTCTCTGTCGATACTCGAAATCAGAACCCCTGCCTCGGTTTGGTTCTATGTCCCGCCTGCATATCAATCTCAGTGTATCCGGTTTGAAATGGTTACCAACCTTTCTTGAGAGCTTCCCAAACTTGAAATCCCTCATCTTGGTGATGATCTTGTAAACCCTTTTGAGTTTTTCTTTCCATCTTTATGAAAATTCCCAGTGATGTCTCATTGCGTACTAATCCTCTTTCTTTTGTTTGTTTCCTCAGGAATACAATGGTGGTTACAAGGCGATGATGAATCAAGAAAGTCTTTCATCTGTGCCTGAGTGTTTGCCACTGTCTCTTGAGTTTGTTGAACTCAAAGACCGGATCTTGGGACATGATGGAGAAATGAAGCTAGTGAGATACTTCCTAGAGAATTCGGCGATCCTCAAGAAACTCACTTTACATTTGGTGGAACATTCAATGAGAGAAAAGTCTACTCTCAGGAAACTCCTCAGAATCCCAAGAGCCTCGACCAAATGTGAAGTAGAGGTTCTGTGATTTTATGTATGGTTTCGTTTGGCTTTGGTGATAATGATATTTATTAGCGTTGTGCTTTTGGTTTCTTGGTTTCTGAATGTCCTCATGATCTTGTATCAAAGTTCATAATGTTAGTCAAATTGAGCAATTTACTACCCGTTGCATGTATTTTTAAGTTCCTCTCTTTCTCTCAGTATTCATCTGCCTCTGTTAAGATATCTGTTATGATTCTGGTGTCATTTAGGTTCTTTGTTTGAGAAATCCACAAAGGATCTAAATAAAACTAGTGAGGTACTTCCTAAAGAATTTGGTGTTCTGAAAAAAAACTCACTCTGACCTTTGAAAGAAGGCTGCAAGTTTTGTTGCAGCTAAACTTGACGGCAGAAGAGGAACTGGAGATAGAATATGAAGTTGATGGCTGGTTTAACGTAAGTTTGGGAAAAGACATAACACATGAGTCTTTGTGAGGGTCATAGAGCTTCTTTAAAAACCTAACTGGGATCAACTTATTGTATGAACTATGACAGGTAAAGAAGAAGCGGCCTGGCAGAGACGGGATGGCTGGATTTGTACCCGTTCTTTACGTCAACCAATCTTAAATTTTGCTGAAGCCGAGATTATGAACGTCTTCAGGGGAGTGAGTGCTTAGATGATGCAGAGAAAATTCTGATCCGTGAGTTGTTTGAGAGGCAATGTAAAATCAGTGTACATGAATGAATGTATTTGTTGGGGTTTGATATATGTGTATGTGTATCTCTTTGGACATTTATTGTTCCAAATGCTTTTGATTTGTCAGCTAAGTTTTTAGTTTTTTTACCAAAAAGAACATTACACGAGTTTTTACTATTTGTTACACTAGTAGAGCTGCTAATTATACGTTTATTTTTTTGTATTATATTATTTTCAATAAAACTATACAATCCAGAAATATTTTAATATTAATTTGTCCGTTTATTATATTTTTAGAATTACTATATCTTTATATAATATTTATTCACAATATGTATAATGTTTGCAAAAAGTTAACCGAGTGCAAAAAAACACATTTACTAAAATAACCCATTGAACATAATATTTGCGATTAACTAAACGAAATATTTAAGAAAATAATTAAAACAATATGTCTATAGTTTTTAAAAAAGCAAGACATTGCAAACAGTTAGAAATATTCACCCGCGCACGCGCGGGGTTTGCGTATTTTTTTATTTTTAATTGATTCTTTACTTGAGTTTTTTTTTTACTTTCATATATTATATTATTTTGGGCAAATCTCCATAATAAACCATTTGCAAGTTTTTCTGACCAAAATGAACCAGGGATTCATTTGAGACCAAAATATTTCATTAATCAGTGTAATATGACAATCTTGACCTTGCCAAATATCAAACCCTTTCTCACCTCCGACCCAATCTCTGCGACAATTTCTTCTCCTCTCTCGCCGGAAACCTAGCCGTTGCCGATGACGACGACGGAGTAGTGTCTTCAGTTGGACAGAACTCGCGTCTTCTCCTTCTCTCACCCCGCATCTTCTCCTTCTCTCACCCCGCGTCTTCTCCGACGAAGCTTCAACGAAAGAGTAACTTTGACTCCGGCGGTTAGGGTTTACGAGGACGACGACGAAGACAGAGGAGTATCTTCAGTGAATCGGATACGCCGCGGATAAGCTCTCTGCAATCCTGCTCCAGCACCTCCAGTTCATAGTTTCGCGACTTTAAGATTCGAGGTATGGGTTTTCGAAATCCTTCTAATTTGAGCTTAGTATATTTGTTTTTGAGGTTGGTAAAGTCGAGTTCTTTTGTTAGGAAGCGATTGGCTTTTTTTGCCATCTCAGATGCATGTATGGATCAATGCAATGCTTGCTGCCCCAGTTCTTACCAGTGGTAAACTGTTTTTAATAAAAACGTCTATTTGAACTCAGTCCAATTGACTTTGTCTATGATATTTCAATTTTCGTTAGCTATGAATGAGTAAGACATTTGAATTGGACTATAACTATGCTACTACTTTAACTGGATTTTGCTGAAGACCGTGCAGAAGGAAGTTGGTGTATGTCAAAATCATAGATATGTCATAGAAACTAGTTATGGGACATTAATTGTTTGGTAAAGCTTTGATGAGTACTTGGGCATCTTCTTTGGAACTTATTTTTGTGTAAGGTCCTACAGTTTTGTAATCTCATCGTATGCCAAACTTGTGAGATTGAACTTGTTGTGTTCTAGTCTAGCAGGCAGCTACCGTCTTGCAAGTAGGTGAATGAATCATTGGTTTAGGAACATAGTTTGAGCTTTCATGTTTTCACAAAGCAAGATGTGTTCTTGCACATTGTTGCTACTTGGGATGGTAGGAAGCGATTTTTGATATTTAGGAATGCTTTAGGAAAGATTTGTTGGAGTTAATGAAGCATTTGTTTAAATTCAGGAAGGCTTAAGGAAACTATTTTTGTTATTTGGGAAGGCCTCACTAAAACTCGTATCTTTAGAAATTTTTTATTAAGCAATTGTTTGTTTAAAAAAAATATTATACTAATGTTTAATGTTGGCATTTACTATTTAGTAAAGACTCAGGAAATGATTGTTGGTATTTAGGAACGCCTTAAGAAGCGATTTTTGATATTTAGGTTGATCTTAGAGAAGCCATTGTCGCTATTTAGGAAGTCATTACTAAAGACATTAATAAAATCTTATAGACCTAACTAAAATCTTATTTACCTTACTCAAGCGCATTATGGAAAAAAAAACATTCAATTTGATTATATGTCTCGCTTGTAGATATTTTAGTTAGGATTCAGGAAACCATTGTTGCTATTTAGGAAGGTTTTACTAAATACTTTAGAGTTTAGACCTTATTAATACATTTCTGTTTATTTTGTAGAGATTACACTTGATCTTCTCCTTGGTCATTTAAAAAAAAAAAGTTACTCAACACAAACCATTTCAGGTTTGTCTTTTCTTATTCTCTCTTTTGTGTCAAAGGCTATTTGTATAATGTTTTATGTTGGTATTTAGGAAGGTCTTAGGAAGTGATTGCTGGTAATTAAGAACACCTTAGGAAGCCATTGCTGCTATTTAAGAAGGCCTTAGGAAGCGTTATTTTTGTATTTAGAAAGATCTTAGAAAGTCATTTTTGCTATTTAGAAATGCCTTACGTAATCATTACTAAAATATTAAATAGAGCTTAAAGACATTAATAAAATTTTATAGACCGTACTGACAATACTAAAGAATTCAATATTCGATTGTTTATGACTTTTTAGGAAGGATTTAAGAAACCATTGTTGTTATTTAGGAAGACCTTACTGAAACTCATTACTAAATTCAACATTCGATTGTTTATGTCTCACTTGCTAGTTTTTTAAGAAAGCTTTAGGAATCATTTGTTGGAATTTATGAGCTTTAGGAAACCATTGTAAGTATTTAGGAATGTGTTACTAAAATTCGTATTTTAGAAAGAGTTTTGGGAGAAATTGTTTGTATTTAGGAAGGCTTTACTGAAAATCGTTTCTTCAAAATTTGTGATGTTTTTAGGTGCGCAAATGGAAACGATTAAGATTCCACCTTTGAAATTCAAGATTGGAGAGAAGCCATCACATTGGTTTGTTGATTCTGATAAAGAAAAAAAAAACATCACAGCTTTGTTTAATGGATGATTCTTATGGTTTGTATTAACGGATGATGATTGTCATTTGTATTGAAGGATTATTATTATTGTATTAATCAATGTGTTTTACAAGTTTTTATGTGGTTTAGGGAACAGTAACACAATTATAATAAGGTATTCCTAAATGGTATGATTGAAATATATTCTAATCATTTAAAAAATTAAAACCACTTCAATAAGTTTAGGAAGCATTAACCCGTATTTTGGATGGCGTTCCGAAAAAAAAAAATGTGTTAATGAAGTGTGATTTTGATCGAAGTTGTAACTGAACCAAAGTCAATCGCGTGGTGCTAATTATGTTGAAGTTGTGAAGAAAAACAAACTTTGTTTTTTGCGGCAAGGTGGAACCAAACTCGTTACAAATGTGTCAAAGTCAAACAATAGCAAGTTTAAGGTAAGTGTAGCCGGTAGCTACAAGTGTTTCATCGGAGTGTATGAGAACATAAATGTATATATAATCAACAACACTTCAGAAATCATTAACCCATATTTGGGAAGGTCTTCCTAAAAACAAAAATATGTTAATGGAGTGTGATTTCGATTGAATTTGTCCATGATTGAATTTTTGATTTCAAAGCAGCTTGTTACAACAAACAAGAAAATGTCACAAATACTTCAAAGTAAAATCTATAGAAAACTCCTTAATAAAACTGAATATTTTAGTCACTTGACTTTAGCTAAAGAAAGAACTATCTTTGTTAAAGTTGGATCCTTTGCTAGAAGAATCATCATCGTGGAAGCTTTACTCAGCAATAGCATTTCTTGCAACCAATTACATGTGAGACCAAGGTTGAATCACCAAACTTGCAGCTCTGAATGGGATGCTGATACTTTTCTGCAACTAATCAAATAAACTAGTAATATGATTATCGTGATGTGAGAATAATCCAGTTTCCATTGACTATTTTCGAAAAAATGACCAAAAATTGGTCTCGCATGCCGGCTTGTTAACTTAGTAGCCTTAAATAATATATCACATCTACAAAATCCAGATCCAATTGTACTGTCAATACTTAAATCCACGATAATTTCCAAAGAAAATTATCCCCAAAATGCAGAATCTCTAATACCAAACTCCCACCTAGACTTCCCGATTTCCTTCCAAACCCCAGAAACGACGTAGACTCTCACCATAACTGCAATCTGAATCGAATCCTAAATCCCAAAATACCAAATTATGAAGCTCAAACAAAATCGCAAATCTGAATCGAAATCCTGAAGTTGATCTGAATCGAGTCGCAGCTGATCACAAACCAAAACTGAATCAGAAAAATCCTCGGCGGCGGAGATCAAAATCTTCGACGGCTGCGATCGTAGCTGATCGACGGAGGCGAATATGTCGACGACGGAGAAGATAGGCGGCGATCGTTTTTGGTCGTCGATGATCAGAAACTAATTAAGTGCGATCTCAAAATTTCAATTTGACCAAAACGTGAGGTAATAAAAAATAAGGGTTAATTAGTCTATTTGCCTTCATTAATGAAACATTTTAGTCCTAATCTCCTTCCTGGTTCATTTTGGTCCTAAAAACTTGTAAATGGTTTAGTTTAGGGTATTTCTCTATTATTTTTATATTGATGTAGTAATCATTGTTATATTTTATTTATTTATTTTATCATCATCAATATGTAGTAGTTATTGTTATATTTCCTTCTCTTCTTTTTCTGATGATGTATATACATTTTTTTAATTTTTCGATGTTTTTAAATAATATTTGATTTTTTACATGTTTTATCTACTATTATTTGTTTTTGTTATTTATTTATATTGTTTGATGATATAATATAAATGTAGTAGATAGTTATTCTTCATTTTAAGATTCTCTATATGTTGTTTTTCTATTAATTATTTTGCTTGAGCCTCTATTTATTTTTAGTGTATAATCCAAAAAAATATTATATACGTTTTAAATAAGTTATAAAAGAAAATGTTTCCTAGGCATTCACCATAAAAAAATATATATATATATATATATATATATATATATATATATATTTATACGTTTTAGATTTTCTGGGCGTCAACATTTCGATGAAAACAAGATTATATTGTATGTTAACTGGAAACCAGATGTTTTGGCAATTATATATATATATATATATATATATATATATATATATATATATATAAAAGGAATTTGATTTAAATGGCTTATAAAACCGATTTTGATTGCTATCGACTCTATTCTCTATCAATTTGATAATATATTTTTTATTTGATTGGTGTTTTTAAACTAATTCCACGTGATTCTTTTATTATTCTTATGAAAAGAAGGAAATTTAAACATGCGATGGAAACTAAACACAACGGTATTAGGTGTAGAAACATAAAGCCCCACGAGACACACCGTTCTTTCCAATGATTGATTCAAGAACTGCCTCTGCCAACAACTTATTCTCCATCACCGCTTTTCCAGTTTCAGGAATGCTATCGTCTTTCGAAAACGCAGCCTGCAAACATTTTATTCACAGCAAAGAGATATCATAAAGCTTTCAAAGCAATAGCTTCTGATGCTGACTCCATTTGTGTCGATCTTCTAAAGCTTGGATTTGCCACATCCAGGAGGGACCTTTGTCCAGATAGGCGGGCTGATTCTATGGTCTTGCATAGAGAAAGCTTTTGGGTTGGCTTTAACATCGTTTTGCAATGCGACAAATGGATGCACATAATCTGATCCCTGCAACAACAAACACATCAACATCCTTTGTTATGCTCTCTTCTCAATGGCAGTAAAACGTTTTGAAGTTCTGGAACGAAAGAGACAACTATCATCAATGTTTATGGAGCAATTCATATCATTATCCGCAACAATCTTGTACATTATTGTGAATTGATATAACCACCTTTTCTTCTGCAGTGCTCATGACATCTGCAGTTCCTACATCTGAAGAAATTGTTAATAGATGTTTCTAAAATAATCAAAATCGAAGTTTAAACGACTTTTGTTGAGGAATTAAAGCTGAGTAACAAAACCAAGACAACTATTTATGCAAATTGATTTAGGACATTTCTTTGTGTATCTTTTTACTTCGTTTGTCCTAAAAAAAAATGTGATTCTGCTTATTTACCTACAAGTATATTTTATTCCCGGAGGATTACTGAAACTCCTAAGAACTAAGAATAAATGAGATAAGCATAGAAAACACACTCCACACTTAGATAACCACTTAAATCAACTCCAGCCAATGCCCCCACAGTTTTTAAAACCAACACGCTCAAGATGATTTATACCGGCTATTTGGAAGGAAGAAAGAGTGATATTCTGATCGGATATACGCAGGAGCGCAGAGAGGAAGATGAAATTTGGTGAGTGAGGGTTGAGAATTTTCTCGCAGAATTTAGAAGAGACTTTCTGGAACGGTGAAGGAAAGGCATCGGTTGGGTATTAAAGATAATTGAAAGAGGGGAAAGGACTTAAATGGAATGGTAGAGGAAAAGGTGTGGCGGTTTCCGGCGTTACAGGAAAGTGGGCTTTGCTTGGACACCGAGAAGAACGAAAGCGAAGATATTTGGAAGTGGGCTTCTTTTGACCAGGCCAAGCAACAATCGCAAACCCCAAAAGGAATTTCTTTTCCCGAAAACAAAATCCCAAAAAAGACACGTGGCATTTGTTTACGCTTTAGGAGGAGAATCTTTCGCTAATTATATATAAAGATTTATCAAAGTATCTATGAAAAACATTCAATTCATTGACGGATCATTTCAAACGGTTACACTCATGAACTACAGAGTTGTGGAAATTTCATACATGAAATCCAGAATTTGGTTGTTGTACACATCTAAAATTTGGTTATTTATATCACATCTAATATAGAAAACATTGAAAGTGTTGTTAATCGAATGAATTTTGTGTGTATTATTATGAGGACCAAAGACCTCTTTGTATAGTGATTACACAAGTAGATAAAAGGAAATATTACATAAACTAAAAAGGTAAACCTTGGACCACAAAGAATAGTAATTGGGCCGTCTAGGACAAGAACACTCTAAACTGGGCCGGTTATGGAGATCCAACCTCAATGGATTATAACACTCCCCTTTGATTGACATGACCGGTTGTGATGATGATAGGATCTTAGTAATACGCTTGGGGATGCTGCCTCATTAAAACCTTTCTAAGGAAAAACCCAGTGGGACAAAACCTTAGCGAGGAAAAAGAGTACAACATGTATTACTCCTCCTGAAAAGATCATCACTCTAAGTCCTTTAATCGGCGCATGCCAATCTGATGCATTATCTTCTTCAATGAGGAGGTTGGAAGCGACTTCGTGAATAGGTCGGCTGAGTTATCGCTTGAACGGACTTAGAGCACTTTGATTTCTCCGGCCTTCTGTAGGTCGTGAGTGAAAAAGGACTTCGGTAGTATGTGCTTCGTCCGATCTCCTTTGATGTATCCATCCTTCAACTGAGCTATGCATGCGGCGTTGTCCTCATACATGATGGTCGGTTCTTCTTTCCCTTATGTCATCCCACAATCTCGTCTTATGTGTTGAGTCATTGATCTCAACCAAACACATTCTCGGCTGGCCTCATGAATCGCCAATATCTCTGCATGATTGGACGATGTAGCCGTGAGTGTTTACTTCATGGACCACCACGAAATGGCTGTTCCACCGTGAGTGAAGACATATCCCGTTTGGGATCGACCGTTTTGCGGATCCGAAAAGTAACCTGCATCAGCAAAACCAACTAATCCTTCATTGTTAAGGTTAGTGTAAAACAGACCCATGTCCTTCGTCCCTATCAGTTAACGAAGTATATGTTTAATCCCGTTCCAGTGTCTTTGGGTTGGACAATAACTGAATCTTGATAGGAGGTTCACGGCAAAGCATATGTCCGGCCTAGTGTGACTAGCCAAATACATTAACGCTACTATGGCACTGAGATATGGCACTTCGGGACCAAGGACTTCTTCATCCTTTTTCTTTGGACCGAATTGATCACTGTCCAATCCGAGGCTTCTCACCATCATTGGGCTACTCAGTGGGTGAGCCTGGTCCATGTTAAAATGCTTGAGTACTTTTCCTGTATATGCCATTTGATGCACTAGGATTCCATTATTAATGTACTCGAGCTGTATTCCCAAACAGAACTTAGTCTTTCCTAAGTCTTTCATCTCAAACTCTTTCTTGAGGTATTCAACCGTTTGGGATATTTCCTCAGAGGTTCCTAGGATGTTCAGGTCATCAACATACACCGCGATGATTACGAATCCCTTAGCAAATTTCTTTATAAATATGCATGGACTTATGGGATCGTTCTTATAGCCCTCTTTTACTAAGTACTTGCTTAGTCTATTATACCACATGCGACCTGACTGTTTCAATCCATAGAGCGATTTAATCAGCTTAATACAATGCTGGTCTCGAGAACTTCTTTTATCTTTCAGCTCTATGCCCTCTGGGATTTTCATATAAATCTCGTTATCCAGTGGACCATATAAGTATGCAGTTACAACATCCATTAACCGCAGATCTAAATTTTCTCTTATGGCCAGACTTATCAGGAATCTAAAAGTCGTTGCATCCACCACAAGGGAGTATGTCTCCTCATAATCGATTCCTGGTCTTTGTGAGAATCCTTGGGCCACAAGCCGTGCTTTGTGTCTAACGATTTCTCCTTGTTCGTTTCTCTTCCTCACAAAGACCCATTTATGTCCAACTGGTATAACATCACGAGGTGTTCGAATTATAGGACCAAAAACCTCTCTCTTCTTTAAAGAGTTTAACTCCACGTTTATAGCAGCTTTTCATTTATGCCAGTCTAATCGGCGAGTGCACTCTAAAATGGACGTGGGTTCTAGATCCTCATTCATGAGCTCAAGTGCTACATTGCATGCAAATATTTCATTAATGTCGACATTTTTCTGTTCCATTGGATTCCAGACGAGACATAATTGAACGCGATCTCTTTGTTATCAGGAACTTCAGGCCCATGAAGCTTGGCTTCCCAAGCAACATTTTCTGGCACCTTAGGTTCATTTATGTCTAGAACGTCCACTATCTCCTCGGTCTGAATTTCAGCACCTTTCTTTAATTTCCGAGGAGTCTTATCTTTGGAACCAATTGGTCTTCCACGTTTTAATCGTGGTTTAGACTCAGTAGCCACTTGACTCGGTCCTTCTTGGACATCAATACGCATCGGTGCATTCACGGCTGGTATATGCGATTTCGTTACCCTCTTTGGGTCTGCAAAGGAATCTGGCAATTGTATAGCTAGCTTTTGCAAATGTATTATCTTTCGGACCTCTAAATCACTTTCACGAGTCCGAGGATCTTGCCATTTTAAGGATGTTTGATTCCATGCAATTTCTTTTACCAGCCGGTTTCCATCACCTAATGTTGGATAAACAGATTCGTCAAAATGACAATCCGCGTACCTGGCCTTGAATAAATCACCGGTGGTTGGATCAAGGTACTTTATGATCGTGGGAGAATCATATCCAACATATATCCCCATCCTCCTTTGAGGTCCCATCTTAGTCCTCTGTGGTGGTGCAATCGGCACATAAACTGAGCAACCGAATATCTTAAGATGGGAAATGTCTGGCTCTTGTCCCGTTAATAATTGGGATGGGGAATATCTATGGTCACTTGATGGCCTGATGCGAATTAGTTTGGCAGCGTGTAAGACCGCATGTCCCCAAGCGGATACAGGAAGCTTTGACCTCATGAGTAATGGTCTAGCAATCAACTGTATGCGTTTTATGAATGACTCAGCCAAGCCGTTTTGTGTATGTACATGTGCCACAGAGTATTCAACACTTGCCCCCATGGACATACAGTAGTCATTAAACGTTTGGGAAGTGAATTCACCAGCATTGTCCATTCGTATGGTTTTCAGAGGAAAATCTGGAAAGTGAGCCCTTAGGCGTATTATCTGAGCAAGGATTCTTGCAAATGCCATATTCCGTGATGCAATAAGCATACATGTGACCATCTTGTAGATGCGTCAAAGAGGACCATAGAATATCGTAATGCCCCACAAGGTGGGTGTATTGGTCCGCATATGTCTCCTTGAATTCTTTCCAGAAAATTTATTGTTTCCTTAGTCACTTTTACTGGTGATGGCCTTACAATGAGTTTCCCTTGTGAACATGAGGCACAAGTAAGATTTTTCGGGATAACTCTCCTTTCTTTCAAGGCGTGCCCATTAGTATTGGCTATTAATTTTCGTATCATATTCGACCCGGGATGTCCCAGCCGGTCGTGCCATAGGGTAAACCTTTCCGTGAACTCTTTTTTTACGGTGGCATTGGCCTCAATCATATTGACCTTAGTGCAATATAAGCTGGTAGTTATAGCAGGTATAGTCTCTAGGACTTTCTTTTGGCCTTGGACGATTTCAATTATTTAGAGGAACTCTCGGTTTCCCTCGTCCATTGTTTCAACATGAAGACCATTCATTCAAATGTCTTTAAAGCTCAATAGGCTTCTTTTTTAGCTGGGGGAAAACAATGCATCCGCAATCTCTAGATGCGTCCCCTTAGGCAATAGGACATTGGTCTGGCTGTAGCCTTCTATTAGGCTGGCCGATCCTGCTATAGTACTTATATTGGCCTTTTTCAATGTAAGATTTATAAAATATCTTTTGTCCTTTAAAATCGTGTGGCTTGATCTACTATCCACCACGAATTCATCCATGTTGCCTTTTAGTCAAAACAAGAATTATGTCTTAAAAGCCTTAAATTAATTCACTCAAAATCAAAGAAACAAATCCAAAGACATAAAATCAAAGCAAACATAGAAGCAACATGAGTTTTAAAATTTCGGAATCTCTAGTCAACTTTTTGAGCTGCCCTCACAATCCGAGCCTTCCTCCTCATCATTTGTTTGAGGAGTTTCCATCTCACTGCATCTTTTCATCAGTTCATCAAATCTGCTGATAATTTTTTTGGTCCTCTGCCCTCTTTTGAGGTAATGAAATAGGTCATTATAGTCAGTGAAACTTTTGGCCTTACGTGATAACAGCACTTCCCTTGAATGAAATGTAGAAATGATCTTTTGTAAAATTTCCTCATGTGTTATCACTTCGCCACATAGCTTGAGGCCATGGACGATTTTCATTAGGGCAGAGTTGTATTCATCTATGGATTCAAAATCCTGGAAACTGAGATTCTCCCATTCTTCCATGGAGTTTTGCCACAGTACCATTGAAAATCTTTCACCCAATTTTGTCCAAAGATCAAAAGGGTCCTTAACATCTTGGTACTGATCTCTCAGTTCTTCAGTGAGATGGTAGCGCATAATTGTTATGGCTCTTTGCCTTTGGCTTTCTATTTCATGATTGCCATTTGTGATGCATATTTCGAGTCCCCTAGTTTGCAGAGCATTTTTAGTGCTCATGACCCATTCTAGGAAATAGTCTCCGGAGAGATTTAGGACCGGGTAATCTGAGTTGACTTTTGTCATCTGAAAAATATGCATCAACTTTCTCTTAGGGCTTTTAACAAAATCATGGCCTTAGGAAGATGGCTGATTTTCTTGATCCGATCTTAAACTTCATGTGCTCAAGCAATCATGCAATTCAAAAAAATTTCTATATGTGGCCGTTTTTTAATTAGGTGATTATGCATTTGTCTAATTCGATTTTTAACAATTTCCTTTGTGCAAGATTAATCCTAAAAAAATTAATTAATGGACAAAGCAATAAAAGGATAATTATGCACAAGGAAAATGATATTCTCAAACTTTCTTTTTCTCTAAAAAGGAAAGGATTAGAATTTCCTATTTGGAATAGGATTTGGGTTTAGCCAAAACGATTTCAACTTCTCTTTTTCTCTATGGTGGCCGATTTTATTCATGATCTAAACAAGCAATATAGCAACACTAACTCATGAATACAAGCAATCGATTTCAAGTGATGATTAAAGGGAGCATGCGATTTCATGGATGAATCAAATTCGGTTTTAAAAATATCTATATGATGTCCGATTTTAATTATCAGACTTTAGGGTTTGGTTTTATGCAAGGGACAAGAGATAATCTAACACCCCTAACATATGCAACCGATTTTATGCAGGGATTTAAACAAGCAATTTATCAAACAATCAAGCATAGAAATCGATTTTAGGGTTTGATATATCTTAAGTCCAATTCGATTTGAGTTTAAACAAGATCAAACAAGGTTTAACAAACAAATCGATTTTAGGTCTTGTCTTTAGCTTAGATCCAAGTTCAGGTATGGGTTTTAACAAGATCAATCAAGTTGGATGAGAAAATCGATTTTAGGGTTTAGATTTTCTTAGGTCAAATTCGATTTTCTCTTGTTCTTAGATTAGGGATTTACCTCAATCACCTTTTGGGGTTGAACTGGTATGGACCAGGAGCTAAAGACCTCAGAATCAAACTCGAAACCCCAAGTAAACGACCGGGATCTTCTTTGTTGAAGACGGCGGCGGCCGGCGGCGATCAATGGACGGCGGCGGCGGTTTTTAGGTTTCGTCGGCGGCTAGGGTTTCTCCAGAGCAAGCTCGTGCTGATAACGTGTTGTGAATCGAATGAATTCTGTGTGTATTATTATGAGGACCAAATGCCTCTTTATATAGTGATTACAAAAGTAGATAAAATGAAATATTATATAAACTTGAAAAGGTAAACCTTAGACCACAAGGAATAGTAATTGGGCCGTCTAGGACAAGGACACTCTAAACTGGCCCAGTTATGGAGATCCAACCTCAATGGATTATAACAGAAAGAGGTTAGTTTGATTCATTATTTGTTTGCTTGATAGAAACTTCTTTTGATTGATATGGAAACTTAAAAGAAATGAGAACAAATCAAACAATGAAGAAATAATTATATATTCAATACAGAAAAGTATTGATTCATTATGTGTCCATCAAAAATCAATTATGTGTCCATTGAAGAATGTCTATAATAGCTTATATGGTATCATAATCTATTCACAACTATTTTGTTTATGATAATACTGATCCATAAGTTAAAATTGATAACTTGTCCCATAATAATGTGTCCACGAAATTATATCAAAAATTTCTATTAGTGAATTTACTTGTTTAAAAATATAACTTATATTTATGTCGTTCTATATGTTTATAAATCTAATTAATTTATAATTATTTTATGCATGTTACCAATCACAATCATCTACAAATATTCGGGAATACATGATGTAAGTAGATGATCGAGATATACAGGGAAAAAAATAGGGTGGACTGCCAAAACCCCTCTCTATTATACTGCTTCTGCATATTTTCTTCCATACTGACAAGCTCTTCTTATTTCCCCATAAACTGTCAATTTTAATTAGAAAACCCTCCAAACTTATTTTCTCTACCTAATTCCACCTATGAAATCAGAAAAAAAAATTGCGTTTGATCCTCTTACTAAGCCACACATGTAAACAACCACTATGGCAAAGTGTTTTTTTATATTGTAAGTACTACTAACATATACATATTTATATCTAAAACAGCAAAATCTCGTTTTTTCGAAAAAGCCACAAAATTACATTTTTCCTGTCAAAACCATAAAATCTCATTTTTCTACCAAAACTACAAAATTTCGTTTGACTGAAAAACAAGATTTCACAGGTTTGGTGGAAAACGAGATTTTGCGGTTTTGGCGGGGAAAAAAGATTTTGCGGTTTCTGCAGTAAAAACGAGATTATGCGATTTTAGTAGAAAATGATATTTTGGTAGAAAAACGAGATTTTGCGATTTTGGTAGAAAAATGAGATTTTGTGATTTTTCCGAGAAAAGCAAGATTTTATGGTTTTATAAATAAATATATATGTTAGTAGTACATACAATAAAAAAACTCTTTGCCATAGTGGATGTGTACTTGTGTGAGTTTTAGTAAGAGGTCATGAGTTCAAGTTTCCATTTTATTTAGTATGATGATTTTTAAAAAATATTCAAAACGACGTCGTTTTAACATAACGCAATCGCTATTCTCTTAAACGCTATTTAAGAGGATCAAACACAATTTTTTTTTTCCGTAGGTGAAATTAGACAGAAAAAATAAGTTTGGAGAGATTTCTAATTAAAATAGACAGTTTATGGAGAAATAGGAAGAACTTGTTAGTATGGGGAAAATGTGCGGAAGAAGTATAATAGAGAGGGGTTTAGGCAGTCCACCCAAAAAAATAATAATCACATTATTCATACTAGACACGCTGCTAACCCCGCGCATGCGCGGGGTGTGTTCCATTTCGTGTATGTTATTTTTTGGCGTATCATATATAGTTTCTTTGAAGAAGCAATGGTAAAGAACATAGTAATTTTCATGTGTTGTTGACAATAATATTTATGGTTATTTTGTGACAATACGTTTGATATTTGGGAGAAGTTATTTCTCTAGCATTACCAAAATTCTGTCCAAGATTTCTCCAGTCTTCAGTGGCTGCATTACGTTGAGACTGTCATAAACACTGGACTTTATGAAAATTTCTTGTTAATATTAATTTCGGATCGTGGGGGGGGGGGGGGGGGGGTGGGGGGGGTTGTTGATGTAATTGTAGAAGTTAAGCTTATTTAGGAAATTTGAGGCGTTAATATATATATATATATGTATGTATTTTGGGTGTATGTTCAGGTTTCGTTTATATAGAAATGGGTCGTGAATTGGAATTAGGGTAATGTTTTTATTACATTTCTTATACGTAGACAGACTACAGCCTAGTATGAAAACAATTAACTGCTGGCAAGGTGGTCATTATGGGTTTTTATTTTTTCCAATATTGTTTGTGAAGGTGGTTGAATAGGGCTGCCAATCAGTTTGAATATATTTTTCTTTGTAGATGCACTATCATGTTTCAGTAGATCCAATGCCGCATAGGCCTGCACAGGTTTTCCTTGATCCTTTTTTTGGCTTTACCACTCACTTATATGGTAGTACGCATTTAGACTGACGTAATCTATGTGACTGGCAACGAAAAGAAAGCACTGCTAATTGAGATAACTTCGAATGGAAATTTGTTGAAGAGTTGAGATGGCCACATTAAATTTGCAAGATACGGTACACATCTAATATAATGAATGATGTATTAAACAGACCGTTATGGAAAAGATAACTCTGATTTAGACTATGATTTTTTTTTTTCCATAGGATAAATTGGAAGACATATGTTATGTTCCCTTTCATACGATCATCTTTGTTTAATCTTCTATATTTAGTTCTGCATTGTTGAAATGGAGAGTTGTTTAAAATAAGTTCATAGAAACAATGAAATAGGCGAGTAATAAATGTATCGCTAAACTTATTCTTAGAAAACAGTGGATAGAAGTATATATGAGTAATCAGATCTCCGCTGATCTACATAGTGGACAATTTATAGTGGTGTTTAACCAACGACAAATACAGTCATGGTGAAAACTATGGTTACAATTGAGTTTATTAATTTGAGTGACTGTTCCAAACTTTTCTAGGCAAATTGGACAGTCTTCCATTGCTTCCAGCTCAGTAGCCATTCTTCTTGATGTTTCTAGGGTAGCCACGACTGCTGGAATTGTGTTCCTGCTATAATCGGCCAGAGTTAAATAAATAGCGAATGTGATACCTGTGTCGATTACGGTAGATAGTTGGACAACATCTATAAAGAGAAATAGGTAGTGAAGCATTCTCTCAAGGTTACCTGCCTAGATATCATGGTAACTGAGGATTGCTTCTACATTTCTCCTCAAGTTTGTTGTAGTGGGACCGAAAGGAATCTCCAAATCGATGAGACTTTGTAGGGCGTTTGGTCTTTGTATTTTCACGTAGAGGGTGTTGGTGGTTTCTGTTTGTGTGGACCGCGCTTGACATGAGATGGTGAAAGCCAGAGGTGGAGTTTCTGGCATTAATTTTTTTTTTTTTGGGTGCCTCTCTTCTTTACCGATGGTGTTAGAGCAATGGTAGTTGTATAACGTCGTTATTTAGGGTTTTGAATAGATGAAATAAATGTAGTCTATTGAAGTCGCTGAACTCATAAGATGAATAGAAGGGGTAACCAATCGATTCATATAACTTTTTGTAACTAACGTTTGAGCAAGTAATTGGAAGAACCATCTTGAAATGTAACGTTGTAATAAATATTTGAGAAGGTACCAGCAGTGACCCAATTTTTTTTTTCCATCATCAGGTTTTAGAAAGATTAGCATCAAGTACACGGTGAATGTTGAGGAAAGGAATTGAGGATTCTCTAGTGATCGTTGTATTCCTTAGTTCGACACTTATTTTAATGTTTCCATTTTCTTTTTGGGTTAACTCACTATGTTTTCAAAACTTATTTCACTACTCATTCTGTTATCTTTTAATCCATTTGTAAATTTTGTTGGCTTAACATCAGTTAGATAAGTATTTATTTTTTATTACCGATGCTCTTGTTTCCTTTTGATGAGGAAAATCTTTTGTCTTCGATCTTCATTTGCTTTCATGTAAATACATTCATGAAGCAGCCTGTAATGAAGGAAAAAGGTCGATAACTGTACCTAATGAAGCACAAATCAAAAGAACTTAGGGGGTAGATGATGCTGACTTCATGAAAGCATGAAACGCAGAAGAAGGAGGGATTCCTCTTTCTATCTCTAATCGGGTTTGATCCTTGGTGTAACTTATAGTCTGTAAGCAGTTAACGTTTAAGGACATTGCGGTTGAAGAATTAAATATAGTAAGGTGTTAAAAACCAATGAAAAACCTGCAAATCCTTCTTCTGAAAATGTTCTATCTCATGTTCTCCGGCTTGTTATGTTAAGCATTATTTAACCTTGTGATGAATAGTTTTGTTCTTAGTGGCTCACCATGGATTCTGGTTTACATAATTGGTAATAAATTAAAAACCTGTAGGAAGGTGTAAGAAATTCAAATTCTTATAACTCATACAAATCTCTATAAATTTTAATAAAAACTTAGCATAATTATTTTAATCTGTTTGTGGTTGTAAGGCCACATACATGAGAAGGGAAAATAGATAATTTGGTGGTTCACTTAGAAGCCCACCTTACATTAACCGAAAAGTAAATAGAAAACTCTGCATAGTTCAAATATTGAAAGCAAGTTTTTGATAATGCTCACGTTGGACTCATGACGGCCACTTCCCTCTCCAGACTCCAGGGTAGGTGGCACCGTTGGAACGCTTGAATCCTCCAAGTTCTCCCTTCCCATTATTTCAGGATTTGGTTGATGGCCTTCTAAGACAAGCACAGGTGGGGCAATTTCCTCAGCAACTTCCTCGGCAATTTCCTCCTGCGTATGGGGTAAATGTTACATATTTTTTGGCATTGTTTCAATTGGTTTTGGAAGAAGATATTAACCTACAGACTTACCTCATCTGGATCTGTTTCGGTCATTGTAGTAACTGTGAAAGTCCTATGATTGGGCGTGAAGTTGAAAGGAGTAACTCTTATGTTGAACAGATATGTATTTCCGGCAAACGCTTTGAGGCATTGTGGAAGTTGAACATCATCTTCGTCTCTTGCCTGTGTACATTTCGTATGTTTTTGGTCATTTGTGTTGAGGGAAAAGAATTTCTGACTGATAAGGCTGAAAGTTTAACTCACCTCAACTGTCAGAGTGGCAGCTGTTTTAGAAAGGAGCTTCGTCATCTCGGTGTCAAAGACAACAAATGTAGCTGCTCCACTCTTATCCTCCACCGAAAGCTCGACACGGTACCTGCGAGTGGTTTGAGGAATGTAAGAATGAGGCAAAAGTTACGGAAAATGCATGGTACATTGGAATAGTAGTAATAAGTTTTATATTATGCCCCGATTGACATTAGATGAATCACTGCTTTGTTGTCTAATTCCTCTGGTCTAACCTTTCATTTACTTGTCCCTTTTCACACGTTTATCCGTCTTTCATCATCAACAGGCGGAAATAGAGTTCGATTCAGAACTGTAGTCTAAACTATCCACCTTGGGTAGGATTCTTAGCAAAAGTTTTGAATCTGGCATTCCTCTATTCCATACTGTTGTTATTTTTTTTTACTTTTCTCAGAGGCTAATCTATCTTTCATAATTAAGAGAGAATAAAAAATTTGGTCATGAACTGTATTGTATACTATCAACACTCGGCAGGAATCTTAGTCAAAGTTCCCTAACGTCTGATCCCTCTGACCTATCCTTTCACTAACTTTTCTCTTTGGCAGACGATAATCTATCTAACATGATGAACACGCATTCACAAAGTGTGGCTAAGAACTGTATATATACTAAATAATCGCTCGGATTCTGAGTTAAAGTTATTAACCAAAGAGTGTATAATACGTCGCATAAACTATCACTCACGCAACTATAAATTTATACCTTTTTCTGTGATCGCATTTTTTTTCTCATAGTGTCGTTACAAGTGTCCCTCACAACTATAAAGTTGCCTGCAATATATAATGTTCAGTACACCAGATAAAATTTAAATAGATAGGAGTTGTTTAAACGTGTCTCTACTCACCTCCAAACAGTTTTGGGTTGACAGTTGTTACAATCATAACCGAGTTTAGCTGGTTTTCTGCACACAGATGGGAGCGAAAAGTTGCTGCAGCATCATCCCAAAGAGAGAGACAGATAGTGATTTCTCTGCACCATAGCATTAAGTTAGCATGTCAGACTAAATCGTTGCCAATGTTTTATTTGGACATACACAATAGATTGACTTGGAAACTTACTTTGCAACACATAGTACAAGGCGTTGCTGGGAGGTGGGATCGTCGAGGTTTGACCCTTGGAGGAACCTTACTTGCCCAACAACATCTGCACCAGAGAAATAAACCACCGTATACGATATATGGTGTATGCTAAATCTTATAATGAAGCTATTTAAGTTGGTTATACTTGACAACTAAAACGTACCAGGCAATTCCAGGTTGGTGTTGGCAAGAGCTTGCAGGTGGTCAACATTACGAAGCAAGAACTTCATTGGCTCAATGGAGATAGAAGGCTCAACTGGGGCGATGCTGGTGTAGTCCATAAAGCGTATCACAAAAGGGCTCTCAGTGATCTTGTACATCTTAGTGCATCTCCCAACATCAAATGAGGCAATCCGGTAAATGAGACCTTCACGGAGGGGGCGAAAGTCATTGGCAAGGCCCGATGGAATGAATCCATGTATGAGCGAGTTCTGCGAGAAACATATAATTAGATGTGTCAGATTAAAGCATAAAACGAAGTGAACTAACAGTCATACTGTATTGTGACGATGAGACCTATATCCAGAAATTTGCATTCATCCAAAATAAGAAATTAACCCATGTGTACAGTCTCATGATTCTACTAAATGAATTCAATAATCTGTAAGAGATATATCTATGTTCCTACTTTCATGGACACAGAGATTTATGGTTGGAAAAATATCAGAATCTTATAAAGCATGTGAGATCGTTTGTTTTCTGAAACAAAAGCGTAGCAGACCAATCTCAAGGAATGAAATATTGAAAGTTAGATACTTTACATAAGTGAGCATGTATATCAAATTCGACTGCATTTCTGAGGATGAAAACTGTTGTTAGCTGAATTTGAAGAGGATCTATTATCATAAAGTGCTGATTCCTAATTTTTAGTAGCTATATCTGATAGCAACCTATCCTATTTGACCAAACCGATGAGAGGTATAGGTACGCAGAGAAAGAACTGAAACAGATGAAAGGCGACAGATAATCAAGTTAATGGTTCACGGGACAATCATTTTATACGTAATGGGAGGAGGTGGAAAACGATCGTCGTTCGGCAATGGACTGAACTATGTAATGAAGTAAATTTGAGATAACAACATAGCAACATATAATTAGATAACTAATAACACGAAAATAGAGATATTAGTAAATAGTACCTCGTTTGAAGGAAGCGTAAGTTGAAAATAATCAGACAAATTAAGCAGAGAAATCAAACGTAGTACCTTCTCATCGAGGAAAAGCATGATGATTCCCATGAACTCATTGTCCCTATTGATATTTCTGGAATCCCAGAACCTGAGAGGGCGGCAGAGAAGTTCTTGTCGACAGCGGCCAAGATTCAGATCCTGAAAGGCTACGTGTGTAGAGTCGGTTCGAACAGCAACGAAATCCATAGCTGCCATTTGGGAGGTGAAACAACTGGTTGTGAGATGGGAAAGAAGAAAGGTAGAGAGAGGAAGATGAAATCAAGCGAGTGAAGTCTGAGCTTGTGGTGGGACAATTTATAGGAGACACTGCCGAGGGGTGAAGGAAAGCCATACGTTGAGGAGATACGTTGAGGAGTAAAGAGGATTGAAAGAGGGGGAAGGAATTAAAGAATCGTGGCTGTAACCGGAGGGAGGTGAAGGAACAGAGTTTAGCCGACAGTCGGCGGAGAGTTCGGTGTGAAGGTGAGGAGACGACGAAGATGAAGGTTTGCGATGGGCTTCTGGGCAACAGCCCGATAAAACATTAGAGAGGCCCAAACGAAAATTTGGTTTCGGTTAGAAAATTCTGAAAGGAGGTTAGGACACGTGGCACAACAGAAATGCATTTCGGGAAAGAGCACTTGGCTCATTATATAATAGATTATGTCGTTCACAAGTCACAGCCCATCATCTATATCACATCTTCCATAACGTATAATCGAAATGAATTTTTTATTATTTTAACATGACTAAATTTTCTTATTTGGCACTTAAACTATGGTAAAATAGATTTTAAAATATTGAAAAAACTAGAACTACAACTTAATATAACTAAAAAAATGTATATTTTCTACAAGATAAAAAATGAACAAATAAAACAGTCGACGAATAACATTACTTTTATTCAAACCTTTAATCTATCAATTGTCTACACTGATTTATCCACAATTTTTCTATTCACGCAGGACACTTTGATATTAACCAAACATAAATAATGTTTAAAGTGTCTATAAAATGCTTCTTCTTGTAAGAAAATGTTGACAAAGTGTCCTAAAGTGTAAATCACTCTTAGTTCTAACAAGTTTATTGATAATATTTAATATTTACCTTCACAACATCTTGATTTATAAAGTTTGCTTCATTATATGGTTGAACAGGTTTCATCTAGAGCCCAAGACTGTACTAGATAGTTGGACAAGAGCAGAAACTTCGGCAAGCTGTAATGGTTTAAAAATGGATGGGCCCATAGTTGAGAGCTTTTCTTTCATTAGATTCTCATAAATAAACGATGGAAATGTTATCGACATGGCAATTATGGCCCATGCAGAGAACAATTTTAAACCAAACTTAGCTGCCAAGTTTGACTGTAGCGCTTTTGTGTACACACGACAATAGAGATTTTAAGGTGTCAGATGTATTTAACACACGACTTGAGTCTTTACACTTTACTCTCTTGCTTGATGGAACAGCTCCGGCAGCGATTTGACGATCTGAAAAGTTCTAGCAAGTGACTGCGTTCCCCGGTCCGACCAAACACTGTGGGTTCTTTTTCTTCCTTGATCCTTTATATTTGATTAGACACTGAAAATCGTAGCCTGACTTAGTCTCAATCTGGTTTAGATTTAGTTACTCTCTTGTTCTTCTTCTCCTTCTTCTGACTTTCTATAAAAAGATGATTGATTGAGTCTTCTGGCGAATGTTTTGTATGTTATTTCATCTGGTCAATGGAAATTCTGAACTTTCTCTTTCGTGGATCTTGAACTTTGCAGCTAAAATTGTCACGTTGAAACTTGAGTTTTCGGTTTTTCTTTGTGCAGATTCGTTGTTATAAGAAATCTTCTACAGAAAAGAAAGAAAGACATGGTTGGTAGATGGAGAACGAAAAAGGCTCGTTCCTCTAGGGTTA
Organism: Isatis tinctoria; assembly: GCA_010577795.1. Classification (NCBI taxonomy): domain Eukaryota; kingdom Viridiplantae; phylum Streptophyta; class Magnoliopsida; order Brassicales; family Brassicaceae; genus Isatis; species Isatis tinctoria. The sequence goes on along the minus strand of CM021249.1, from coordinate 16,779,895 downwards.
GATTGGAGGGACAAGATAGGATAAGCCAACTTGATGATCCTTTGATCTGTAAGATACTTTCTTGTCTTCCCACAAAAGATGCTGTTAAGACAAGCGTTTTATCTACCAGCTGGAGGAGTCTCTGGCTTGAGGTTCCTAGTTTGAAATTGGATTCCAGGGAATTCCCAGATTTCAGTTCCTTTCTGAGTTTTGGCCAGAAGGTTTTCGATTCCAATAGAGTTTCATGCATAAACAAACTCAAGTTAGCTATTGTTGAAAAGGACGCCTGTTATCTCACTTCCTGGTTTTCTGCTTCAGACAAGCGGAAGATCCAACATCTACATGTTAAGTCTTGTGCAGATCAGTATTTTTCTGTGATCCCCAAAAGCCTTTATGTCTTTAAGTCACTGGTATGCTTAAATCTTTATCTGGTGGCTTTGGCTGATACAGAGTTGGTTTCCTTGCCTTGTTTGAAGACTATGCGGTTAACATGTATCCCAATGCCAAGTTGAATCTCTCTCTCGCCTTTGGTTTGGAAGTTTTTAATGAAGCAAGCGTTGCATCAAAGAGAAGTAGCATCCATAGCTTCCTCACAGGAATTCTCGAGGTCATGGACATGACAATATGTAGAGACACTTTCAAAGTATGCGTACATGTCAATGCAGGTCTTGGTCATGTTAAGTTTCTTTCTATCATTAACGTTTCTCGCCAATGTTATTGTTCTTTTTTTGGTTTCAGCTCCTCTGTCAATACTCGAAATCAGAACCTCTGCCTCGGTTTGATTATGTGTCCCGACTGCATATCAATCTCAGGGTATCCGGTTTGAAATGGTTGCCATCCTTTCTTGAGAGCTTCCCAAACTTGAAATCCCTCATCTTGGTGATGATCATATGTTAAACCCTTTTGAGCTTTGTTTTCTATCTCTTTGAAGATTCCGCGTGATCTTTTCATTGCGTACTAATACTCTTTCTTTTGTTTTGTTTCCTCAGGTATGCAAAGGTGATTACAGGATGATGATGAATCAAGAAAGTCTTTCATCTGTGCCTGAGTGTTTGCCATTGTCTCTCGAGTTTGTTGAACTTAAAGTCCCAATCTCGGGACATGATGGAGAAATGAAGCTAGTGAGATACTTCCTAGAGAATTCGTCAATCCTCAAGAAAATCACTTTACATTTGAAGAAACGTTCAATGAGAGAAAAGTCTACTCGCAGTTAACTCCTTAGAATCCCAAGAGGCTCTACCAAATGTGAAGTAGAGGTTCTGTGATTTTGTGTATGTTTTTTTTTTGGCTTTGGTTATACTACCTTGTCAGGTGAAAATGATATTTATTACCGTTATGCTTTTGCTTTCATTGGTTTCTAAGTGTCCTCATGATCTTGTAGCAAAGTTCAAAATGTTAGTCAAATTGAGCAATTTACTACCCGTTGCATGTAATTTTTAGTTCTTCTCTTTCTCTCAGTATTCATCTGCCTCTGTTAAGATATCTGTTTTGATTCTGGTGTCATTTAGATTCTTTGTTTGAAGGATCTAAATGAAACTAGTAAGATACTTCCTAGAGAATTTGGTTTTCTTAAAAAAATCTCACACTTACCTTTGATTATTCTTGCACCAAGACGCTCCACCAAATGTAATCTCGCCTTCATTTGATTGAGTAAAGAGTAAAGAGTAGAGAGAACAACACAAGTGAGGTTCTTGTGTGGTTTTAACTTTTAAGTAAAGACTGCGAATATGAGTTTATAGTTTCATGGGTTGGTTTGGCTTACGGTTCTTCTAACTTGTTTTTTTTTGGCTATGTTCATGGATCTTTCTTACATCAGTTCAAATGTTGGTTACATTGACATCAACTTTTAATCGAGCCATGTTGAAAACAAAGAAGATGAATTATAATGTTTGAAATGTAACTTTTTAGTGAACATTAACTTCCCTAAACTAAATCATCACTGAAGACGACATAACAACTTTTTTCTAATCATTCTTTCTGGCAAGACATCTCAGTTTATTGCAATACCAATACCAGAGAGGCAGAGAGTTGGGACTAATTATGATCTGATAAAAAAAAACTTTTAAATAAATCATCATCTTTATGTATTTAATCGCAGAAGCTCTGATAAAAGCAGAACCAAACTCATATTTTGTTCAAGGCCTTTTGGGTTGATAATACAAAAAAAGTTACATAGACATAGACATTATCTGTCGAGCAATGCCCGGTTCTTGCTGCAACAGCTCTTTCAAGTTGTTCTCCACCTCTGCGATCTTCTTCTCCAAATTCTCCTTCGATGTCTGACATCAATCATCCACCGCAAATATGTCATACACAACCACATAACACCAAAGATATTATATTTCTATCCAGCGAATGGATGTACCTGAAGAGAAGCAATCGTAGCCTCACTATCCTTGAGTTTCTGCTCTTGTTCACCCTCGAGTACACTCTTGGGCTCGAGAAGAAACCTGTTTCAACCATATAACGAAGCAAAACCATAAAATCAGCCTTCCAAGATTCTCCTCAATGCCCTAAAGTTGGAACTTGGAAGGACTATTAAGTTAACCACTCACGTTCTTCCTGCAAAAAAACAAAACCAGAAGAAAAGTTAAGATAAAAGATACTTACTCCTTACGAAACGAGAGAAAGGGGAACAAAATTTACCAATAGACTTGTAGGTGTTTGTATCTTCAGGCAATGGCCGTAGCTCCTCCAAGGTTAAGAAAGCACGTTTTCTATCACCCTCTTTGTTACGCATCTGACTCTGCACCTATAAGCCGCATGTGTATATACAAATTCACATACATCAGTTTGATTACCATATGACAGTATCTAGGAAACCAAATTATAGATATACATCTTATTGTATCGTACGAAGAGCTAAGCTTTTACCTTTTATGAATCAAATTCACACAAACAATAAGCAAGAGTTTCCACCATGAAAGAGCTTTAAAAGCAGGATGTAACACTGAAACATATTCATACCGTAGTTATAACAACCTAAGGAGACTTAAACATGACTATTCAAACCGCAGTAACAATCTAACACTGAATCATGTTTGTGTGTGAAACACATTCATACGAAGCCGGGTTGTGTAAGATCAACCTAACACTGAATCATATACATACCACAAGTTACAACAATTTAACACTGAATAAACCGCAGTTGCAAGAAATTCAAGAACTAACAAATTCGAAGTTGAACACTTTAATATTGGTGGTGGCGTTTGATTCTAGACTTTTATTTGCAACATTGTATAAATTTTTCCCAAACAAACAAAATGTTTGTAAATGAAATCAAAACTTCTTTATCCCCAAAATGTCAAGATAAACTAAAAAAAAAGGAGAGGATTGATTTACCATCTTCATCTTCCCAGTGAGATCAATCATGCTTGCTTGAATCTCTAGAAAAGCCTGTAAAAATAATAATACATGAATTAATAAAATCCCATTTATAAAGTTTTGGAATTTCCAATTATCTTTCTTCCGACAAGATCGTTTTAGAGAGCGAAAGAGGTACTTACAGCTCTGTTTGCTTCGTCCGCCATATCTGCAGATCTTAAGATCCTCCAACTTCGACTGTGCCAATGTTCTTCGGTCCGTTTTAGGGTTAACAAAAAGATAGTGGGCGAGTTTCGAATCGGGTCGGGTTGCAGCTTCTTTTGTTGGGGAGAAATGTCAATTTAGCCCTCCAAGTATTGAAAACTTGCCAAATAACCCCAAATGTTTTGTTCAATTAATGAATGGCCTGTGCTTATATGAAATAAACACTTTTGTTCGAATGATCGAACCTAAAAAAAAAAGAGAAATACCCTCAAATACCACATTTTCATATTTTTGTGATAAAAATACCACATCAAGGTGAAATTGACAAAAATAGCATTTATTTAATGGTTTAAAGATAATTAAACTAATAAATTTGGGTTCAAAAATCATTAATTAGGTTTTAGATTTTGGGTTTTAGGATTTAGGTATAAGGGATTAGGAAGAAACATAAGAAAATAAATTTACAATAGTTTTTTTCTCTTAGAAAATGTTATTTTGTCATTTTCACCTTGGTATGGTATTTTTGTCACAAAAACATGAAAGTGTGGTATTTTTGAGAATTGCCTTTTTTTTAGGCAATTCTCAAAAATACCACACTTTCATGTTTTTGTGACAAAAATACCACACCAAAAAATTAGGGTTTAGATTTTGGGTTTTAGGGTTTAGGTTTAAGAGATTGCGAAAAAACATATGAAAATAAATTTATAATAGTCTTTTTTCTCTTCAAAAAATGTCATTGTTGTCATTTTCACCTTGGTGTGGTATTTTTGTCACAAAAAAGGGCAATTCTCAAAAATACCACACTTTCATGTTTTTGTGACAAAAATACCATACCAAGGTGAAAATGACAAAATAACATTTTCTAAGAGAAAAAAACTATTATAAATTTATTTTCATATGTTTCTTCCTAATCTCTTAAACCTAAATCCTAAAACCCAAAATCTAAATCCTAATTAATGATTTTTGAACCCAAATTTATTAGTTTAATTATCTTTAAACCATTAAATAAATGTTATTTTTGTCACTTTCACCTTGGTATGGTATTTTTGTCACAAAAACATGAAAGTGTGGTATTTGAGTGTATTTTTCAAAAAAAAATAGTGTTTCCCATAATGTGATTATATGATGAGGTAATTTTTTTTATATATATTGTGCTGCTTGCAATCATGTTTTATATAATATGATTTGTTTTTTTTTGTGTAGGTCTATGAGCGACTTGATGATGAATTCTGGCGGACAGGACAACACGTCATGCTTGCTACGAGTAGAGGGCGTACCAGATTGAAGGATATTATTGAAGTCCAAAGAGCTACGGCTAAGATTAGGAACATGACGGCTTCGGCAGACTTAGGAAGGACAAATTCGTTATTAGGCAGTTTGTTGAAATCCAATTGATTGATGATAACCCTCTTAAGCGCCGGCAGGAGGAGTCTCATGAAGATAACAAGCCTAACAAGCGCATGAGAATAACTATGGAGACCTAGTCATTCACGACGTTGATGATTATGAAGATCCATATACATTCTTTGATATTTTCTACCACCTTTTGGAAGCATCCCCAGTTGCAATAATCACTAACGTCTTTCCATCATTCGGTGATATAGAATATGATCAGTGTCGGTGTAACGTTTTAGACTACCCTAAACAAGTTCAAAAACTGTGCAGTGTTACTAAAGGTCATAAAATGATAACAATATACTCCCTTCGTTCTATTTTATTTGTTGTTTTAGATAAAAGCACTCCTATTAAGAAATCATAAATGTGTTTATTTTTATATTAAAATCATTATTTTACATTTAATCAAAACATAACTAACCAATCATAAAAAAATACTGCAGAATATCAATAGTCACAGTATATTAAATAAATATAATATTTTCATAGAAACTTATAAAAAACAAATAAATTGGAACAAAAGGAAAAAGCTAAAACAACAAACAAAATGGAATAGAAGGAGTAGAAAATATATATTAAAGTTTCATAAGATATTCCAATTTCATAAACTGTTTATAAAAAAATAAAAATAAAACAATTTATTTTTAAAATATAACTTTTTCATTTTAGTATATATATATATATATATATATATAACTTGCTTCTTTTTATTATGTATGCCCAATAAAATTGATGTCCTAAACCTTTTATTCACGTGCTTGTCATATAAACCGAGTCTGAATGTGAAATCAAAATTTGGTTGGGACTCACAAGTCATAACCTTTATGAACATTCATTCATATATTCCACGTTACAACCTCCAGATGTTTGTCAATCAATATCTCTTCAAATTAGCACCCATAAAAAAATGATGATAAGACTAATGAATAATATTGTGAGTTTTAAGTGGAAGAGAAAATGATAGACACAAATTAAAAAAAAAAAGTTAATAAAGGCGGCATGAAATTGAATCCAAAAATTTGGTGACACGACACTAAAAATGGTTTAGGTGGTATTCATGACCTCGGAAAAAATAGTTAGCTCTAATCCAACAACGCATGCTTCAAACCAAAGTGGTTTGACTTACTAAACACAACATCTCATTTACTTATCAAACACAAAAAAAAAAACGAAACTTTATAAATAAACGGGACCAAACGTAAAAAGAGACGAGCAAAAATGGAACCCAAAGAAACAGAGCAACGACCACCTCGAAAACAAGTGAGACAGCCTCCTTCTGTGCCTTTCGTTTGGGAAGAACGGCCAGGCTTCCCAAAGAAGAACTGGCAACCTTCACTAGCCACCTTCGTGCCTTCTCCTCCTCCTCTTCCGCCACCTATACCAGTCCCGGTTAAGCTTGTCACTTCGGTTCCTTTCCGTTGGGAAACAACCCCTGGAAAACCGCTACCTGAGCTTCCACAACCACCGTCCGAAACCACTACTACTACTCCACTGCCACCTCCGATCCCAGTTCCGGTTAAGCTGGTCACTTCGGTTCCTTTCCGTTGGGAAGAGACCCCTGGAAAGCCAGCCCCTTCTTCCATAAATGACCCACCTAAGCTTCCACAGCCACCATCGGAAACTGCCATTACTACTCCTCTACCACCACCGGTTCCAGTTCCGGTTAAGCTGGTTACATCAGTTCCATTCGACTGGGAAGAAACTCCTGGACAACCATACCCTTGCTTTGTTGATTTCAACCCACCTGACCCATTGGATCAACCGCTGCCACCACCTCCCATGTACGGTGGTGAGGTTGAAACCAGCAGCGATACTTATGATGACGCAAGCAGTGATTCCTTCAGCTCTGTGCCGATATCAGGTGCTGTCGCGGCGGATGAATTTGATGACATCCTGAATAGAGAGAGGAGCTCGATGCCCACGTCGCCAGCTTATGAATCTGATGACAGTACAAGCAGTTACATGACAGGAGCTTCCAGCCTTGTGGGAGCTTCATTCTTGGAAAAGCTCTTTCCACGTCTTCTTCCACAGGAGAAGGTCGAAGCTGCTGGTTCTGAAAATGTTCAGGTTTCCACTCGTCCGTTGCATGAAGACGTTAAGCTTACTGCAGATTCTGATCACATGAACATTGGCTTCCCTGTGAGGATGCCCCAGACACTTGGGGAGCTGATAATGATGAGCCGAAGGAGAAGCTATATGAGAAGAGCTGTTGAAATGAGAAAGCACAATCCTTCCACGGTAACAAGCTCTCTTATATATATATTCTCTCACTTTCTCTTTTACACACCATAACTGTATATCATGCTCATAGCTAAACTCAATCACAAAAAAGAAAAAAGGGAAAAGATTCTGAAATTTGACACTTGCCTGGATAAACTAGCAGGAATTTACAAAATATGGAGCTGAGAGTTGCTGCCTCTTTGTGCCGGGCATCAAAATGACAGAAGGACTTGAGTGGAAAAAATACCAACCAAGGCTGAAGCTCATATAGAAGAAAACTCTTATAAAATGTCCTCACAATTTGCATCAGGAAACAGAAAAATTCGGAAGTCGTTCTCTTTTCATAGATGAAGAAACTTGTATCGTACAAATAGAGGCGAGAATGAATGCCAAACTCTTTCCTTCTGCAAAACGATAAAGTTACATCTTCTAATTTTTTCCTATCTCTCAAACTTCTAACAACTTGCCAAAAGAATATGTATATCGATTAAACAACAATGGCTCACTAACCCCAAATCTGGTTTGGCCTCAAGATGTGGACGATTCAGCAAGAAGTCTGATCCGTTCCATGATCACTGGGATGTCTTCATCAGCTAAAGCGGTAAAACAGCACCTGAACCAACCCGGTTCTATACAATAACAAGCTGATCCTGGAGTGGCATTAATCTTAGCAACACTCAATAGCTTCTCAAACAACTCGAGTTCGCCTTTCTCGCTGTAAGATGTCAGTAAACTGCTCATGTCAACCCAACAATACAACCCGCCACCACTCTCAGCACAAGGAATCCCTAATTGCTTCAAACCTTCCACAAACCGAATATGCTTATCTCTGATCCTTTGCCTGTGAGCTGCCATGTATTCCTCGATAAATCTCGTATCCGACAGAAGAGAGATAAGTATCCTTTGGACCGGAACTGCCACAGATGAAAATCTCATCAGCTTCTTCGCAGCACTTACTACGTCTTCATGAAAGGAATAGATGACTCCAGCTCTAAAACCGGGAATCGAAAGATCTTTTGACAAGCCGTAGATGATATGAACCCTACTCTTGTCGAATTCCCCTGAGGCAGCGACCTCTGCCATGCTAACAAACTCTTTATCCCCGTAAACAGAACCGGCGAATATTTCATCAGAGATAACATGAATGTTCTTCTCTTGAGCAAAGCTTAAAATATCGTGTAACGTCTCCCTCGATAGTATGTTTCCAACAGGGTTTGACGGGTTTGAAAAGAGGATGCCGGAAACTTTACTTCCTCGTTTTCTAGCTTGGTTCAAAGCTTGTTCCAACGCAGAAACCGTTACAGTGAAATTGTCGGAGCTACGGCAGTGTACTGGTATAAGCTCGACTCCTGTCCTGAATTTAATATCTCTGTCAAAGCTGCAAATTCAGTATCTTTAGTACATCGCATTGAAAGAGAGAGTAATAAATGAATCATAAACATTTTTCATCAGATACTAATGCTACAAGTTACCCTGGATAGTACGGCGACGGAATGAGAAGAGCATTTCCATGATCTGCTAAGCAGAAGGCTAACACTTCGATAGCAGGAGTCCCACCTGCTGTTATCACCATGTTTGAAGGATCAAAGGAGACATTACCTCCCATTATCCGTGACATGAAATCAGCTAAAGCCTGACAATTTCCAGAAAACAGAATTGAAACACAAGGTGTCTGATACATCCTAATGAAAGAATCAAACAAATGTCTAAATACAGTTTTAGGTACGCTCTCACCACTCTAAGTTCCAACAATCCTTCGAAAGGTTTATACATGGCGATGCTACTGATATCAAATCCACCATCATCAGATTGCGTCATCATCGACTCCATCAAATTCTCAGACATCCATCTCTGTAGCAAGTCAAAGCACAGCTACAAGAATTCACAGATAAAACCCAATCACACAGAGAGAAGAGAAGAGAGAAAGAGAGAGTAAAAAGATCGGAACTTTTTGGGAACCCACCGTACTCTCAGCCAACCCAAGCTGGATAATCCCATCCTCATTACTAATCCGATCGTACGGGTCCGCCTTGACTCTCTCCAACCCGATGTAGTAAGGCGAATCGGGAGGCTTCGCAAGAGGAACCGCTCGAGATGAGACACGAACACGTCCGATCGAGTTCCCGCGGGAGAAGAGGCTCGACCGCGAGGGCGTCCTCGGTAACTCCGTCGAGTCGGAGTCGGAAGGAGGATGGTCAGGAGGAGAACGGCGTCGTTTGAGGTAAAGCTGGAGGAAGTAGAAGAGACAGCAAGGTATAAGAGAGCCGACGAAGAGACCTCCACGGCCTTGAACCACTCCCCGGAGAGGTACTATCAACCTCATCGCCGAGTCCAACCAACGAAAATGAAAACGAAGAAGAGATTCAAGCCGTTCGTTGAGAGTAACGAACAAGTAAAATGGAAAAGAAAAGAAAAAAACACATGTGACGTGTCAAGGGTTGAGATAATTAGCAAATAAATTTCTTGGAGTGGATATTAACAATTTTGTCTCCACCTAATGTTAGGCATTCGGGTATGGGACCATCTGAGAATGTCGGATATCGGGCATTTGGGTTGTATGAATTTTGATTACGATTGGGTATTTTTAAAAATTTTGGTTCGAGCTAGGTTTGATATATATTGAAAGAAACAAAAAGAATTATGTATCGATTGGAGACATGGCTGTTGTGGTTTTAGGCTTTAGGCTGTAGAGATTTTTGGTTATAAAGATTTTGGTTTTAAAAGTCCGATTGGTTTCAAAAGCTGTTGATACTCTTGTTGTTGATATTTTTTTTAAAAAAAATTAATAATTGTAATTGCTAACATAAATTTATGTTTATTAAAATTTTAATTAAAAACAACAATTTATTGAATAAAATAAGAAAAATCATTAAGAAAATAAACTAATACAAAAATATCTAACAAAGTTTAGCCCATATGGCATTAGCAATCTCATCTCGAACACCTTCTATATATTGTCTCAAACTAAGAACTTATTCCATCATATTTGTGACTACAAGATTAACTTACGAATAAAATTATGGAGAGCTATGGTTGCCACCACAATTTTTCGCATCGTATATATTTTAAATCTAGTTTTATCCTTCACGATACACTTTTTTACGACGATTAAACATTTCTCTGTAGTTTTTTTGGTTTTGAATACATCTAAAATAATTTCAATATATTTTTTTAGAGATTTTCTAAAAGTAGCATTAGATTTTTTTTATACTTCTTAGATAATTTATAATATAATGTTTTAGAGATTTTCTAAAAATACCAAAGATTTTTTTTTAATACTTCTTAAATAATTTTCAATATAATGTTTTGTAGATTTTTTAAAAATAATACTAGATTATTTTTTCAGTTTTGTTTTCAATGCTCTTAAATAATTCAATATATGCTTCAGTAATTTTCTAAAAATAGTATTAGATTATTTATTTATAATTTGTTTTGATAAAAAAAATTCTTCAAAAAAAAGAAGGTCACGTAAAAGAGTGATGGGAAAGAGAAAATCTAAAACCACAAATTGAGGCTTTACAAGATGATGAAGAGAAAAAAAAGTGGCTTTCATGGCTTTAGAATTTTCTAAAATCTCGAAAGCCTGATTGGTTTTTTTTTTTTTTTCGATGGCTTCTGAAAATTCTAAAGCCCTGAAAGCCATGTTACCAATCACTACCTTAATTTCGATCCGGATCAGTTTGTTATATCCAAAACTGTCTGAAATACTTCAAAACTAGGGGGCGCGAGTTAGTTGTTTCTATTTTGATTATTGTTTTATCTTTTTCGCAATTGATTATTAAGGGTTTGTTTTTCTATTTCATTTACGTTATTGTATATATGTAATGTATTTATTTGTTTTTTTTTTTTTATTTTTCATTGATAAATGATATACTTTGGACTAAATAATAAAAAAACACTAATTATTGATAAATTGGGTATTGTTATGCCTACAGATATTTATCTTCTTTTTGATGATGTGGCGGATTTAGTATTTAATGTACAACTAATTGTTATGTAGGAGTTAATTATGTTGATATATGAAATAATGTCTATGATAAATGTTATTTTTGTGTTTGTTTGTATGTTAGTATTTGTGTATTTTGTATTAGGTTGAATGTTTCGTTTTTGCTTTTTTTCATCTCTTTCTTATTTTGTTGTATTTCATAATTTAACATATGTAATGTATTGAAAAAGTTAAAATTCATATTCACAACGTTTAAAATGTATTTTTTTATCATACATTTTTTCAGACATGTTTTTAAAATGGGAATTAACATTTCTATTCCATTCTGTCATGCCTGTCTTGTTCATGCTTTTGGAATTTTGGTAATTATAGTGAGACTTAAATATGACATTTTTCTAATTCTCTAAATTTCTAGTATAGTCCATTCTCCATTAAATTCTGTCATCATTTTCTGTTTATGTTGTTTCTAGTGTTTTATGTAACCGTACTTTTTATTTCTCTTTTTCCATTTTTCACTTCTTTTTTTGGTTATTTGTTGTTTCCGTATTAAACTAACATTGGGTTATTCCAATAAGCATTTGTTTCATGTTATTTTTAAAAGTTTTGAGCCTTTTTTTAGATTTTTCTTTACTATTGTCCCCATTTTATATTTCTATTTTTTGTGTGCTAATTATTTTAGTGTTCGTTTATTTATTATTTGAGATTTAATGGGCTTTAATAAATATTATTATTGGATATGGCCCAAATAAATAAATAAATGATGTAGGTTGCTTGAAAATGGTGGATATCAAATTGGATAAAAGTAATTGGATAGGTTGAGGTGAAGTGTCAATTTTTTTAGAAATTGTTTGGTGAGGTGGCACCATAAGAAGAGAGTAAATATTACTTTATATATATATATATATATATATATATATCCAAAAATATTTAAATTATAAGAAAATTAACTTCTATATTCGGATTTATAAGGGTAATTTTAGTTTAGTTTAGATCCCAACTAATATTTTTTTGGATATTCAAAAATTTTTAGTTCAGTTTGGATCTGGATCAAGATATTCCAATATAAAAATTTAGATCTTATTCTCGAATGTTTATTTGGATTCCGGTTCGGATTGGATAATTTTCCCAAACCTCTCCATGTTTGAAAAGTTTGCAAAATCGCCTTTTTGATATTTGGTGAAATTGAAAGGTTCTCAAATTTTTCAATCAGAATCATACAAAAATTAATCAAACATAATCAGATAACCTTTACGGAAGGAAGCATTTGAAAACAGTATAATGAGCATTTTAAACCATTACATATATCTGTGATCGATGAAATAAGGAATCTGAAAAGATGATGATAAAGGTTCATATTGAAAAATCACAGCAATATATCAGACCGCTTGATCCGCACTGTGCCAACCTTTAGTGCAAAGAGGTATCTGTATCTCATTGTATAAAGTGCTATTGTATAAAGTACTCATTCTACCAATTTACTCTTGATTTTACTATCAAATAAATTATTACCTTCACTAACTCAGATAAATTGACAGTATTTCAGTGCTTAAAACTATATTTTAATAAAAATAAGAGTTTATAGAGTAATTACAAATAATACAAAATATTATGAAAATGGATATATATTTATGATAAAAATAAAGTATATATATTCAAAAATAATGATTTTAGTTTTTAAGTGACAACTTTTTATTATTTATTATTTTTATTTTATTTTTTGAAAAAAAGTAGTACTTAAAAACTAAAATCATTTTTGTATTATAAAATAGATTTTGGAACCTAAAACTTTCAACAAGTTAACTCAAATCATTCTGGTTTTGATCTTTTGGGTTCTCTCGCTCGCATGTTCTCCTTGCAGTCTTCTCAGAGCCGGCCCTTGGGCCAAGCCAGTGAAGCCCATGCGTGCGGCTGCTAAAATTAATAAACAAAATCGGCCACAAATTTCTAAAAATTGTCTTTAGTCTAGTGGTAGAATCTCCTAAAGAAAGACTACACTTCCCACTTCCCCAATCCCAGTTCGATTCTCCCCCTACTCTCACCTCACCTTTTTTTTTTACTTTTTATGGTAAAATAATTAAAAAGAAAAAGTTTTGGCTTGTGGCCACCAATATCTCAGGACCGGCTCTGAGTCTTCTTGACCACAATTATCTTGGTAAGAAGTTCTCGACTGATGAATGCAAAAAACATTATATACATGCAATTAAAGGGATTCAAGAACAAAAAATATTGAATGCTTTACTGTCGAAGAGATTTGATTAACGAATAACTATATAAAAATGAAAAACAGATACGATGTGTCAAGTGTGGAGACTATTAACAAATAAATTCTCTTGGAGTGGATATTAGCAGTTTTGTCTCCACAGTATTAGGCATTCAGATATCGGATCGGCCTGGAATATTTATATCTGATATTTTGGTTTTAGAAACTTTGATATTGATTGGATATTTTTTATTTTCTGTTCAAATTTAGTTCAAACTTGGGTTGGTTCCTTTGTATTGAAAGAACCCAAAAAATTGTTTTGATCCAAATCTGTTTTTTTATATTCGAATATATCTATAAAGTTTCCGAAAATATCTAAATTACCAGAAATTAATTTCTGATTTTTTTTTTTTTTTTGCAACACATGCAATAAAACTTAAAATGATTCCACTAATCAAGCATGAGGTGTATCATCAACATACGCCAATTCTAAAGAAAACGTCTAGATACTCATTGTCAACTTATCAGTTTTTCCATTCATTGAAAAAGGAATCAGTTTGATAGAAAATATATCCAAAAACTCTTTATATCTGTAGAATTCTTCCAAATACGTTAAACAGCAGGTCATTTTATAAAGAATATGTTATAAAATATTATAAGGTATATTAATAAACGATCGAATATTATAACATATATTGATCGTAAGGAAGAGAGAGCAAAATACTATGTGAAAGAAGAAGCGAAGAAAATAAATTATCATTATCGTTCATCTCATCGCTTTATATAATATGATAAAAATTAGTTAGGTAAACAATGGATAATCACGTGTTAATATTATAACACGTTTACAACACTCCCCCTTGATTATCCATCATTATTATATCGTGTACTACCTCGTTAAAAACCTTATCATAGAAAAACTCAGTGAGATAAAAACCATGATAAGGAAAAAAAGAGTACAGTAACATAATCTCTCCCTGAGAATGACAGATGTAGTCTTTAAATCATAAGTCACGTAGATGACGCATCCCGATACTATGAACGTGTTTTCTGAATGTAGTTGTTGGAAGCGCTTTCGTGAATAAATCGGCTACATTGTCACTTGAACGAACATATTGAACATCCACTCCTTGATTCTTCTCGAGTTCTCGGATGTAAGAGAAAATTTTTGGAGGTATATGCTTCGTTCTGTCGCTCTTGATATAATCTTCCTTAATTTGGGCAATGCATGCAGAATTATCCTCAAATACTTTTGTGGGTTCTTTCTTCGTGAGAATTCTACTTGATACTTGTATGTGATGAGTCATTGATCTGAGCCATACACATTCCCTACATGCTTCGTGAAGTGCAATGATTTCTGCATGATTTGAGGAAGTTGCAACCAATGTCTGTTTTTGGGAACGCCAAGAGATAGCAGTTCCGCCAACTGTGAAGATGTATCCAGTCTGCGATCTAGCTTTGTGCGGGTCTGATAAATATCCTGCATCTGCAAAACCAACCAAACCAATCTCGGGGTTTCTCGGATAAAATAATCCTAAATCAATTGTACCTTGAAGATAACGGAATAAATGCTTTATTCCGTTCCAATGCCTCCGTGTAGGTGCTGAGCTATACCTTGCAAGTAGGTTAGTAGCAAAAGCTATATCTGGTCGAGTGCAATTCGCAAGATACATAAGTCCACCTATAGCGCTCATATAAGGTACTTCTTGACCTAATATTTCTTTGCTATTTTCACAAGGTCTGAATGGATCTTTGTTAACATCAAGCGTTCGATTGACCATTGGGGTACTCAAAGGAGTCGCTTTATCCATATAAAAACGCTTCAAGATTCTTTTGATATAATTTGACTGATGCACAAATATTCCATCTCGGAGATGCTCAATCTGAAGCCCAAGACAAAATTTTGTCTGCCTTAAATCTTTCATTTCAAATTCTTCTTTCATATGAGCTCTTGCATCATCAATATCCTTTTGAGTTCCAATTATATTTAGGTCATCAACGTATACAGCTATGATCACAAAACCAGATGATGATTTCTTAATGAATACGCATGGGCATATCGCATTGTTCATGTAGCCTTTTCTCAACAAATATTCACTTAAGCGATTATACCACATGCGTCCAGATTGTTTTAATCGGTAAAGTGATCTCTGTAATTTGACCGAACATATTTCTTTGGAATTTGAGCTTAATGTTTCAGGCATTTTCATCCCTTCGGGGATTTTCATGTATACATCATTATCCAGTGATCCATACAGATATGCTGTCACAACATCCATAAGGTACATATCTAAATTTCTAGATGCCGCTAGACTCATCAAGTACCTGAATGTGATTGCATCCATGACCGGAGAATATGTCTCTTCATAATCAATTCCTGGTCTTTGAGAAAAACTTTGGGCAACAAGACGGGCTTTATATATTGTTATTTCATTTTTATCATTTCTTTTTCGCACAAATACCCACTTGTACCCAACTGGTTTTACATTTTCAGGTGTTGCGACAATAGGTCCAAAAACACATCTTTTATTGAGGGAGGATAATTCAGTTTGTATTGCCATCTTCCATTTCTCTCAATCATGTCTTTTCTGACATTCCAATATGGACCTTGGATCAGGATCGTCACTTTCTTGATCAATTTCTTTAGCTACGGAAAATGAGAATATTCCATCATCATCTTTTATTTCATTTCTAATACATAACTCTCCAGTTTGGGCGTAATTGATGGAAATCTCATATTTTCTGTTTCTTTTTCATCATCTTGATTTTCTTCCTTTTGTGGTTCTTCTTGAACCTTTTCACTTTGTTCTCCCAAATTCTTTTTCTTTCGTGGATTTTTATTTTTTGAACCCACTGGTCTCCCCCTCTTTAACTGAACCCTAGGTTCATTTGCTAAGTTCCTGTCAGTTTGTTCTTCAGGAACAATAATTATTGAGGGGACATTTGCAGCAGGTATATATGACTTTGTCACTCTTTTTGTATCTGTGAACGCATCTGGTAATTGATTTTCCAAACTTTGCAAATGTATAATTTTCTGAACTTCCAGTTCACGTTGATTCGTAGGATCGGAAGGTCAAGATGTACTAAGGTTGGTGAAAACCATGTAACATCTTGTGAGACTTGCTTAATTCCTCCCCCTAATGCTGGAAATTCATCTTCATTAAAATGGCAATCGGCAAAACGTGCCGTAAACATATCACCAGTTTGCGGTTCAAGATATCTTATTATGCTCGGGGATGTGTATCCAACATAAATTCTCAATCTCCATTGTGGCCCCATTTTCATTCTTTGCGGTGGCGCTATAGGAACATAAACCGCTGATATAAGAACCGGTGGTGTTCTTATACTGAAGGATAGATTGATGGAGCTTTGAGATGGTGATCACTCTTTCTCTTGGCTAGTTGATGGTCGATGGTGAAGATCTCACAATGGCGTTCGCTTCTCTTGTGTTGGATCAATGGAATGGGATGCGATGGTGGATTGAATCACGACACAAAGGAGTTGGCTCTTCCTTTGATACGGTGAAGCTCCTACTCTTGTACGAATCACACGAACAAGAACAAGAACAAGTGCTTGAGAATTCTCTTCTCGGTTTACTCTAGGGCAAACTGACTCATATATTAATCAAGGCAAAAAGTGGTGGCTACAAGGCTGTGAAGGGACTTTATTAAATAGTCCAGCAGCATGAACCTTCTAGGGTTCGACTCTAAAAACAACAAAAATGACTCAAAACAACAGGACGTTTAAAGTAAAGAAGCAAACAAACTGCAAGGCGTCCAACATGGAGCCATTTATGGAAAACTAGAGTTCGGATGCTTAAAACAAAGAAAACGAGAAATAAAACTAAGTGTTGGAAGCACCGGACTCACATGCAAGCACAGTATAGCAGTTATAAACCTTACCTGACTTACCTTGCTGATTGATTGAATGGATTAGCGTGTGAGCTTCCTTGAAGGTGTAAGTACGACCGCTTGAAGTAGCTTCCGAGTTGTCTTGGTCTTGAAGCTCTTGATGCTTGATCTTGATAGCTTCTTCTTCACTTATCTTGATTTGTCCAAAGTCTTCAGCTAGGTTCTTGATGATAGTATTAGGTGATAGCTCTCCGGATGTAACTTCTAGGGTCTTCACACGGTGGACTTGTCCTTTTGGCGTTTGCTCATGCTCGGTCTCTTCTTTGGGATCAATCCATCCGAGTTCTTCAGGCTCCAAGGAGTAGATGTGGGCTTGTACAGCTGCATTGAATCTCCTTCTTAGTTGCTTGGACTTGGACCTTGTCATGGGGCCTTCCAAAACGGTTGGTGGCTCTGGTTCTGATTGGATGTTTACATCAGATTGGATGTTTACATCATTCCCTCCCTCTTCAAGAGGTTTTGTCCTCAAAACTGAATCTCCTGCATCATATGGAGATAGATCAGCAACATTAAAAGTGTGAGAAATGTTAAACTCACCTGGCAGGTCCAAATGGTAGGCATTGTCGTTGATCTTGGCTAGGATCTTGAATGGGCCATCTCCTCTTGGTGCTAGCTTCGAGGCGCGTTTGTTTTGAAACCTCTCTTGCCTCATATGCATCCAGACCCAGTCTCCTGGTTCAAACTTTTGTTGGCGCCTTCCTTTGTCAGCATTGCGCTTGTACTCCTCAGTCTTCTTCTCGATGTTAGCTTTGGCCGTTTCATGAAGCTTTTTGATGAGCTCCCCACGTTTGACTCCATCCTGACTAACCTGATCAACTAAAGGGATAGGAACAAGGTCTATTGGCGATAGAGGGTTAGTGCCATAAACAACCTCAAAAGGTGAGAACTTAGTAGCTGAATGCCGTGACCTGTTATATGCAAACTCAATGAATGGAATGCAATCTAGCCAAGTATTCATGTTCTTTCCAAGTGTGGCTCTAAGTAAAGTGGATAGAGTACGGTTTATCACTTCAGTTTGTCCATCCGTTTGAGGATGACAAGTAGTGGAGAAAAGAAGTTTGGTTCATAACTTCCTCCACAAGGTTCTCCAGAAGTGGCTCAAGAACTTGGTGTCCCTGTCAGAGACAATGGTCCTTGGTATCCCATGCAAACGCACTACTTCTTTGAAGAACAAGTTTGCGGTTTGTGTGGCATCATTGGTCTTATCACATGGAATGAAATGGGCCATCTTTGAAAAACGATCAACAACAACAAAGATAGAATCCTTGTGTTGAATCTTGGGCAGACCTAAAACAAAATCCATCGAAATATCCTCCCAAGGAGCATTAGGAATAGGTAAAGGCATATAAAGACCATGGGGATGAGACTTGGACTTAGCCTTGTGGCATTGAACGCATCTAGCACAGAATCTCTCCACATCTTTCTTTAAGTGAGGCCAATAGAAGTGCTCCATTACAACAGCTAAGGTCTTGTCTACTCCGAAATGTCCCATGAGTCCTCCTCCGTGAGCTTCACTCAGCACCAATTCTCGCAGGGAACCCTGTGGAATACACAAGCGTTTATCCTTGAACAAGAAACCATCATGCAAATAAAAGGCAGAGAAACTCCCTTTGCCGTGTTCCTTGTAACATTCTCCAAGCTCGGGATCATCCTTGTATAGCTCCTTGATGTGCTCAAATCCCAAAACCTTTGCTTCCATGGTCGCAATCAGTAGATGTCTCCTTGACAAAGCATCGGCAACCACATTATCTTTTCCCTTCTTGTACTTGATTACATAGGGGAATGTCTCCACGAATTGTAGCCATTTTGCGTGCCTCCTCTTGAGGTTGGTCTGGCCTCTTAGATGCTTCAAGGTCTCATGGTCCGTGTGTATGATGAATTCCTTTGGCAAGAGATAGTGTTGCCAAGTCTCTAAGGCTCGGACCAATGCATAGAGCTCCTTATCGTATGTAGGGTAGTTTAGAGTTGCTCCACTTAGTTTCTCACTGAAGAAAGCTACTGGTCTCTTTCCTTGGTGTAGAACAGCTCCAATGCCTAAACCAGATGCATCACATTCTACTTCAAACGTCTCTTCAAAGTTAGGCAAGGCTAGGACTGGTGGTGTGTCAAGCGTTCCTTCAAGGTGTTGAAAGCAGTATCTTGAGCTGGTCCCCAAGAGAATGGTGCATTCTTCTTAATCACAGCTGTGAGTGGTGCTGCCACGGTGCTGAAGTCTCGCACAAACCTCCTATAGAAGCTAGCCAAGCCGTGAAAACTCCTAACATGTCCAATGGTGGTTGGTGTTGGCCATTCTTGAACCGCTTTGATCTTCTCTTCATCTACTTGAAGTCCCTGTTTACTCACTACAAAGCCTAAGAAAACAACATGGTCAGTACAAAAGACGCACTTCTTTAGGTTGGCATATAGACCTTCCTTCCGAAGCGTTTTCAAGACAAGTTTTAAGTGTTCAAGGTGATCAGATAAGCTGCGGCTATAGATGAGTATATCATCAAAATAAACTACCACAAACTTGCTTATAAACGATCTTAGAACCTGGTTCATGAGTCGCATGAATGTACTAGGTGCATTCGTGAGGCCAAATGGCATCACAAGCCACTCATACAAGCCTTGCTTGGTCTTGAAGGCTGTCTTCCACTCATCTCCTTCTCGCATTCTCACTTGGTGATATCCACTCTTGAGATCAATCTTGGAGAAGATTGTCGAACCACTAAGCTCATCCAGCATGTCGTCTAAGCGTGGGATTGGATGTCGGTACTTGATGGTGATGTTGTTGATTGCTCGGCAATCTACACACATTCTCCAAGAACCGTCTTTCTTTGGCACTAGAAGCACTGGCACTGCACATGGACTGAGACTCTCTCGGATGTAGCCCTTGTTCATAAGCTCTTGGACTTGCTTCTCTAGCTCTTTGTTCTCTTGTGGGTTCATTCGGTATGCGGGCTTGTTGGGCAAAGCTGAACCGGGTACAAGATCAATCTGGTGCTCTATCCCTCGGATTGGTGGCAATCCTGGTGGTATGTCTTCAGGGAATATGTCCTGGAACTTGTTGAGCACGGCACTAACTTCAGCAGGTAACTCTAGTTCCTCAAGTCCTGTTCTTAGACACTCTTTGTAAACCATTAGTAATATAGTGCCTTGGGCACTCATAACACGGTTTAATCCACTAGAATTGATGTAGAGACTAGTCTTACTTACCTGGGACTCTTTGTTCATTCGCTTTTGAAGCTCATGAACTTCGGCTGGACTTAGTGGAGCCAAGTTGTATTTGCGATCCTCATGCGTGAATGAGTAATAGTTTGTACGACCATCATGAAGTGTGGATCTATCAAATTGCCATGGCCTCCCTAATAACAAATGTCCAGCTTGCATTGGCACTACATCACACAGGACTTGATCCTTGTACTTGCCAACACTGAATGGGACGATCACTTGCTCATTGACTTTGAGTTCTGTTGAGTTGTTGAGCCATTGAAGCTTATATGGTCTCGGATGCTTGGTCTTTTCAAGTCCTAACCTGTCTACCATAAACTTGCTAGCAACATTAGCACAAGAGCCTCCATCAATCACAAGATTGCAAACCTTATCAATGATGGTGCAACGAGTGTGGAACAGGTTCTCTCGTTGTGCTTGATCTTCAGGGTGGTTCAGCAACACACGCCTAGTGACAAGCATCTCTCCTGTGTCCGGATACTCAATGTCTTCTTCTGAACTCTCCTCACCTCCCTCCATTTCATCCTTAGACTCGTAACCTCCATCGGCCGTGATGAACATCACTCTCCGATTTGGACAGTCTCGTGCATAATGTCCTCTACCTTGACACTTAAAGCAAACAACGTCACGTGAACGGGATTGATTAGGAGCAGTGGTCTTACCTGGTTCGGCACGATTGGTCTTGGCTACTTCTTTAGCCTTGTCTTTATTCCGTGCATCATAATCAACCGCTTTGCCTTTGTCCATAGCTTTGTTGCTACTTGAAGCCCATGGTTGATTTGATCTGTTGCGGTTGGAGTAAGATGTCTTCTTCTTGATCTGACTCTCTATTTGAACCGCTAGATGTAGTAGCTCATGTAAGTTGCGATACTGAGCTCGTTCCACCTTGCGTGCAATCCGATCATGAAGACCATCAACAAATTGAGCCATCAAGGCTTCCTCGGATTCCTCCAGCTCCAATGAGTTCATTAGCTTCTCAAACTCTTCGAAGTACTCATCAACTGACCTATTTCCCTGTGCCAACTTACGAAAACGTTTCTGTAAGTCTCTATGATAGTGTTCAGGCAGGTACTTCATGTCATTCCATCGGTTGATAGCCTGGAAGCGTTGCCTTCTCCTTTCGGCAAGTGTTCTATCCCACCAAGACAAAGCATTCTCGGTGAGTTGAGCTGCGGCAATGGCAACCTTCTTGTGCTCATTGTATCCATAGCACTCAAAGATGTACTCCATGCGTCGCTCCCAATCCATGTAAGCTTCTGGATCGGCTTTACCTGAAAAGGTAGGAGGTTTTAGTTTAATCTCATGGTTCTTGCCTCTATTGTTTACCTCTCTATCTCGGTTGTTGAGAAGAGGATCTTGTCTCCTCCTTCTTTGGCCTTGGTTTTGATCCAGCTGATCATCTTCCAAGTCCGGCATATCCTCATCGGTCGCTTCACTATCAGTGTCTCTGTTTCTTGCAAACACATTGCGGATGTGTTGCCTCCTTGGCTGTCGCTCAAGTTGATCCATGCGTGCTCCTAGTTGGTGTCCAAGAGCTTGCATCTCTTCCCGGAAGGTAGCCATCATCTGAGCTAAGGCATCAGGCTGTGGTCCATTGGCTCCCATTGTTTTCGTTCTCTTGTGTGTCTTGCACTCAACAAAAACAAAAAAAGAAATCAAAGATACCAAGTGTGACAAAAGTAATCGAAACAAAAAAAAGAAACAATGCTCTTTTTTTTTTATAAAGTTATGCGGTTTAAACTAGAAAGGAAAGAATGAGATGCGATGCAAACACAAAAGGAAATAACAGATGTGGTCAAGACAGAAAAGGAAATATGCAATGCAAGGTTTGGATGCTCGATTTAACCTAAGGAACTAAGCAATGGTTGGCGGCTACTATGGATGCAACAAAGGATGCTCGGATTCAAGACTAACAAGCTTGCACCGATGAATCAAGAACTCAACAACCTAGCAAGAACAAACGGATGATCTATATGGTTTTTTTTTTTGACTTATGGATGCAACAACTAACAAAACGAAAACAACTATTTTTTTTTTTTTTTGATTTAGATGATGCAACAACTAACAAAACGAAAACAACTATTCCTTTTTTTTTTTATTTAGATGATGCAAACAAGAAGCTAAACAAACGGATGCAGCAAGAAACAAGAGAAACGAGTTAAGGGATAGAAGGAACCGAAGTTTGGGAACTTCGGCTCTGATACCAAACTGATATAAGAACCGGTGGTGTTCTTATACTGAAGGATAGATTGATGGAGCTTTGAGATGGTGATCACTCTTTCTCTTGGCTAGTTGATGGTCGATGGTGAAGATCTCACAATGGCGTTCGCTTCTCTTGTGTTGGATCAATGGAATGGGATGCGATGGTGGATTGAATCACGACACAAAGGAGTTGGCTCTTCCTTTGATACGGTGAAGCTCCTACTCTTGTACGAATCACACGAACAAGAACAAGAACAAGTGCTTGAGAATTCTCTTCTCGGTTTACTCTAGGGCAAACTGACTCATATATTAATCAAGGCAAAAAGTGGTGGCTACAAGGCTGTGAAGGGACTTTATTAAATAGTCCAGCAGCATGAACCTTCTAGGGTTCGACTCTAAAAACAACAAAAATGACTCAAAACAACAGGACGTTTAAAGTAAAGAAGCAAACAAACTGCAAGGCGTCCAACATGGAGCCATTTATGGAAAACTAGAGTTCGGATGCTTAAAACAAAGAAAACGAGAAATAAAACTAAGTGTTGGAAGCACCGGACTCACATGCAAGCACAATATAGCAGTTATAAACCTTACCTGACTTACCTTGCTGATTGATTGAATGGATTAGCGTGTGAGCTTCCTTGAAGGTGTAAGTACGACCGCTTGAAGTAGCTTCCGAGTTGTCTTGGTCTTGAAGCTCTTGATGCTTGATCTTGATAGCTTCTTCTTCACTTATCTTGATTTGTCCAAAGTCTTCAGCTAGGTTCTTGATGATAGTATTAGGTGATAGCTCTCCGGATGTAACTTCTAGGGTCTTCACACGGTGGACTTGTCCTTTTGGCGTTTGCTCATGCTCGGTCTCTTCTTTGGGATCAATCCATCCGAGTTCTTCAGGCTCCAAGGAGTAGATGTGGGCTTGTACAGCTGCATTGAATCTCCTTCTTAGTTGCTTGGACTTGGACCTTGTCATGGGGCCTTCCAAAACGGTTGGTGGCTCTGGTTCTGATTGGATGTTTACATCAGATTGGATGTTTACATCAGATTGGATGTTTACATCAACCGCACACCCAAAAACGCGGAGATGGGAGATATTTGGTTCTTGACCAGAAGCTAACTGTAATGGGGAATATTGATTATATGCACTTGGTCTAATCTGGACCAATGCTGCTGCATGCAGTATAGCATGTCCCCATACAGAAATTGGGAGTTTTGTTCTCATTATCATTGGTCTTGCAATTAACTGCAATCGCTTTATTAAGTTCTCAGCCATGCCATTTTGTGTATGCACATGGGGAACTGGGTGCTCAACATCAATCCCTATTGACGTGCAATAATCATCAAAGGCTTTTGAAGTGAATTCACCAGCATTATCAAGTCTCACTTTCTTTATGGTATAATCAGGGAACTGTATTTTCAGTCTGATTATTTGTGCAATGAATTTTGCGAAAGCCGTATTTCGTGTGGTCAAGAGACACACATGTGACCATCTGCTAGATGCATCAATTAATACCATAAAATATCGAAATGGCCCGCACGGTGGATGTATTGGTCCACATATATCACCATGTATTCTTTCTAAAAATACAGTGGATTCATTCCCAATTTTAGTTGGTGATGGCCGAGTTATAAGTTTTCATTGAGAACATGCATTACATAAAAACTCGCCCGATTGCAGAATTTTTTCGTTTTTCAACGGATGGCCATTAGAGTTTTGCACAATTTTTCGTATCATGCTTGAACCAGGATGTCCTAGCCTTTCATGCCAGACTTTAAACATATTAATAAACTTTGAGTTTACTGTAATATATGATTCAATCATATTTATTTTTGTGCAATATAATCCGGAGGACAACATTTTTAATTTTTTCAATATATGTTTCCTCTCCGATGTAATGCAAAGATACTCAATGCCATTTCTACTCATAGTCTCAATATGATATCCATTTCCACGGATATCTTTAAAACTCAACAAATTTCGGTGAGACTTTGGAGAGTATAATACACCATCAATTTCGAACTTTGTTCCCTTTGGCATTGAAAAATTGACTCTTCCAGTTCCCATAATGATTTTTGCATTACCTGATATAGTTTTCACGCTTTCAGCGAAATCATGCATTTTGAGATAAGAGAAATATTTTTTATTATTAATAATTGTGTGCGTTGTAGCACTATCTGCAAGACATATATCTCCATCTTGAATCTCAAATTTTGACATTTTCTGGATCATAAAACATATATTAGTAAATATTTAAACAGGAACGCAAAACTTAGGAAAACACTTATATTATAACAAACACTATTTTACAAAAAGGTAAATAATACATTAAAACGATCCATCTTTTATTCTTAAAAAAAAAGATAACCATATCACTTGGATTTTTTCATTATTAGTTGATGTTCTCGGGATCAATTATGAAATCTGAAATATCGAGATGAGTGTCATCATCCAGGCCATGTGAGGAAGATCCGGGTTCATTCGATATGAAGTTGACTTCACTTTCTTTTTCATTTGCCTTTAGTGATTTCTGGTACAGATCGACAAAATGTTTTGGGGTACGACAAACACGTTCCCAATGCCCCTTCATGCCGCATCTGTAACAGGCATTAGTTTGTTTTTTCACTTCCCGGTTATCGTCATTTTTAGGGAACTTTTTATGATATCTTTCAGAATTTGAGTTACTTTGACGGAATCCTCTTCCTCGTCCTTGTCCACGTCCTCGTCCACGACCACGACCTCGGTATCTACCGCGTCCGTGTCCACGCTCTTGCCAATTATTTTATCTGGACGATGCAGCATTCACTTCTGGTAATGGTGCAGATCCAGTTGGACGAGCTTGATGGTTCAATGTCATGAGCTCATTGTTTTGTTCCGCAACAAGGAGTACTTGCATCAACTCCGAATAACGAGTATATCCTTGTGCTCGATACTGTTGTTGCAGGACTACGTTTCCAGGATGAAAGGTGGAGAGTGTTTTCTCTATCATATCATAATCACTTATTTCCTCTCCACATAATATCATTCTCGATGTAATTCCAAACATTGCGGAATTATATTCACTAACACTTTTATAATCCTGGAAGCGGAGATTGATCCACTCGTGTTTGGCTTTTGGTAAGATCACATACTTCTGGTGATCAAACCTTTCCTTCAATGATTGCCATAGATATGCGGGATCTTCTTTTGTGATATATTCAGCTTTTAAACCATCATGAATATGGTGAAGCAGGAATATCATGGCTTTTGCTTTTTTCTCATCCGATGTCGTTTCCGACTTATCGATGGTTTCAAGGAGCCCGTTTCCTCTTAAGTGCATTTTTGCACTTATTGCCCATGTCATGTAATTTTTTCCCGTTATATCAAGGGCATTGATTTCGAGCTTCCCCAAGTTTGACATAATGACTGTATAAACAAATTTAAAGCATGACTAAATATCATAATTTAAATATGAAATTTAAAAATTATAATTCAAGACATAATTTAAATTGCAGAAAAACAAAAAATAAGTGCAGAGGTATAAACCCCTTTTATTAGTACATTTGTCTTAACAATTAATGAGACAAGTGATTACAAAAAATATTAATGCATAAAAATATAATACAATGATAATGATAATTTCTTCGGGAGTAAAATCTCCAACGAGGAGACCAAAATTAGAAGCGAAAATAATAATTGCACATAAAACTAATAATATGCAAAACAATATTCGAATCATCTTCTTTTCTTTTCTTCTTCTTTTTCAAAAAATAAAATTGTTTGAAGAATATTTGATGAAAACTTTGATGAGAGAGGATGGGATGAAATGAATGAAGAATGGGTATATTTATAGATCGAAAATTACTGTTCATAGCCGTTGTACTAGCCGTTTGAAGAGTAAAATTTTTTGAAAATTTTCTTTTGTGACCGTTTGAAAAGTTAGATTTAATATTCATGTAGTCAAATTTTATTTATCATATTATTATAGTAATAGAATTATTTATAAAAAAAAATACTGAATTAAGACAGAAATTAAATGCAAAAATTTAATTGCATGAATTTAGATGCGAAATTTAAATTGCAGAATAATTAAATTGCAATAGAATTAAAATTAATTTAGGAGGCATAGCCTACCATAAATTCAAGGAGGAGGTATAACCTTCCATTCCATAAATATTTGATCAAGAAAGAGGTTTAACCTACCATTCCATAAAATGATCAAGGAGGAGGTTTAACCTTCCACTCCATTTATATATGATCTGAGGAGACACAGTCTACCATGTGATCATTTCGGAGAAGGCAATGTCATTCTTTCCGTATGAACATAAAATAAAAAGAATAAGTGAATAAAATGAACATAATTTAAAACTCACTTTTTCGGTATAAGAGCGTTCGTGCTGATAACATGTTATAAAATATTATAAGGTATATTAATAAACGATAGAATATTATAACATATATTGATCGTAAGGAAGAGAGAGAGAGCAAAATACTATGTGAAAGAAGAAGCGAAGAAAATGAATTATCATTATCGTTCATCTCATCGCTTTATATAATATGATAAAGTTAGTTAGGTAAACAATGGATAATCACGTGTTAATATTATAACACGTTTACAACAGAATGACATTATCTTGGTCAAATATGAACAATCTAACAATCTATTGCAAAACTATATTCAGGTTCATAATTTTTGGTCAAATCGGAACAATCTAACAATCTATTGCAAAACTATATTCAGGTTCATAATTTTAATTTTTAATATTTGGATTATTACAAGTATTAATATATTTTCGGTTCGATTCAAATCGAGATCAAATTCTTCAGATATATGAATAAGTACCGTTCCGATATTCATTTCCATTCCGGTTCAGATACGGGGTAATTTGCCCAAACCTAGGTTTTTTTTTTTTTTGAACACAAACCAAGGTTATTGTTTGAAAAATAGCCATTTGATATTTGGAGATATTATTGAAACATCCTCAAATTTTCAATCAGAATCATACAAAAATTAATTCAACATAATCAGATAACCTTTACGGAAGGAAGCATTTGAAAACAGTATAATGAGCATTTTAACCATTACATATATCTGTGATCGATGAGATAAGGAATCTGAAAAGATGATGATAAAGGTAATTCATATTGAAAAATCACAGCAATATATCAGACCACTTGATCGGCGCTGCTGCTGTGCCAACCTTTAGTGCAAGGAGGTATCTCCATGAACTCGTCGAACTCCTTCACGTGAACATCGCAGCATTTCCACTGCACCACAAACCAAAAACATGTTGATATTCAAACACAAAAATGAAAAAGAGTGTCTTGAGCAAAAAGGAAGGCATTAATTACGCACCCCTCTGAGTCTGTCGTGGAAGACCGCAGGACCAGGATGATAGCTACAAGCAGTCTCGTGATTGTCTCTCTCTTTGAATGTTTTGCCACATCCTTTGTTTTTGCAGACTTGGGGTTGATTGATGTCTATAACAACCTTTTTGACTGGAGCTTGCGGTGAGGATTCAATCTCTTGTTCTTGTGCTTGTACTGGTGTGTTCAGGGCCTGCCTGATCTGTTCTTTGGGTTGGGAGCCTGTGTGGTTTAGGAGACAGCATTAGATAGAGATTTCTTGCATTTCACAGAATTCGAAATCGGAGAGAGTGAAGATACAAAACCATGGTCTGAGCAGAAGAAGCCTTGGCGGCACCTAGAGCAAGATTCTTTTGTTGCTGCATTGACATGTGGAGATGAAGTAGGAACCGTGATAGACTGTCTTGGAGCCGGTTTGGCAAGAACTGGTTTCTCAGTTGTATGTTTACCTGTTTTACATCTTCATTGCAATAACAAACAGAAGTATCAATGTCTATGATCAACCACAACACGAAAACATTGGTTTCTCCGACGAGGATATTATTATTACCCAGGAATTTCCAAGAACAAACTGAAATCATGACTTCTTTGTTTGCAGCAGCTCCACTCTTTCATTCCGTCGTGAAAAAATGGCTGCAGGTATGAACATTTCTAACTTCAAATCTCTGTGGAAATGAGTGTGAAACGAAAAAAAAAAAAAACTGAAGAGTAAATTTGACTTACTCCCTGCTTGATCAAAAACCAGTAGACAGTGAAAAGCCAAGCCAAGCCACACCGGAAAAGAGTGGTAAATGAATATGTAAAGGTAACAATGAAATCTAAAAGCAAGCATATATGAAAATGAACATGTAACCAAGAGTACAAGCTGAAGAGTTGTATATGCAACAAGCACATAGGTACGATAGACTGTTAGAAGCCAACAAACAGAGCCAACAGATGCACTCTATTGTTGGTAACTCGCTCACATGACATGTTATCGAGAGGTATAACAGCAAGACCTACTTCTGTGTACAATTCTTATATTTGGAGTAGCTCATTTTATTCTCTCATTTCTTGTTTGCTGGCTTCTAGGTTTCAGTGCCACCATGGTTGCTACCTTATATGTCTCAGTAATGCTTCATAGATTGTGCTAATATTAACCTTTCCATTGATAGAGTCAAACGAACTTCTCTCAAGCTCAATGAGTTGAGTAAATGCAGAGCTAATAAACTTTGCAAGCAAACAAAGTATTATATTTGGAAACTAGAGAACTAAAGCTGTCTTCTCAAGGCTAAACCTATATGATATGTAATTGACGACAACTTGCATATCATCATCTGGCCAAGACTAAAAACCATAATCAACTTCAAATTCGCAACCACAAGATCATAAAAAAAAAAAAAAAAATCGAAGAGTTAAGAAGACGTACAGAAGCATGAAACTGACAAGAACCGTCTGGATTGTCGTCGTCGGTGAACATGGCGTTGCAGCCAATACGTTGGCACTGAAGCTTCGTTGTAGATCTTACTTCCATTATCGAACAAACTTGTGCAATGAACTTTCGTCTGTTCTTAAAGATGATCTCGTCAAAATTAGGACTCTCCGATTCACACTTGCTTTTTTTTCTATTACTTTTAACTTTTCAAAACCAATTGACATCAATTGAGTATAGTTAAGAGCGCGAAGAGTACCTTTGAGTGAAAACTCGAGAATCTGCGAAGCACGAACGAAACTGATTCTATAGCTATCGGCTTCAGATCGTCTGGCTCTGACCCTAAGCAAGCAAGCGCAGCGAAAGGGACGATGGATGCAATGATAATATTATGGGCCATGAATTGGGCTTTCGGTATGGGATTTTGTATTTATTTTATGGATTAATTTTCTATATAGAAAAAATGAAAATAAAAGAAGAATGTATAAAAAGACGTTATTGACCTTTCAATCTAGCAATAAAATGAATGAGCAATAAAATGATTAAAATGAATTAAAGCTAGTAATGCCATATGAGTATTATTTAATTGATTAGTTTGGATTTATTAAATTTTTTTTTCAACCAATAAAATACCATGTGATTTTAGAGACATGTTTTATAACTTTTCGTTTAAGAATCTGTTTCTACAATCATTATAGATTTTATTATAGAGAAATACCCTCAAATACCACACTTTCATGTTTTTGTGACAAAAATACCATACCAAGGTGAAAATGACAAAATAACATTTATTTAATGGTTTAAAGATAATTAAATTAATAAATTTGGGTTCAAAAGTCATTAATTAGGGTTTAGATTTTGGGTTTTAGGGTTTATGTTTTAGGGATTGGGAAAAAATATATGAAGATAAATGTATAATAGTCTTTTTTCTCTTAAAAAATGTTATTTTTGTCATTTTCACCTTGGTGTGGTATTTTTGTCACAAAAACATGAAAGTGTGGTATTTTTGAGAATTGTCCTTTATTATATATTTTTTTTTGGTCAAACCCTTTATTATATTTTAATGTTTCTTTTTTTTAAGACTCTTTCCCCATAATCATGCTTTTAAAAGCTAGTAATGTTGTCGACATGACACATTGCTTTCTTCCATGTCATTAGCATTTGGCAAGCCATGTCTCGATTGATTCTTGATATTACCAATGTGTATACCAGTTGATGAAGGAAGGATAATCTCCCAAAGGCCATGACGATTACTACAATTGCTTCTCTGTTTCCAACTTGAAAAAAAGCGTTATGGAGATGAATCTGCTGCTTAGCACTTGTAAAAAAAATTAACGACAATTATAAAAGCGTTTTCCGCTAACAAATGTAGCATATTAAGCATGTGGCCAAATGTTTGTTTTTATCTACTATAATGAGCCCACAGTTCAGATAACGTAGCGTTCATCTCATCTCATCCACACAATTATTCTAAAAAGAGCGTGACGGCCACAAGCTCTCCGTTCTTTTAGCTTTCACATATCTTGTTTCTTTCTTCATTGACAGATCTCTGTTTCTCTCTTCACTGAAATCACTGCCACACATAAAGAGAGAGAGCTTTCAATGGCTACCAGCATGAGCACGTTTGGCGTGGGGCTATGTTACACCGGGCAGCTTCCGATGAGGCGAGTCAGCAGTGAAACGGGGAGGAAGCAGCAGAGAATGGCGGTGGTGAGAGCAGAAATCGGAGGAGGAGGAGGAGGAATCAATCCGGATATCAGAAAGAACGAGGAGAAGGTGGTTGACTCCGTCGTTGTCACCGAGCTTTCTAAAAACATAACTTCCTATTGCAGGTTTCTCTTTTTCTTTTCTTTTTTTCAAGACAAAATATGAACATACTTTGCTGCTCTTATGAATCTGAATTTTTGAACCATACTGCTATTAAAATCATCATACTATTATATTTTATTTTCATTATACCACTACAAGAAAACAAGAATTTTCCTACGGAATAATTCCTCAGAATTCCGTCGGAATTAGGGTATTCCCACGGAATACCGAGGAATTCATCCGTCGGAAAAAACTCGTCGGAATTTTATAATTCGTCGGAATTTCCTCGGAAATTTCCGACGGAATTCCGAGGAACACAAATTCCGAGGAAATATCGAGGAAGGCCATTCGTCGGAGTGGTCGTCTGCCGTCGGAAATTTCCGAGGACGCTTCCATCGGAAACTTCCGACGGAAGCCGTCCGTCGGAATATTCCGATGGAAGATATCCGTCGGAATTTTCCGATGGAGGATGTCCGTCGGAATTTTCCGATGGAGGATGTCCGTCGGAATTTTCCGATGGATGCTTCCGTCGGAATTTTTCGAGGGAAGCTGTCCGTCGGAAGTTTCCGACGGAAGAATCTGTCAGAATTTTCCGAGGGAATTTCCGTCGGAATTAATTAAAAATTAATATAAAAAAATTTAATTTTTTAAAAATGTAATTTTTAAAAAATATAAATTAGAAAATTAAATTTGAAAATATAAAATGAAATTCAGAAATTTTATTTCGAATCTATAAAAATAAAATTCAGTACAAAGAAAAAGAAAGAATCCAAGTTTTTGAAAGAAAAAAAGCTACGGGTTTTGGGTGTTTGGGTCTTGCTGGGTCGGGAAATTGATGTCCGGGTGCAACGTCTTCATCATGGCCAGCATCTGCTCGTTCAGCTTCCTCTGTGCCTCGAAGCTCGCCTGTTGGGTCGCCATCTGAATCTCCAACGCAGAAATGCGTTGGTCCTTGTCCTGCAACTGGCCCATAAGTACTTCGGGATCAACAAAGGGCGGGGCTGCAGCAGAAGACGTAACCGACCGTGAACGACGAGCCAAACCCAACATTCGGCCCTTCTTCTTTGGAACCGACTGAAATAGAAAATACCAAAATGTAAATAGTAATTAAGATTGGAACCGACTGAAATAGAGAATTAAAAAAATGTAAATAATAATTAAGATGAAATGAAATTTTAATTTAAAAAACATACCTTTTCAACGATTTCGTTGATCTGATCCAGAGGCAATTGGGAACCCGTTGAATCTTCGTCTTCGATTTGAAGCTGAGACGCTGCTTCTTCCACCTGACTGTTGATGAGGTCGACGACACCCTTCACAACACCGTCATCAATGTCGCCGGTCTGCTTGTTCGTATACGCCTTCTTCATTAGCGCGAAATCATCAACCGGTTCACCATCATTTGCTTCCACCTTGATATCAATATAAATATTAGTAATTAGAAGAAAAAATGAGAATTTAAAATTTCAAAAATTATAAAATTATAAAATAGAAAAAAAAAGTTATTGTAGTTACCATGCGATCTCTCAGAGTGGCTTGGGACTGAGCACCCAAGTTGTGCTTGTAGACGCCATTTCCTTTACGATCGCTCTTGCGGTTGGTGGAGTTGGTGGAAGAAGTCGATTTCGTCTCGTCTTTACTCCAATGGACAATCAACTGTTCCCAGACGTCGAGGTTCATCATCTTTGGAATCTTTTTGAAAAAAAAAATTGTTAGATGAATAAAAATATAATGTAATAATTTTAAAAAAGGTTTTAAAATTAAAAAAAACAAACCTTGCCCTTTTGCCACTTCTTCTTCCACTCGTAAATTTGATAACCATAGTTGGTCATAACTTTGTGGACGAAGTGGTAATAGACAAACGTCGTATAATCGGGATTCCAGT
Organism: Isatis tinctoria; assembly: GCA_010577795.1. NCBI lineage: Eukaryota > Viridiplantae > Streptophyta > Magnoliopsida > Brassicales > Brassicaceae > Isatis > Isatis tinctoria. The sequence goes on along the minus strand of CM021249.1, from coordinate 16,746,861 downwards.
TGAATTCTTGCTGAAAAAAAAAACAATTAGTAGAAAATTTATATTGAAAAAATTTTAAATAAAAAAAAAAAAATATTTACCGCAAACTGTTCAAACCATAGAACTTGTTTGGCTCTAGGAAAGTCCGTGAAAGTCGGATGTCCCACGTCCAAACACTGATACATCATCCGGTTGATCCAAGCGCTGATCCCGTTCGAGGATCGATCAAACCATGTCTGACCCGGTCCAGATGGATAGGGAGTGAGAAACGGAAGATGATGACGACCCGGCTGTCGAACAAACTCTGCAACCCTAACCAGTTCCCGAGGACCCTGATAGTTCGGAGGAATAGTGGGTGCAGCACCGGAGCCAGAAGGAGCCTCCGGATATGGAGAGGGAGATGTATGTTGGGAGCTGCGGGAATCCTGAACGGAGTGGCTCCCCGAACCACGACCACGACGCGGTCGAGGAGGCGGAGTCTGATCATCGTAAGACCTGTAGTTTAAAGATAAAAAAATCCAAAAAAAAAATATAATTTGTTAGTATACATGATTTAAAATATAGAAAAAAGTTTCTAAATATGTTTTAAATTTTTTTAAATATGTTTTATTGTTCAAGAAAACTTGAAAAACTATTTACAAAATAGTGATAACCTTTTTTAAAATCATATACACCTTTTTTAAATCATATACATGTTTTTAAATCATATACATGTTTTTAAAATCAGAAAAGGTTTTAAAATATAAAAAACGTTTTTAAAAATCATAAAAAGTTTTTAAAAATCAAAAACGTTTTAAAATTTTTTTTTATTATCAGAAAAACGATTTATAAAAGAGTAAAAACCTTTTTTGACTTCATTGAAAAACGTTTTTTAAAATCAGAAAAGGTTTTAAAAAATAAAAAAACGTTTTTTAAAATCATAAAAAGTTTGTAAAAATCAAAACGTTTTTAAAATTGTTTTTATATCAGAAAAACGATTTATAAAAGAGAAAAAACCATCACACTTCATTGAAAAATGTTTTTTAAAATCAGAAAAGGTTTTAAAAAATAAAAAAACGTTTTTAAAAATCAAAAAAAAATTTAAAAATCAAAAACGTTTTAAAAATTGTTTTTATATCAGAAAACGATTTAAAAAAGAGTAAAAACCTTTTTTGACTTCATTGAAAAACGGTTTTTAAAATCAGAAAAGGTTTAAAAAAATAAAAAACGTTTTGAAAAATAATAAAAAGTTTTTAAAAATCAAAAACGTTTTAAAAAATTGAAAAACGTTTTTAAAACTACAAATAATTCCATAGAAAACTAAAACAAGAACCTAAAATCCGAAATTCAATCCTAAACTATCCATCTAACAACCTAAAATCCGATTTTTGCTTCTAACAACCTAAAATATGAAGTTGTGTTGATTCTTACATGATTAGTGATGTGCCCTTGGAATTCCGGCGGCGAGATGACAGAGAACCGGCGGCGCAGATGGGAGAGAGGATCGAGAGGAGAGAGAGTAGAGAGAGAGGATCGAGAGTTTTAAGAGATGAGCGATTTTTGCTTCTAAGCGGCGGAGAAGAAGAAGAAAGACTTAGGTTTATTATATTTACTAATTCCGACGGACGGGTTCGTCGGAATTCCGTCGGATAAAATAAATATCATACCTAACACGCGGTTCTCGAATTAATTCAACGTTTTGGTTTCCCGGTAATGACTTTCCGACGGAACCATTTCTCCTCGGTATTTCCTCGGAAAAGCCGAATTTCCTCGGTATTTCCTCGGAAATTTCCGAGGAAATACCGAGGAAACATGGTTTAGGGTTTCAAATTCCAATTTTTTTTCCGGTATTTCATTTTTAGTACAAATGCAATTCATTCCATTGAGGAAAGTTTGTGTGGATGATCATAAACCATAAAATAAAAAATTTCAAAAATAATTGTAAGTATTTCGTTTATCGTTTGTTAAAGTGTATAAGTGTTTATCTTATGATGTGTGATTTTTGTTCGAACAATCGTAAAAGTGTTTGTTATTGTGTAAAACAGTAGGTATGACTTCATAATCTAGTTAAGACAGTCAATGAAGGTTATATATGTGTTATTCGATCCGAAAAAAACATTATCGGTTATAAAACCCTGATTCCTCGGAATTTCCTCGGAATTTTCCGAGGAATTTCCGAGGGAATTGCGAAAATCAACAATTTCCTCGGAATTTCCTCGAGAACTTCCGAGGAAATTCCGAGGAACATCCATAAAAACATACGTCGTCGGAATTTCCTCGGAAATTTCCGAGGAAATTCCGAGGAACATCCAAAAAAACAAATCTCGTCGGAATTTCCTCGGAAAATTCCGAGGAAATTCCGAGGCATATCACTATTAGTTAAATCCCTAAATAGAGTCGTATAATTCCGAGGAAATTCCGATAAAACCCTAAATTCCCACGGAATTCCGTCGGAATTTCTTTTTAAAAAAAAAAAAATTTAAAAAACCTTTTTTTAAATCATATACACCTTTTTTAAATCATATACACGTTTTTACAAATCAAAAAACCTTTTTTAAAATCAGTGATTGTAGTTTTAATACTTATAAAAATAGTTTTAAAATCATATACACGTTTTTAAAAATCAAAAATTATTTTACTTCTTTTAAAAAAAAAAAATTTAAAAAACCTTTTTTTAAATCATATACACCTTTTTTAAATCATATACACGTTTTTAAAAATCAAAAATTATTTTAATAGTTATAAAAATAGTTTTAATATCAGAAAAAAACATTTTAATAGTTTTAATACCTAAATTTACTCTGATTCCGAGTCATCGTCACCAGATGAATCGGAATCTGGATCTTGGTGAAACTCTCCAATAACTGGTTCATCTTCTGCGTAAACGACGGCGTCCTCTGCGAAGTCGGTAAAATCGACTACAAGGCCACCTTCCGCTACATCTTCAGCTGCACTTAAGTTGCCGGATGTGATTGGTTGCAGCGGGTCTTCCAGCTCTGAAGTTCCCTGAACTCGGCCTCTCGGGTTGACTCTTGTAACTGTAACCCATGGATCATCTCTGTTCCTTACCCGTGGGTACTTGATATAACAAACCTGTAACATTTAAAAAAATATTAGTAAAAGTATGAATTGTGATCAATCATTCTGAATTCTTACAACATTAACTTACCTGATCGGCCTGAGAAGCAAGAATGAAAGGATCATAATATTGCAGCTTTCGCCTCGAATGTACTGATGTAACACCAAATGCATCTGTTCTCACACCTCGATCTGGAGTGTTGTCGTGCCAATCACAATAGAAAACAGTACATCGCAATCCAATCAAGCCCAGATACTTGATTTCCAAAATCTCATGTATGTGTCCGTAGTATACATCATCTCCTGATGCAGAGCAAACGCCAGCATCATAGGTCGTACGCGAATGTCTCCTCTTTTCAGTTGCGAATGCATATCCTCGAGTACAGAATCTCGGATATGACTTTACAACACAGTTTGGGCCAACCACCATCTCGCGTATCCAATCGTCAAATGTTTCACCTCTGGCCAAACCATCAGACACCTATTAATAGCACATATGTAGGTTATATCAATAAATATGAATTAGTATAAATATATGGTAAATGTAATTTTAATTTGTTTAAGGCACTCACATAGGTAAACATCCATCCAGCAAATTCTCTCTGCTTAATTTCTTCTAGTTCCGCCTCTGTTGCGTATCTATATTCAAACCGCTTTGCTGCCATGAAAATCCTGTACATATGATGAAAATAATATAAGTAATTAGATTTAAATGTCAATTTGTTAAAATAAAAATTTGTAAGATAATAAACTTACCTCTCATATGGAAGAACATCTTCGCAGTTGGTGAGCAAATATGTCTGCAAATGGCTTCGCTCGTGATCTGTAAGTCGACGGTCTTTTGGTTTCCCGCTAAGTCGTCCGACATCTGTGAAAATTTCTGGAACCTTAACATGATATGTTGCCCGTTCACCTCTATCATCATGCCGAGCAGATCTTCTGTTTTTCGTCTGAACGTCTGATGGAAAGTAGTGCTCCGCAAAGTTCGAAATTTCTTCATTGATCATCTGTGCGACTATAGAACCTTCCACCCTACTTAAATTTTTCACCTTCTTCTTCAAATGGAACATATACCGCTCATACAGATACATCTATCTATACTGCACAGGACCACCAAGTTCCAATTCTCTTGAGGTGAATAACAAGATGCTCCATAACATCAAAAAATGAGGGAGGAAATATCTTCTCAAGGTTGCACTGAATCACGGCTATGTTAGTCTTCAAATTTGTAATACCTTCAAGAGTCACTGATCTGCTGCATAAATCGCGGAAGAAAGCACTTATCCCTGCAACAGCTTCATGAACTTTTCGTGGTAATAATTCCTTCAAGGCAAACGGAAGGAGGCGCTGCATCATCACATGGCAATCGTGACTTTTCAAGCCAATAAACTTTCCTTCCTTTCTGTCAATACAGTTTCGCAAATTAGATGCGTAACCATCTGGAAACTCCACATCGTTTGAAATCCAATCAAAGAACGCATTTTTCCCCACTCCATCAAGTCGGTATATCGGAAAAGGAGCCCTACCATTCTCATCAACATGAAGTTCTGGACGAGCACATATTTCGACTAAATCTAGTCTTGACTTCAAATTATCCTTTGTTTTTCCTTTAACGTTAAGGATCGTGTTCATGAGATTGTCAAAAAAGTTCTTCTCAATATGCATGACATCTAAATTATGCCTTAGCAGATGATCCTCCCAGTATGGCAAATCAAAAAAATACTTTTCTTGTGCCAGTTATGTAGTTCTCCAACACCATCTACAGGAAAATGCTCATGTCCGCCGACGTCTGGCGTCCTTTCTGCACCAAAATCTCTTAGTTGTGTCTTCAAAACTTTCCCACTAACTTCCTCAGGTGGACCATCAAACACTTGTTTGTTCTTCCTAAAGAAATTCTTACTCCGACGGTATGGATGATCATGTGGTAGGAATCGTCTGTGACAGTCAAACCAACATGTTTTTCTTCCGTTCTTTAGTTGGAAAGCATCTGTGTCATCTTGACAATATGGACATGATAGCCTCCCATGCGTTGTCCATCCAGATAACATACCATATGCTGGAAAATCACTTATTGTCCACATTAGTACTGCCCGCATTTAAAAATTTTGTTTACACGAAATGTCGTATGTTTCAGCACCTTCAGCCCATAGTTGTTGCAACTCATATATTAGTGGCTGAAGAAACACATCAAGTGATCTCTTAGGATGCTCTGGTCCGGGAACGAGAATGGAGAGAAACAAAAACTCTCGTCGCAAGCACAAGTTTGGGGGTAAGTTATATGGTGTAACAATGACTGGCCATAGAGAATATTGTCTTCCACTCTTCCCATACGGGCTGAAACCATCGGTACATAATCCAAGGTAGACATTTCTTCTCTCATATGCAAAGTCGGGATACTTTGATTGGAAATGCTTCCACGCTTTTGCATCTGAAGGATGCCTAATGTCACCATCTGTTGAGTGCTCCGCATGCCATCTCATTCGTTGCGCTGTGCGTTCCGAAAGATACAACCTCTGCAACCTTTCCTTCAAAGGCAAATACCACATCCTTTTATATGGCACTCGAACTCTTCCACTCGTATCTTTGTAACGATGCTTCCCACAAAATTTGCATGTAATCCGCTGGTCATCCGCCCTCCAATAAATCATGCAGTTATCGCTGCATACATCTATTACCTCATACGGTAAACTAACACCAGATACGAGTTTCTGAACCTCGTAGTATGAACCTGGAGCTACATTATCCTCAGGTAGAATACTTTTTACAAAATCAGCTATCGCATCCACACAATCTTCAGCCAAGTTATAATCTGTTTTAATGCCCATCAGTCTTGTAGCGTATGATAAAGCTGAATGACCATCTCTGCAACCTTTATACAAAGGTTTCTTTCCAGCATCCAACATATCATAAAATCTCTTTGCTTCTGCATTGGGTAAATCTTCACCTCTAAAATGATCATTTACCATCTACTCAATACCTACACCATAATCTAAATCCGTTCTAATTGGTTCTTCTAATCTAACCGCCGGCCGAGGTTCGCTAGTACAACCAGGTTCATATCCTGTTTCCCCGTGATGATACCAAATTTTGTAACTCCGTGTAAACCCATTTAAAAAAATATGTGTCCAAACATCCAACTCTTTAATAACCTTTCTATTTTTACAATTAGAGCAAGGACATCTTAACTTACCTGTTTCAGCTTCCGGTTGTCGTTTTACTAACCCCATGAATTCCTTTAGACCTCTTTCGTATTCTTTCGTAAGCAATTTCGTGTTCGGATCCAAATGAGGTCGATCCATCCAAGAACGATAATAATTTGAAGAAGACATGTTTTTTTAAAAAGAAAAATCGTTTTTAAATATAGTGGGAGGAAAGAAGAAGAAATGGAGTGAATGAAGAGGAAGAGGGGTGGTTGTATTTGTAGATGAAATCCTTCCGACATACTGAGGAAATTCCGAGGAAATTCTGAGGAAAAACAAATTTTCCTCGGTATTTCCTCGGAATTTTTGAAAACGCACAACGGCTCCCCCAACGGGTCTCTAACGGCTCCGACATACTGAGGAAATTCTGAGGAAATACCGAGGATTCCTCGGAATTTCCTCGGAATTCTTGAAATCACCCAACGGCTCTCCAAACGGGTCTCTAACGGCTCCAAACTTTCCTCGGTATCTTACAATTATCCGTCGGAAATTTCCCACGGACCGAGTTTCCTCGGAAATTCCTCGGAAATTTCCGACGAAACGTGATGTCCTCGGAAATTTCCGACGAAATTCCGAGGAAAACCCTCTTCTCGGAGTTTCCTCGGTTTTTCGTCGGAAATTACCGAGGAAATCATTTTCCCTGGGAATTTCCCTCGGAATTTGAACGTTTTCTTGTAGTGTACCTTTTTGATACAACTATACAACTATTATACTATTATACATGATACAACTATACAAGATTACAAGTTATATACTGTTGGAACTCGTTTTTTGCTCAAATGGCATTGGCCAATATTCCGGTGATTTTTTGGATATCTCGGTTATCGGAAATACCGTATATTTTGAAATCGTTAGATTTCATATGTCAAAAACGAAGTTTGTTTGAATGAGAAATGAAAGATAGAGGTTAAATTCCTCTTGTTTATAAATTGGAGAAACTATAATATGGTTTAAAACCCCGTAAAATACATTTGATGTATTATAAAAAAAAAGGAGATACGTAAACCAGACTTAGTTTTGGGTTTTCGGAATTTGGCTAATGGGCCAACATATCAAAGGTCTATTTCTTGGAATAAATTCTTTAAGATTTTTGTTGTTGACAAATCAACAAAAATATTTTCCCTCATTGAACGTGAGTTAAGAGGCCATTAAGTCAAAATTCAAAGTTTGATTTTTGTAACATAGAATATCTTGACTCACTTCAATGATCATTATGATTTGAAATCTCCTTTATGGCTGTGTACGTTTTATGCATACGTACAAAGGGTTTTTAGTGCTTGGCTATAAAACCAAGGCATCTCCATCTCATTTCGATATACGAACAAAAATATTACCAAAAGCAAAGAAAAAACAATCTCTTATATGTTTAGTTTTTATCTTTTGTGTCTGAGAGTAAAACATAGTTTCTAAGGTTCGTTAGTTTCTATTCTAAGTGTTGTGGAATAGTCGGAAGTGTGGTTTTATCCTGGGATTCTGATTGCGTAAACACCGTCGCACTACAGGCAATTTAAGAATTAAGGAAAGAGTGTCTCGACTCCACACAAATCGTTTTGTTTATCAGATATAGGTATCAAATGTTGTAATATTTTAATTATGTTTTTATCATTATATTTAGCAAATATTCAGTTTTGCCATATCGTAGAAATAATGTTCTTACATATACTATTATATTTTCATTATACCTTTTTGACATATCAGTTTGAAAAAATAATATTTGATAAATAATATTTAAAGAAATGTTACACAATTGTCAAATAAAACATTTTCATTTATAATTAGCAAAAATTGTTTAAAACGGTTAAATTTGTGTGTTAACTTGAAATATATATTTGCAAACATATAATACTCAAACACGAACTATAGATGCCTAAAACTTTATCTTGTGAGTCTTTGCAAGATATGTTTTACAATAGAGCAAATGCATGAATCAGTAATTTATATTAATATTTATTTGATTTATGGTAGGTGTTGGAGGTCGGGAACATTTCCATTATGTGATGGGAGTCATGTGAAGCACAACAAAGCTAATGGAGATAACGTTGGCCCTCTCATTCTTAAGAAAAAGTAGTTTTATTTATGTATTTTAGTTTCTCTTAATCAATCTCTAAGATCATGTATTAATGTGTACTCTGTTTAAATATATCACGTGTCGAATTATGTGGTTGAGGTTAAGGTTTTTCTACCAACATAAAATGTTTTTTATATCAAATATTTTGTGGTCCATCACTAGCTATATTAATCGACTAGTTTCACAACAACTATTTATATACATGAAAAAACCCAAAAAACTATTTTTATACATGCTTATAACAGAACAGTTTAAATAAAATTTCCAAACATTAATGTATGTATAGAGGTTCTTATGAAAAGAACCGAACCAAACTTTTTGAAATACGCATAATGGAACCTTCATATATAGTATTGAAATACCTGAAACCGTTGTAAATCGGTCATATATATACAAGATGTAAAGATTGATTCATAAGATAATGAGGATAACATATTTATTCTTCTTCGTTTCTTCTTGGATATGTTGCTTGAAGCTCAATTTGAAGATAAGATAAGCGGTTTCAACGATTTCTCGGTTTCAGTCCATTTTCGGTCTAAGAAAATGGACTGCAAAAAAATAAATGGTTAATTGAGAGAATCTTCGATTGAAATTAGGACAAAGAACGGTGGAAAACGAAATTCGCATAAACGATTTGAGATTTGATTCTCAAATACTCTGATACCATGTTGTTAAAGAACAAGATTCGAAAGAAAACGAAGAAGAAGACGGAAAATGAATATGTTATTCTGATTAACTCATGAATTGATTTTTACATCTCGTATATATAGGACCCGTCTACAACAGTTTATACTTCACCAATACCGGTTGCTATTTAGATTGTCGTGTATGGGTAAGTGTTGCATACAACAAGTTAATAATTTGTTAAAATATGAATTAGATGTGTGAAGGTTTTAGTTCAGCATGTTGATTCAAATTACTTAGAATATTAATCATGTAATTAGGAGAAACCAAGGTGCTAAAGGAACTGCTTTCTCGAGGTGTTCCGGTTGACTTCTCAAAGCGAGTTTGTGATTTGTTCATTTGATCCTCGCATGGCTGCTAATTTCAACTGGAAATTCTGTGATTTTCAGCAAGGCAATAGGCCATTTGAATATTTGAACTTGTGTCTGTTTTAGCTGTCAAATTTGAACTTGTGTTTGTTGTTCTGTTTTAATTTGATGAAACGAGTTGGTTTAAACAAATATCTCATTCGGTTTTTATTTCAAAATTTATCTGATTTTTTATATGCAAATTTTATTTAGGGAAACTCAACAGAAAATCTCGGACTACAAAATCTCTCACTACTTTGATTGTGTAAGGAGATAGAGAGAAAGAAATGTCAACGGAAACATGCTTCAGTGACCATTGTATCGAACAGTGAGTTTTTTTAAAAAGCATCACTCTGCCTTATTGATTTACCTGTGCAATTTTGTACCTTTCCAGCATCCAGCAGATGCTAAACCAAACATCACTCTGTTCTTAATATCGAAAAATATTAACTGGAACTTTATTGTCGATCAAGAAGATTGATAAAGCATTTTTCTTTGTAGATAACTTAGTTTGTTCCTGTTTAAAAAAAAAAACCAAGGGACATGTCAGAAACTACTGAAATACAGAGACATGACAAAGGCTTTTCATCGTATACAGGTCTCAAGTGGCTCATCCACCTCTTTCTGGTTTGATGACTGGTCTGAGCTGGGTCGAATTTTTGATATCACCGGTCCTAGAGGCCTCATCGACCTCGGGATCCCACTTCAAAGCTCAGTGGCAAGAGCTAAAGATAAAATACGCGTTCATACTTACCGCTCTGATATTCTCAATGCTATAGTGGCGGCATTAGAAAGAACAAGAGGACATGGACAAGTGGGAAATGACTTACATCTCTGGAAAAATGCCAACGACAAGTTCTCTAAGCGGTTCTCCTCATGTAGTACTTACAATCTCATCCAACAGCAGTACCCAAAGCAAGACTGGCACGTTCTCCTCTGGTTTAAACATGCGACTCCAAAACACAGATTCATTACTTGGCTGACTCTGCATTATCGCCTACCAACAGGAGATCGAATTCTGAAATGTAACACTGGCACTGGTCAAAGAGCTGATTGTAGCCTGTGTGACAATCCAAGGGAAACAAGGAACCATCTGTTCTTTGTCTGCCCTTATGCCTCTGAGATTTGGAAGACACTGGTGTCAAATATACTGACCACAGAGCATGTTGAAAACTGGAACCAACTGGTGCAACTGCTTTGCACTATAAACCGAGATCGACTCACAGTTTTCTTGCTTAAATATCTCTTCCAATCAGTTATTTACCATCTATGGAGAGAGAGAAATCGTAGACGGCATGGATAACATCCCATTTCAGCGACTCAGGTTTCGAAAGCCATAAACATAAATGAAGAGATTGCGGATGGTTATGAATGCTAAGTGAGATGATTAAGAACACTAAGTAATGAAGAACCGCTTTGTAAAAAAAGAGAAGAAAGAACTTGCCATATGAAAGAGAGAAAATAGTTTGATAGAAAACTAAATTGTGTGATCTTACATTGTTTGTCTATGTCTTTATATAGATAGAATTACAAGAGTGTGATCGATCAACAAGAGGATCGTGTGTAATAAACAAATAAGATGTGGAGAGGAGCGTGTGTAATAAACAAATGAGAAGTGGGAAGGAGCCAAGGGAGCACCCAAGGGAGCATGATCTTTGAGACCCACTCAGGATGTGGTCCTAGCTCCCCACCAAAGGTGCGTGGTCCATGGCTCCCACTAGTTTTCACTCTCATTCGATCAAGGTAAGAAATCGTAACTTCTACCTTTTCACTTTTACTTCTTCTTTGATTTACTATCATCCTCTCTTGCTTAACACTTTGTGATCAAATGTCAACACTCTCCCTTAAGCTAAACATTCTGGACTCACCCTAAGAATGTTCTAGCTTGGATTACCCATGAGTCTCACCTCATTAAAACCCTAACATAGAAAACCTCGTGGGACAAAACTATGTTAGGTAAAAGAGTATGAGCTTCATGGGAGATTAAAGTGTTCACCATGGTCTGGATAGATCAACAAGCCCAAGTTTACCATGAATGGAATCACAGACTTTGGAGCTTGCTGCTTTGGTGAAGATGTCTGCCAATTGATCTTCACTCCTTATATAGCATGGAAGGATCGTTCTATCTTCCATCTTCTGCCTGAATTTGTGACAGTCCACCTCTATATGCTTGGTTCTTTCACGAAAGACCGAGTTGGAGGCTATGTGTATAGCAGCTTGATTGTCGCAATGCATGGTCATGGGTGTTGCTTGATCAATGTCCAAATCCACAAGTAGTACTTTGAGCCATGTTAACTCATTTGTTAGCCTCCTCATGGCATGGTACTCAGCTTCAGCTGTTGAACAAGCCACCACCTTCTGCTTCTTTGTCTTTCAAGTAACCATGTTGCCTCCTATGAATGTGCAGTAACCGGTTGTAGATCTTCTATCAATTCGGTCTCCAGCCCAATCTGCATCACAATAGCCCACAATCTCTGTGCTTTCATGTCTTCCCATCCAAATGCCGCGATCAAGGCTTCCTTTGAAATATCTTAGACCATAGTCCAGTGATATTTGGTGGGAGCATTCATATGTTGACTCATTTGATTCACACAGAAACACAAGTCAGGTCTAGTAAGGGTTAAGTAGATTAGCTTACCCACTAGTTTACGGCACAGAGCAGGATCATTGAATGGCTCATCCTCCTGCTCCCCCGCCCTTTCGATTGATCTTGTAGCCATCTTCAAGGGGAGTCTTGACCGGTGTAGTCTCCATGAAACCTGTCTCATTCAGCAAATCAACCACATACTTTCTTTGAAAAAGAAAGATGTCATCAGTATGCATAGTATTTGAGTTCTCTTAGGTGTTTAATATCAAGAGTGGTTTTAAGAGAAGAGTTGATACTTTCAATACATTCTTTGTTGTCACTGGAGATGATCAAGTCATCTACATAGACAACTACCACAACTAAGCCTTTGGAGGACATATGAGTGAACAGGCTGTGATCCGACTCAGATCTTCGGAATCCTTGGTTCCACAGGGTACGGCTCAACTTGTGATACTAAGCCCTGGGACTTTGCTTCAATCCGCATATTGCCTTTCTGAGTCTTAGAACTTTGCCTGGTGCTACAATGTCTTCAAGACCTAGTGGTGTACGCATATACACTTCTTCCTCAAGTTCTCCTTGTAAGAAAGCATTCTTGACGTCCATCTGCCACAAGTCCCAAGAGAGGTTAACAGCCAAAGAGAGAACAACTCTTAGAGTGGGTAGCTTGGCGACTGGGGCAAATGTGTCCTTGTAGTCGTTTCCATATGTTTGAGTGAAGTCACGAGCCACTAGTCTTGCTTTGTAGCATTCAATATCTCCATTTCTCTTGTGTTTGATAGTGAACACCCAACGTGAAGTCACAACCTTTCTCCCCTTAGGCAAATCTGCCTCATCCTACGTATGGTTTCGTACCATAGCTCCTACTTCATCTCCCACAACTCCCTTCCATTCTTCTTTGAGTATTGCTTCCTCGTATGTGTCAGGAATGAGATCATATAGGATCTTGGCAAGGAACCCTTGATGAGATTATGGCAACAAGGCAAGAGAACAGACTACTTCTATCTCGGGATGAGCTACTGCCTGGCTATTATAGTAGACTCTAATCCAACTGGAAGGATCCCATCTGATCCTTGTACTCTACAAAGTGCAACTGGTTCCATTTCCTCTACTGTTTCTTCTAAAGGAGCTTCAAGAGATTCGGCTGAGGTCTCATTGTCTTCCTCCACATTGGCTACGTCCTGGTCAACTTCATGAGGGAGACTGCTAGGATCAGCTGTGATAGAAGGACTTTGAGAAACCTCTGCGTTGATTGAAGTCTCATGTTCAAGACTTGTAAGAACCAAGTTGTTGGAAGATTCAGTAAGAGGAGCATCTTGAGAAGAGGTAGGCTGATCTGCACTTGGTTGCCTAAATGCTCCAGTAAGTACCGCAAACTAGTGGCTATACCGGATGAGGTTTTGGTCAGTTCTTGTAGGCTTTCCCAATCCTTAGTCTTATAGTAGCCTTCCTCCTCAATGAACTTCACTTCTCTAGAGATGTGCAACCGGTTAGAAGTAGGATCAAAACACTTGTAACCCTTTTGAGTAAGGGAATAACTGAGGAACAAGCATCTTAGGCTCTTGGCATCAAGCTTTGTCCTCTGTTCACCTGGGATCAACACAAAACAAAGACATCCAAATACTTTAAGGTGATCAATGAATGGCTTGGTTCGATGCAATACCTCAAATGGAGAAGAGTCATTAAGGACCCTTGTTGATATTCAGTTGATTAAATAGCAAGCTGGTACAACTGCATCACCCCAGAATTTCTTAGGAACATTAATGTGAAACATCATGGATCGTGTAACATCCATCATGTGCTTATTCTTCCTTTCTGCCACACCATTTTGTTGTGGAGTGTAAGGACAGCTTGTCTGATGCATTATTCCATGTTTGGAGAGATGCTCTTTGAACTTTTGACTCATATATTCACCACCATTATCTGTCCTTAAGATCTTTACTTTGGCATGAAATTGATTAGTGACGTATGTTTGAAAATTCAAAAATGCATCAAAAACTTTATCCTTAGATGCTAACAAAGTGACCCAAGTGTATTTGGATTTCTCATCAATAAATGTGACAAAATACTTGTATCTATCTCTAGAATGACAAGGAGCTGTCCACACATCCGAATGCACAAGATCAAAACATTTAGCATAAACGGTTTGAGACTTTGGGAATACGGTTCTACAATGTTTTCCTAAGATACAAGATTCACATTTGGAGTGATCAAAAGTAGCTTTAGGTAATAAAAATTGTAAAGCCCTTAGATGTGGGTGACCAAGTCTAGCATGCCACAACTTATTAAGCTCAACCGAAAAACAAGAAGCAACAGAAATAGGAAAAGTAGATAGGTTGGTGCTTGGTGAAGTGTTTTCTAAGACATATAAATCTCCTTTAGTGCCCCCTTTGCCAAGCAACTTCATACTGTCAATATCCTGAAAGTGAACATTGTTAGGACCAAAAATTGCATAGCAGTTCAGGTCAGTAGTAGCCCTTTTGACAGATAACAAGTTTGAAGTAAACCCAGGCATGTAAAGGGCTTTAGATTGCTTATCAAACAACTTTAGTTCCCCTATTCCACTAACCTATACCATAGGTCCATTGGCTATGACTACACTACTTAGAGCAGGCTGAACATTACTAAGCAAATCTGGGTTACTAATCATGTGATGGGAAGCACCATTGTCAATAACAAGCGATTTACTAGGCTTAGTAGAGAGGAAAGATGTACCAGACTCTTTGAGAGAAGCATTGGACTTGATCAGGGCCTCCAGATCAGACTTCCTAACCACATCATTGCTTGACCCACTAGAGCTACCATACATTGCTTGTCCAGCTCCATGTGTTCCCGTGTATGCCACCATTGCCAATGAGTTTTCATTCGGGCTTCCTTGTCCTCCTTGAGTTCTAGCATGGTGACCTTGCATTGCACTTCCTCCATTAAGTCTTATACTTATCATGCCTTCAACCAGATTAGCTTTAGCATTGTTGAACTTAGCCGGCTTCAAATGTGGATGGAGAATCCAACATTTTTCTTTGATATGGCCTTTCCTTTTGCAATGATCGCAGGTGCTCTTCTTCTCCTCAGGCTTGTACGAGCTCTTATTAGCCAACAAGAGTTCCCCTTTTCCACCAAACAACCCAAAAGGCCCTTGTTCCTTTTGAATCCGACAGCATACTTCATCAAGACTTGGCAGCTTGTCGACTCGGAGAATGTGCTTGATGAGATCGTTGTAGGAAGGATTCAAGACCATGAGAAGGGCAAAGACCTTGTCTTGTTCTCTTCTTTCACTCAAGATCAAAGGATCCACAGTAGCTGGCCACAACATCTCAAATTCTGCCAAAAGTGAGCGAAACTTGCCAAAGAAATCATTGAATTCCATGTCAGCTTGACATAGAGTGTTGATTGCTTTCTTGACTTCAAACACACGGGTCAGGTTTGAGACATTTTCGAATACTGTCTTGAGAGTAGTCCACAGATCTTTGGCTGTTGTGCAGTATGAGTAAACTTCCAAGACTGGCTCATCTAAAGAGCCTTGGAGAATTGCTTCAAACCGCCTGATCAGTTTTGAACCATTGTTTCTTGGAGACTGGCTTGATCTCCTCTTCATCTTCAGAAGTGAAGAGTTCATCTTCTTCAGGCTCACCAACATGTGACCAAACACCTCTGCCGCAGAGTACTGCTTTGGCAGTCCGAGCCCATAGCAAGTAGTTACTGCCGCCTTTGAGTGTAGTAGGAAGAGTAACCTTTTTTTGCTTTGTTTTGTTTTCTTCCATGAATGGAGAGAACAAGGCTTGAGTTTTGAAGATTTAAAGCTTTGGAAAGAAAACGACTTTGATCTTTATGGGCAAAGTTAGAACCTTTGAGCTTAAACGATCTTATAACTCAGAGAGATACAAACTTTGAATGCTATATCTGGCCTAAAGCTTCAACGTTTTAGGAGAAAGCTATAGTTTTGAGAAGATAATAGCAACAAACATTCGTTTGGAGAAAGAATAATTGTTTTGTCAAAGAACACAAGAGAGAGAACAAGGGATTGAGAAAAGAAAAGAGTGGGAATAGGAATGATTAATGATCGAAACGCTCTGATACCATGAAGAGATTGCGGATGGTTATGAATGCTAAGTGAGATGATTAAGAACACTAATTAATGAAGAACCGCTTTGTAACAAAAGAGAAGAAAGAACTTGCCATATGAAAGAGTGAAAAGAGATTGATAGAAAACTAAATTGTGTGATATTACATTGTTTGTCTATGTCTTTATATAGACAGAATTACAATAGTGTGATCGATCAACAAGAGGAGCATGTGTATTAAAAACAAATAAGATGTGGAGAGGAGCGTGTGTAATAAACAAATTAGAAGTGAGAAGGAGCCAAGGGAGCGCCAAGGGAGCGCCCAAGGGAGCGTGATCTTTGAGACCCACTCAGGATGTGGTCCTAGCTCCCCACCAAAGGTGCGTGGTCCATGGCTCCCACTAGTTTTCACTCTCATTCGATCAAGGTAAGAAATCGTAACTTCTACCTTTTCACTTTTACTTCTTCTTTGATTTACTATCATCATCTATTACTTAACACTTTGTGATCAAATGTCAACAAGAAATGTTCGAAATCGACTTCTCAGCATCATTCGACGAAGAGAACCAGTTTATGAAGAGAGTTTGACAAAATGGTTTGAGTACATCTCAAATCACTAAATCATGTCTTATTTTCTGCAATAGTTCTTCTCCAATTCTAGTCTCTTCAAAAAAGTCGGTAACACCATATGTAAAAGCTGTATTTTTCTTTTGAATCAAATTTAACATTTTATTCAAAAAAAAAAAACCTTAATTTGTTCCTTCTTTATTTGTATCGCAGTTCGTAGGAGTTCAATGTGCAGGTAGCGCTCATTTTCGGGTGAAGGAGAAGGACAGAAGAATACAAAAGGATACATACGGGGCGAGGTTTGTTGTTTTTGTCTGAAATTTTTATTGATTTACCTGTGAATCGGTGCGGTGAACCACCGATCATTTTTAGGACATGAACAGTTGGGAAAACATGTGAACCGAACCGAAATTTTTTTTTTTTTGGTACGAAACGGGAGGAACACCTCCCAAATATTATTCAAATCAAATTCAAATCCTAATTACAAACCCTTCTTGGTCGTGTTGACCCATTAACATCAGCGTACATGATCGAAAACAAATCATGGGGAACAACATCCCAAGCAACAAAACCAACAGGTAACGTAAAAGCAAGCTCAGCTAGACGATCCGCCAAATAGTTAGCTTCGCGATAAATGTGAGAAACTCGGACAATCCAGTCCTTTGAAAGAAAGCTGTGGCACAGACGTACCAGGAATGACAGGGGATGAGCATCGCCAATCCCTATCGTAAGAAAATCAACCACCATCGCTGAATCAACCTCAAGCTCAACTTGAGTAAATCCTCTCTGCCAAGCTAAAAACAAACCATAGTAAACGCCCCACAATTCCGCCAAAGGAGCAGAGCAAATACCAATGTTCAGCGTAAACCCTGCACACCATTCTCCTGCAGCATTCCGGATAACACCCCCTGCAGTGGCCAAACCCGGATTTCCCTTTGAGGCTCCATCTGTATTTATTTTCATCCACCCTTGTTGTGGAGCTACCCAACCGATCATCCTCTCCACACGAACCGGCCGAGATTGAGTTGTCCTCGCCATTCTGTGGGTTATACAAACCTCCTTTGCTAATTCTTTGACAAAGCGCACACGATCACTACACCTGCCATTCTCTTCAAATACATTCCCACATCGCCATTTCCAGCTCCACCAAACAGTCATACCAAACAATGATGACCAAATCGTATCATACATCAAAGTTACATCACCTAAATTTGTATACAACCATTCCAGAAATGACATATGAAAGAAGGCATGTCTCTTTTGTTGTGGGACAATTCTGGTCCATATATCTGCAATCGCCGGACAGTCCCTGAGGATGTGCAGGATCGTCTCAACTCCTCCACGACAGGTGCTAGAGTCACTAAGGTGTCGACGGTATCTCTCCGCATTTGACATGATCGCCTTGTTGCCCACCATCCAAAGGAACGTTCTTACTCTCTCCGGAACAATAGCTCTCCAAATCCGCGTGAAAAACTGCTCCATATTCGGTCTCGGAGTTGACTCGTAAGTGAGCATGGCATACGCTGAAGATACCGTGAATCTCCCATCGGGGGTCCCACTCCACGACACTCTATTCCGAGCTCCTGTCACCTCATCCATTACCATCGCAGTCAGCTCCAACCTCTTCCTCTGAGTAATGTACGACATGATACGAGCCATATCCCACCCAGTCCCACCAATCCACATATCTCTGATCCGAGCACCGGTAAGCACCTCCGGCAGCTCAGCCACCAACCCATCCCGTAGTGTTTCTCCTGCCATCCATTTGTCCTCCCAAAATAATATTTTTTGACCATCACCAACAACCCAACTCAAGCCCGGAACAATTACCTCTCGCAATCCCACTCCAACACTCCTCCACAACGAAGACCAGTTACCTTTTGCCACCAACCACCAGAGATCATGTATTGCCCCTACTTTATACTTGCTTCTTACCAACTGAAATTTATAATCATGAATTTATAATCATGAATTTAAACCACTTCCTATTTGATTGAATCTCGAAACAAATAATCCGGTTTGTTCCGGTTTTTTTTCTTAGAAAAAAAAAAAATCTTCGGCGGCGTCCTCCCCTGAGAAGACAACTCAAAGCTTCTTCTCCATCTTCTTCTTCACCTTTCTCGAATCTTCGCAATATAATTTTTAGCTGTCATTCGAAATTTTCTTCACAAATCTTCCCTTTCGTGAACTGTTGTGACGAAATTGATAATGGTCTCCTCTCTCAAGGTTTTTGTTTATGTTCATCTCTCTTTCTTCGGATTTTGTTTTATGGGGCTTAGTTTAGCTTTCTTCTCATCTTCTCATCTTTATCGTCATCAATATAAACTATTGGATCTTTTTTTGCAGATCTGAGCCACCGAGAAGGGAAAGATTTAGCAATCTCCAAATTTTCTTCACCAATCTTCCTTCCTCGGATTGTTCCTTGAAGCTCCGTTCCAGCAATGTCATGGTACCGAAGAACCAAACTCGTGTTCGACTCCCTGCGACATAATATAGATCCGAAGATTCTTCCTCGATCACATGTCTCCTCGAGAATTAATCCAACTGGGTCTTCTGGGTTCTCCTCGGTTCGTTCCGGCGGAGTAGGGTTACGACGATGGACATCTCCCGGGAAAACGAACAGGATCGCGTACAATCCGTTTCTGAGTCAACCCAAGAGAAACTACTACGTTGATCGTCACCAGATTAGTCATTTCAAGCAACGTGGACCCAAAAGGTGGATCCAAAACCCTAAGATAGTGCTGGGAGTGGTGCTGGTTGGTTCCGGAGCTTTCATCACTATAGTGTTTGGGAACTTAGAGACGGTTCCTTACACAAAGAGGACACATTTCGTTCTCATGTCGAAAGCCATGGAGAAGCGAATTGGGGAAACTGAGTTTGAGCAGATTAAGAAAAACTTCAAAGGGAAAGTCCTCCCTGCGATTCACCCTGAGAGCATTAGGGTTAGATTGATAGCTAAAGAGATAATTGATGCGTTGGAGAGAGGTTTGAGCCATGAGCGTGTGTGGAGTGATTTAGAGTATGGTTCAATGGATAGCACTATGAGAGGTAGTGATACGGGAGTGAAGGAGGTTGGTATGGCTTTGAGTGAAGGTGCTGATGGTGAAGAGACGATGAGATGGTCAAAAGATGATCAAATACTTGATGACAAATGGATTCAAGTTCAACAAAGCAAGAAGAAAGATACCAAGGCAGCGACCAATCACCTCGAAGGGGTTAACTGGGAAGTGATTGTGGTTAATGATCCTATGGTTAACGCTTTTTGCTTACCCGCTGGGAAGATTGTAGTGTTCACTGGTTTGCTTGATCAATTCAAGTCAGATGCTGAAGTTGCTACTGTGATCGGGCATGAGGTCCACAACATTCGATCCTTTTCTTGATAGACATATATAGGATAGATAAAAGTTATGGAAAATGATGTAACATGTTTCTTTGAGGCTTTTTTTGCTAATCTCAGGATGATTAAGGACAAATTCTGGAACAAAAGCACGGTTTTTTTCTGATTGATTTATTGTGCTCTTTATCTGATTAGGTTGGTCATGTGGTGGCTCGACATGTAGCTGAGAGGATAACCAAGAACTTATGGTCTGTAATCCTTCAACTGTTTCTCTATCAGTTTGTCATGCCTGATCTTGTGAACACAATGTCTGCCCTTTTCTTGAAGCTTCCTTTCTCCAGAAGGTACGTTTTCTTCCTCAATTCCTATTGTTTCTTTTCCATCCTCTGCTTTTACTACATAGCTTTTATGTTCTGGAACAACTCACGAGGTCTACTTAGCATTAGGAAAAGTTTAGCTTTTTGAGGGGACTTTTGAGTTCAGTTTTAACACTATTTTGCAAATGATCGTCACATATCTCGATAAGTTTTGTAAGAAATTAATCATCTGATATGAACCAGTAGGAGCTGTTAGCAGATGTTGTTGTAGATAGGGTAATGGTAGGACAAATGAAGAAGAAAATGAAGGATATGTATGTCTTTGAGAAAGAAAAACAAGTTCTGATGCATTCGAATTTGTGTGTGTGTGTGTTTGGTGTGTGGTTCATCGCAGGATGGAGATAGAAGCCGATTACATTGGTTTGCTATTGCTTGCATCAGCGGGATACGACCCACGAGTAGCTCCCAAAGTGTATGAGAAGCTGGGGCAGCACGAGGGAAATGTGGCACTCGGGGAATATCTATCGACACATCCTTCGGGAAAGAAGAGATCAAAGCTTCTGGCTCAAGCCAATGTGATGGAAGAAGCATTAATGATCTATAGAGATGTCCAAGCTGGTCGTGGCATTGAAGGCTTTCTCTAGTCCTCTAGGCCATTCATTCATCTCGCCTGAGTCTGTACAAAATTTAAACACTTCACTTTCCTTTTTGTGTTTCAACGAAGAACTGTGTTTTTCTTTATTCTGCCGCAGTAGTTGCTTGCTTTTGGTTCACAAGAGGAAAAAAAAATATAAATGTATTATATGGTTTCGTCAATTTTCAAAGTAGTTTTATATTAGCGAAAGTGAAGGGTTGTGTTTAGTCAAATTGAAACTCGCGGGGCTTCGTGTAGATTACGAAGATTGGAGGGATGTGAGAAGAAATGCTGATACAGCGAGAGAGGCCAAGTGTGAACTGAAAGAACAGACGCTTCCAAAGCAAAAGAGCAATCATCAGGATATACAAAGAAAGATCAGCTGCAAAACCATCTTGTCATCTCTGAAAACCAAACACAGAGTTGAGTTGTCGTTTTGACCACAATCGGGAAGCACGTGACTAAGAGCATGCCTCCGGAGGAGGAAGAGTGCAACGAGTGTTCTTGATGAGAAAATTGATATCTTTACAATGGGAGAGAGAACCCAATATGTTTAGTCCAATGTGTTCGTTCAGCAGATCCATCAAAGTGTTGGTATAAGAGACAATGGTAGCAGTTACTACAAATTGAAAGGCACTGTCATGTCCAAAGACGCAATCTCGATGGAGGGACAGATAGGATGGAAAGAGAGACCGCAAAACAAAAAAAGTCTGAAACTTGATTAATAATTCTTCTGAGAATCTTACAGGTGCTTATACAACGACGAGAACGATAAACAGTGCCATCAGGAAGAGACGTATGAAGAGACTTTCTAGCTCGATTCGTATCCTTCTGAATTCAAAGCCCGAGCTTTGCTTTTGTTCAGTTTTGGATGAATCAATCGGTTCCTGAGTCGAGTAGTTACGATCTAGTCAATGGTTCTATGAACAAGGCTCTTAAATCTGTTGTGGTGAAGGAAAGGGAAAGAATTTGTGGAGAAGTTGAATAGGTTAGATGATGAGAATTGTGATCAGGAGAGAAAGGTTGTGGATTTTCTCGATGTGTGGCTGCACATAGGTGGATACTCGTTAGCCGTTGGTAGGTCATGGACGAGATGTTGCTGCTGCTAAATACTCAGACAGGGTAAGGTACTGTGCTCTGCTCACTCAACCGATTTTGCCAAGACTGTAAGCTTTTCTTTTCATTCTCGGGGTATACATTGTCCTCTGCCTTTCCTGATTTTGACTTTATAGAGATACACACGCACATCTATTCAAATTTCAGGTATCTCCTCTGTACCATAGGATCTGTATATATCAAATCCAAGGACGTTACTGCTACGGATATACTTAAGGATCTTGTTGAGAAGTGCCGAGCTGATTCTCTCCAGAGATGCTGACACACACATGGATGCTTTTAGAGTTCGTGCTTCAAAATTTTACTGAGATGAACAAACTATGGGTCCGAATGCAACATCAGGTTGGTTGGAAATACTGATTGATATATATATCTGCTCTCATATTCAACAATATGTGTACTGAACATGGTTGCATACAGTGAGACCCCAATGTCTGATCATGCTCTTGTTGTCTACTCTTTCTGAATCACCTGGACAAAGCTATTTATTTTGAACAGCTTTTGTCAAATTTCTGCAATCCAATCGAATCCTGAATGACGAAGAGAGTGGAGTCCTCGGCGAAGCAATGATCTCTGCGATAAATCTCAAGTCGTCAAAGGTAATCTCTCTCTCTCTCTCTGTAATTGATGCTTGTGTTGATAAGTAAAGTGAAGAAAAATTCACTAAGAACCCCGTATGGGGTTCTGGTTTGATAGGGTTTTTGTTAACTCATATACATGTGTTTATATTAAAAAAAATTCATTAAGAATCCCATATAGGGTTCTTGGTTGATCATGCTAATAATCCCCAAAAAAAAAAAAAAAAAAACTCTCTCGACTCTCTCGCCGTAGCCGTCGCCAACGCCACGAGTAATCACATCTCTCCAAAGATTGGCATTAGATTTTAGCCGGAATGTATTATACATCTCGCCGCCGACGTGTTGTTGTTTGTTGTTAGACTCGATCGTTTGACTTTGGTATGTGTTAGTTTGAATCAAGGAGTCAGTGGTTTGTTTCAGTTATGTAGGAGGCCACTCTATGTAAGCGCCGTCGACGAATCCAGCCTCGCCGTCGACGAATCCAATTTTCCTTGTTGATTGTTCCTTGAATGTCCGTTCCCAGCAATGTCATGGTACCGAAGAACCAAACTCGTGTTCGACTCCCTGCGATGTAACATAGATCCAAAGATTCTTCCTCGATCACATGTCTCCTCGAGAATAAATCCAACTGGGTTCTCCTCGGTTCGTCCCCGCGAAGTAAGGTTACGACGATGGACATCTCTCGAGAAAACGAACAGGGTCGCGTACAATCCGTTTCTGAGCCAACCCAAGAGAAGCTACTACGTTGATCGTCACCAGGTTAGTCATTTCAAGCAACGTGGACCCAGAACGTGGATTCAAAACCGTAAGATAGTGTTGGGGGTGGTGCTGGTTGGTTCCGGAGCTTTCATAGTGTTTTGGAACTTAGATACGGTTCCTTACACAAAGAGGACACGTTTTGTTCTCTGGTCGAAATCCAAGGAGAAGCGAATGGGGGAAACCGAGTTTGAGCAGGTTAAGAAAAAATTCCAAGGGAAAGTCCTCCCTGAGATCCACCCTGAGAGCATTAGGGTTAGATTGATAGCTAAAGAGATAATTGATGCGTTGGAGAGAGGTTTGAGCCATGAGCGTGATACGGGAGTGAAGGAGGTTGGTATGGCTTTGAGTGAAGAGACGATGAGATGGTCAAAAGATGACAAATGGATTCAAATTCAACAAAGCAAGAAGAAAGATACCAAGGCAGCGACCAATCACCTCGAATGGGTTAACTGGGAAGTGATTGTGGTTAATGATCCTATGGTTAGCGCTTTTTGCTTACCCGCTGGGAAGATTGTAGTATTCACTGGTTTGCTTGATCATTTCGACTCAGATGCTGAAGTCGCTACCCTGATCGCGCATGAGGTCCGCAACATTTGATCCTCTTCTTAATATAGGATAGATTTAAGTTATGGAAAATGATGTAACATGTTTCTTTGAGGCTTTTTTTGCTAATCTCAGGTTGATTTAGGACAGATAAGCACGGTTTTTTTCTGATTGATATATATTGTGCTCTTTATCCGATTAGGTTGCTCATGTGGTGGCTCGACATGGAGCTGAGAAGTTAACCAAGAACTTATGGTTTTTAATCCTTCAACTGTTTCTTATTCCGTTTGTCATGCGTGATCTTCTGACCACAATGTCTACCTATTTCTTGACTCTTCCTTTCTCCAGAAGGTACGTTTTCTTCCTCAATTTCTATGGTCTCTTTTCCATCTTCTGCTTTTACTGCAATAGCTCTCCTGTTCTGGAACAACTAACGAGGTCTACTTAGCATTAGGAAAAGTTAGCTTTATGAGGGGATTCTTGGGTTCAGTTTTAACACTCTTTTGCAAATGATCGATAGATAAATTTTGTAAGAAGGTAATCATCTGGTGAACCATTAGGAGCTGTTAGCAGATGTTGTTGTAGATAGGGTAAAGGTAGGAGAAATGAAGAAGAGAATGAAAGATATATATGTCTTTGAGATAGAAAAACAAGTTCTGATACATTCGATTCATGCGTGTGCGGTTCATCTCAGGATGGAGATAGAAGCCGATTACATTGGTTTGTTATTGCTTGCATCAGCGGGATACGACCCACGAGTAGCTCCCAAAGTGTATGAGAAGCAGGGGCACGAGGAAGATGTGGCACTCGGGGAATATATATTTACACATCCTTCGGGAAAGAAGAGATCAAAGCTTCTGTCTCAAGCCAATGTGATGGAAGAAGCACTAATTATCTATAGAGAAGTCCAAGCTGGTCGTGGCACTGAAGGCTGTCTTTAGTCCTTTATGCCATTCATCTAGCCTGAGTGAGTCTGTACAAAAATTTAAACTCTTCACCTTCCTTTTTGTGTTTCAATGAAGAAGAACTGTGTTTTTTCTTTATTCTGCCGCACTAGTTGCTTACTTTTGGTTCGCAAGAGGGGAAAAAAAGAATATATATATAAATGTATTCTACGGTCTAGTCAATTTTTAAAGTAGTTTTATATGAGCAAAAGTGAAGGGTTGTGTTTATCCAGATTGAAACTCTGCGGGGCTTTGTGTAGATTATGAAGATTAGAGGGATGTAAAAAGAAATGCTGACACAGAGGCCAAGTATGAACTGAAAGAACAGACTACTTCCAAAGCCAAAAGCAATCATCAATTATAACTGGTAGGGTGTGCAAAGGCGGAATTGCGTTTCCAGCTTTGTTTTATTAATTATGTATTTACATAAGAGAACTTATAGTTTGGAAGTGTATTCAAATGATATCAACTTGCATGTTAAGTTAGTACGTTTGATTTGATTGTCATGGTTGATTGATTTCCGTTAAGAAACATGATTGGATATTTTGGTCTAGATTGACATTTTTTAACATAGAGATAACCAATCAGAACTTGTTTCCAATGAGTTATTTATAAACGAGAAAAAAAAATGTAAATATCATATATCTAGATGAGGTAGTGGTCGGATACAAGTCTATGTTCGAATTTATGAATATCGAATTCATGATATTTATCAATTTAACGAGTCGATGGAAAAGACTTCTCAAATACCTAGATGAAGCCACTTCTTGCTTCTTTTGGCATATCTTTAGAGAGAGATAGACAAAGTGGGCCATTTTTGCGTTTGAGCTTTAAATGTGTTTTATAAATGTTGTAATAGACCGTTGAGCTGACCACTGATATTCCCACTAAATTCAATTCCTCATAGCAAGAGAGAGCAGAGCGAGCAGAGAGATTGAATTATTGTGGTTTTTTTAGATTTTTGTCCAAGTACTTATGGAGATTTTAAGAGTTTTTTGGTGTTATTAGACATTGTTAATTATTACATCTTGTTTTCTTTTGTGATAATAATTGGAGTTTAGGCTTTACCACTTCAATACGGCAACACGGATCCACCGTCGTCTGTGTAACAAAGGAGGTACGAATGATTCAGTCTACCAAAGAGAATCTTACATTACTTTTGTCTTGGACACTTTTAAATTCTACGTTTTTGAATGCTTGTTTTTGTTCCCTCTCCTCACCAATTCCAAAGCAAAATAAAAAAGCTTGATGTGACATGTTTTGTTTTCTATGTAAAATGTTGAAGTGAAAGAGATAAATCAAGAATATGCTCGTAAAGTCCAAGACTAGCTTAAAACAAAAGTGAGTTAAGATTAACATATAACCTCAGTTCACCCAAGGCAATTTTAAGGCAGAAGAAACGGTAAAGCATGTAACAACAACCAATCAACAAAACCATAAACCAACTAACTAAGCATTAAAAATACGAAATTTCGAGCAGATGAGCCATAAATACTAAAACCTAACGGTACTAAATGGCATATATTTACAAGTAGCAAAACGAGTCATGAGCTCATTGATTACTCTCTCTGACATTATCAACCACTTCTCCTCAGTAATAATGCTCACAGAGCATCTATGAAACCACCTCTTACTTCATCTTTATTACTTCCTCCAAGTAACAACGACTCTTTTATCTCTTCTTCTCCCACAAAGAGAGAGAGAGAGAGAGAGAGAGAGAGAGAGAGAGAGAGAGAGAGAGAGTGTAGAATCTCCTTAAGCTTCTTCTTTCTCTTAGCTTTATACTCCCAACAATGGCTGACAAAAACCCACTTCAAAAATGCTTTCTTTTCATCATCTTATCAATCAATCTCATGTTTCTTCAAGCAGAAACTGGTCAAATCTCTAAGAAGAAGACTTATGTTGTCCATATGGACAAATCTGCCATGCCTTCACCTTACACCGACCACCTACAATGGTACTCTTCCAAGATAGACTCTGTAACGGGTCCCAAATCGCAAGAAGAAGAAGGTAACAGAATACTCTACAGTTACCAGACGGCGTTTCACGGATTAGCTGCTCGGCTCAGCGAAGAGGAAGCAGAGAGGCTCGAGGAGGAAGCTGGTGTTTTAGCCGTGATTCTTGAGACAAGGTACGAGCTTCACACTACGAGAAGTCCCAGGTTTCTTGGTTTAGAGAGACAAGAGAGTGAGAGAGTTTGGGCTGAGAGAGTCACTGACCATGATGTGGTAGTCGGTGTTTTGGACACTGGGATTTGGCCTGAGAGTGAGAGCTTCAACGACACAGGCATGTCCCCTTTTCCTTCTACTTGGAGAGGGACCTGTGAAACCGGAAGAGGGTTCTTGAGACGTAACTGCAACAGAAAAATCGTCGGTGCTAGAGTTTTCTATAGAGGCTACGAGGCTGCAACGGGGAAGATCGACGAAGAGCTCGAATATAGATCACCAAGAGACAAAGACGGTCACGGGACACACACTGCAGCTACAGTAGCTGGCTCGCCTGTTAGAGGAGCAAATCTTCTTGGCTTTGCTTATGGGACAGCTCGAGGGATGGCTCCAAGGGCAAGAGTAGCTGCTTACAAAGTCTGTTGGGTCGGAGGGTGTTTCAGCTCAGACATTTTGTCAGCGGTTGATCAAGCAGTTGCTGATGGAGTTCATGTTCTCTCTATATCATTAGGTGGTGGGATCTCAACTTATTCCCGAGACAGTTTAGCTATAGCAACGTTTGGAGCAATGGAGATGGGAGTTTTCGTGTCCTGTTCAGCAGGTAATGGAGGTCCTGATCCAATCAGCCTCACGAATGTTTCTCCATGGATCACAACAGTTGGTGCAAGTACCATGGACAGAGACTTTCCAGCTACAGTGAAGCTAGGAACTACGAGAATCTTCAAAGGAGTTTCGCTTTACAAAGGCAGAACAGTTTTGTCTCGGAACAAACAGTATCCTCTGGTTTACTTTGGAAGGAACGCAAGTAGCCCTGATCCGACCTCGTTCTGTCTAGACGGAGCTCTGGACGGGCACAACGTGGCGGGAAAGATTGTGATCTGCGACCGTGGTGTTACTCCAAGAGTGCAGAAGGGTCAGGTTGTGAAAAGAGCAGGAGGAATCGGGATGATTTTGACCAACACCGCAACAAACGGAGAAGAGCTTGTTGCAGATTGTCATTTGCTTCCAGCAGTTGCAGTGGGAGAGAAAGAAGGTAAAGTGATCAAGGAGTATGCAATGACGAGTAAAAGAGCCACAGCGACTCTAGAGGTCCTTGGAACAAGAGTTGGAATCAAACCGTCTCCAGTAGTAGCAGCATTCTCTTCAAGAGGACCGAACTTTCTCTCCCTTGAGATCTTGAAACCTGACTTGCTTGCTCCAGGGGTGAACATTCTTGCAGCTTGGTCTGGCGACATGGCGCCATCGAGTCTGTCATCCGACAGAAGGAGGGTTAAGTTCAACATACTGTCGGGAACTTCGATGTCATGTCCTCACGTGAGCGGCGTGGCTGCTTTGATCAGGTCAAGGCATCCAGATTGGAGCCCTGCAGCGATCAAATCAGCTCTCATGACAACAGCTTACGTTCACGACAACACGTATAAGCCTCTTTCAGATGCATCAGGAGCAGGTCCTTCATCGCCTTATGATCACGGTGCTGGACATATAGACCCTTTAAAAGCTATAGATCCTGGTCTTGTCTACGACATTGGACCTCAGGACTATTTCGACTTCCTCTGCACTCAAGAGCTAAGTCCTTCACAGCTCAAAGTCTTCACAAAGCATTCAAACAGATCATGCAAACACACTCTTGCCAGTAATAACCCGGGAAACTTGAATTACCCGGCGATCTCAGCTTTGTTCCCGGAGAACACACGTGTCAAAGCTATGACTCTTAAAAGAACTGTGACCAATGTTGGCCCTCACGTTTCAAGCTACAAGGTCTCTGTATCTACTTTCAAAGGCGCATCAGTCACTGTCCAGCCCAAAACACTCAACTTCACTACGAAACATCAGAAGCTATCGTACATTGTTACGTTCAGGACGAAGCTGCGGATGAAGAGACCCGAGTTTGGTGGTCTTTTGTGGAAGAGTGCGACGCATAAAGTTCGTAGCCCGGTTATAATCACATGGTTGCCACCTCTGTAGAGAGGACATACCATTTATTTAAGCAACCCTAATGTTTTAGTTCCACAAATAAGATTTCTTTTTATGTAACGAGAGCTCTTCTCTAGAACCAATGCTTAAAAAAAAAAGAAAACCTTGTCTTTAGATTTAGATCATGTTCTTGAAGAAGCTACATTTAAATAAAAGATTGTGTCTTCTACAAGCTCATGCACAAATATGCAGATGCATTAGATAACTCGTTCAGAGTTGACTTTTCCGCCGTGGGAGATACTTTCCGGCGGAGGAATATGGGTCAGAGTTGACTTTTCCTATCCCAACCAAAAACTTGGGCTTTTATGGGATGGGCCGTGGACTCGTAGGCCCTGGAAAGACAACGCTAATATCAAATTGCGTCTTGTGGCATATTATCAAAGGCCTATTATTATCAAACAAAGTAATTAGATCATATTATTAGATATAGATTGTCTAAAAAACCAAAATCTAGTAATCAACAACCATAAAGCAAAATGCGCTTATAGGATAAAAGGGCAACGGTACTGTTGCCTTTAGCATAAAAAGAAGTTCAACTTCGGCTAGGTGTCCCACAGGCACGGTACTCATACGGAATGACAACATAGCTGATTCTACCAATCAATATTCTGCGCATGGAGGAAATAAAGGAATCAAAGTACTTGGGGAGATAAACTAAACTCAATTTTCATAAAAGGTTTATGCCAAGATAACCCCAAATCACAATACATCTAATAACGCATGGAGAATACGCTCATATATAAATTTAGAAAATGCAAAATAACGAAACCACCATAATCCTAAAGCAATATAACCTTAAAAATGCCACAAAATAATCTTGAAAAGTCACCAATCCTAATAAACAACACTAAATAACTCAAAGAAAATTTATAGGTCTCTTTTTGAAAAGCAATGATCACATATCTAAAGACTCTTCATTTCATCTTGGTACCAATAAACCTTTCTCGGTAGGAAATACACGCACAAATGTATAGAGAGTGAAGCACCAGATCAAACCAGACAGTCGAAAAACTTATCCCCATCTATGATTCACGATATCTAAACCAATCGATCGGATAACTTCCCTTGTAAACCGAGATCGTTGGTTGCGATTAATCGTCCTAAAATATTTTGTGTAACATTGCATAAGTGTACAAAGCAATTGATATGAATATCAAGTGGAATGGATAAGGGCACGTGCGAGCAGCCACGTCACCAACGGCTTCTTCACGCGTTTTTTCCTTTTGCGACTAAAAACAAACTTTTTGTTTTACTTTTGGGTCATTCCTTTTGTTAAAAAGTTGTACAACGTTTTCTCTCTCTTTCTTCAGAGCTTTTCTGAGAAAGTTTGTACTGTCACCGAGATCTCCTGTTGATTTCTCGGCCGGAAATTGTGAGTAATCAGTGTTTTTAAGAACATTGGGTTATCTTGAATCTATTGTTACTGAAGTTATTTCTATTTCATATCAAAGGTATCAGATCCCATACGTTTCTCCTAACAAATGGCGATAGAAACACGAGCTCAGGCTTTTGCGAAGGAAAAAGAGGCGATCGTCTCAGAGCTTGAGGAGAAGTTGGCCACGCTTGTCTGACCAGATCGCAGCTCAGATGACGAAGATCAGTGACACTCTCGCCGTGCAGAACAAGCAAAACTTGTCGGAGATGATGGATTCCTTACACCTCTATCATTCACCATTTTTGGCGTCTACGAGCTCCGATCCTCCAGGGGGTCATCCTTCTCAGATACAGCAGCACCATCAGTCGGTGTTTCAACCAGATCAAGGTCGTGCGAGGACAGGTTCGGTTTATCGTTTAGCCAAACTTGATTTTTCGCGTTTTGATGGAACAAAAATGAAGGAATGGTTGACTAAGGCTGAACAAGTTTTTGCTATGGATCATACTACGGAGGATTTGAAAGTGGGAATGGTTTCGGTTCATTTCGATGGTTTAGCGGCTACGTGGCATCAATCGGATTTTGGTCCGGGTATTTTGTATGACTGGAGAACGTACAAAATCATGTTGCATGAAAGCTTCGAAGACGTTTTGGACGATCCAATCTCAGAACTAAAGCAGCTCCATGAGACGAATGGAATCGTCGAATATCATGGTAAGTTTGAGTTGATCAGGAATAGAGTAAATCTCTCTGAGGCGTACCTCGTCAGTGCGTACTTGGCCGGGTTGAGGTTGGACGCTCAAATGCACATTCGGATGTTCAAGCCTCAGTCAGTTCGTCAGTGCTTAGTCCTTGGTCGCTTGTATGAGCAAGCCCATCCTACAGGTTCTACAGCGCCTGAAGTAACCACAACGACAGTTGCACCGTCGCTTAAGGGATCAGCTACTCTGAAATGGGATACTGCAGCTAAACCCACCCCTTTAGCCATCAAGGATAAACCCCGTGATCAGCGTCCCAAACCTCTCATCACTCAGGAAGAAATGAATCGCCGGCGTGCATCAGGGTTGTGCTTCTTCTATGATGAGAAGTACACTCCATATCACTACTTACAACACAAGAAGACTCAGTTATTTTCTATGGATGTGGAGGAACCGGACTCCGAGGAGTGGTTGGGAGTTACCGAATATGTTTCTCCTGAACCTAAAGAAGATCAAGTGGTTCACATCTCAGTGAATGCTATGCACAGATTGACTGGCTTTCAAACAATGCGGGTCAAAGCAATCCATAAGAAGTGAGCTCTCTTTGTGTTTATTGACTCAGGCTCTACACATAATTTCATAGACGCTAAAGCGGCTGATTTGGTCAAGTGTCAAAGGAAGTTTATCGGAATTGCTAGAGTGGAAGTCGCTGATGGCAGAACCGTCCATGCCGTGGAACGAGTTGAGCAATTTAGCTGGGAGTTTCAGGGTACAACCTTCTCTGCCAACTTTATGGTGTTACCCGTGAGTAAATGTGACATGGTCTTGGGGGTTGAATGGCTTGCACAGTGGGGACCCATTACCTGGGATTTTCACGAACTCACCATGCGGTTCAAGCGACACAACAAGTGCAACATTCTCTGTTGCACGTGGTGAAGAAAGACTCGGTCAGAGCTATCAAAGCTCAACAACTGAACAAGAAGATGGATACAGCTACCGAGTTAGCTATGGTCAGTGTCCAAGACATCTCTGAGATTGCTCCTCATGAGTTCTTTTCTTTAGAGGCTTCTCTGACCATGCTTCAGACTCAGCAAGTATTCAGTCTCTACTGCAGAACTATGCTGACATTTTTGAGGAACCTAATGCCTTACCCCTTTCCGAGCAAATCATAACCATAAGATTCCACTCATTGAAGGAGCCAACCTGGTCAACCAGCGACCTTATCATTATGCAGTTCAGCAGAAAACGAGATTGATAAGATGGTGCAGGAACTTCTTGCAGCAGGTACCATCCAAACTAGCTCCAGCTCTTACACTTCACCTGTTGTGCTAGTGAAAAAGGACGGTACTTGGAGGCTTTGCGTGGATTACAGAGGCCTCAACACATTAACCATCAAAGATCGGTTTCCCATACCACTCATAGAGGATTTGATGGATCAGTTGGGAGGCTCTTTTGTGTACTCCAAGGTTGATTTACGGGCTGGTTACCATCAGGTCCGTATAGATCTGGCTGATATTCACAAGATAGCTTCCAAAACTCACAGTGGGCACTATAAATATGTTATCATGCCCTTCGGTCTTATCAATGCACTTGCCACATTTCAGAGCTTGATGAATGAGGTCTTTCGGTCATTGTTGCGCCAATGAGTTTTGATCCTCTTTGACGATATACTGATTTACAGTGCTTCGTTGGAAGCTTACGTGGGACATTTGCGCACTGTTTTTGACTTAATGAGGCATAACAAGTTATTTGCCAAACGGAGTAAGTGCAGATTTGCCACGGATCGCATGGAGTATTTAGGCCACTATATTCTGGCAGCCGGAGTTTCCACTGATCCCGATCAAAATTCAAATTGTGCGAGACTGGCCCGTACCCAAATCCGTGAAGCAACTCAGAGGTTTTCTTGGCTTGGTGGGTTATTACCGCATGTTTGTCAAGAACTTTGGCTCCTTAGCTCGGCCATTAATGGAGCTCACCAAGAAAGATTGCTTCAACTGGTCTACTGAAGCAGACTCTGCCTTCTTGGTTCTTAAGAAAGCCTTTTGTGAGGCTTCGGTGATGGCTTTACCACGGTTTGCTACTAAGTTTATGGTCGAGACAGATGCGAGTGGTCAGGAAATTGGAGCCATTTTGATGCAAGAGGGCCACTCTTTGGCTTACATCAGCCGACACTTGAAAGGGAAACAGTTATTGTTGTCCTTTTACGAGAAGGAGTTATTGGCAGTGGTCTTTGCGGTATAAAAGTGGTGACATTACCTCATTTCTTCCCACTTAATTATCAAGACAAACCAATGCAGCCTCAAATACTTACTGGAACAGCGCTTAAATATGCCGATTCAACAGCAGTGGCTGCCTAAAATGTTAGAATTTGATTATGAAATCCAATACCGGCAAGGCAAGGAAAATGTCGTTGCGGATGCCTTATCGCGTGTAGAGGGAGCTGAAGTCCTACACATGGCTTTGTCTATTCTCGACTGTGATTTGATGCAGCAAATCAAGGATGCATATGAGGGCGACACAACTATCCAGACAATTCTTATGTCTCTGAAACAGAACCCAACTGCACGCAGCCTCTTCTCTTGGTCACAAGGTGTGTTGCGTCGTCGAAGCAAGCTCGTGGTTCCAAATGATCCCGCATTGCATACTACGATCTTGGAACAGCTTCATGGTTCTAGCGGTTGAGGACACTCAAGCCACGAGGTAACTTGACAACTGATCAAAGGAATCTTTTATTGGAATGGCATGTCCAAGGATATTCAAACCTTTATTCGGAGTTGTCACGTGTGTCAAAGCTGTAAACACGAGACTGTTGCTTCTCCAGGATTATTGCAACCCCTTCCCATACTTGAGGCAGTATGGACTGATATATCGATGGATTTCATTACTGGTCTTCCTCTGTCTCACGGCAAGTCTGTCATCTTGGTTGTGGTGGATCGTCTTATTAAAACAGCTCATTTTGTCCCACCAAGTCATCCTTAAACGGCTTCTTTAATTGCTCAGGCCTTCCTGGATAACATTTTCAAGCTCCACGGATTCCCCGTTCAATTGTCAGTGACCGAGACTCGGTTTTTCTAAGTGAGTTTTGGACAGAGTTGTTCTCTTTACAGGGGGTTGCTTTGAGTCACTCATCCGCGTACCACCCTTAGAGTGACGTGTCAACCGTGGGCTAGAGACATATATCTGATGCATGTGCAGCGAGAGACCTCAGTTATGGAGTGGCTCCCTCTCGCCGAGTATTGGTACAATACATCTTTCCCTCTCGGCGTTGGCTGTCATTGCTTGTTCACTGGAGGATCGAGAGAAGATGTTGTTAGTTTTAAAGTTCTACTTACTCCGAGCTCAACATTGGATGAAACAGTTTGCTGATCAACGCCGAACAGAACGACACTTTGACATCGGTGATTGGGTTTATGTTAAGTTGCAGCCTTATCGACAACAGTTAGTGGTGACTCGGGCTAATCAAAAACTGTCTCCTAAGTACTACGGGACCTATGAGGTCATTGATCGTTGCAGCACCGTGGCTTACAAGCTTCGTCTGCCGGCTTCTTCTCAGATCCACCCCGTTTTCCATGTTTCTCAGTTGAAAATCCGTGTCAGCAATGTGATTGTTTCGACTGATCTTCCAGACATTACTGCTGACACTGTCCAAAAGGAACCAGAGGCTATTCTTGAGAGGTAGATGATGAAACGTCAAGGTAGAGCCACAACTAAGGTTCTTGTCAAATGGAAGGGGCAACCTGAAGACGAGGCGACTTGGGAGATTCTCTATGAGCTGCTCGAGTGATTTCCAAGCTTTCAACCTTGAGGTCAAGGTTGTTTAGGCGGGAAAGATGTGATACGAATGTCAAGTGGAATAGATAAGGGCACATGCGAGCAGCCACATCACCAATGGCTTCTTCACGCGTTTTCTTCTTCTGCGAATAAAAACAAACTTTCTTTTTTACTTTTGGCTCATTCCTTTTGTTAAAAAGTTGTACGACGTTTCTCTCTCTTTCTTCAGAGCTTTTCTGAGAAAGTTTGTACTGTCACCGAGATCTCCTGTTGATTTCTTGGCCGGAAACTTTATTTAGTGTGTTTTTAAGAACATTGGGTTATCTCGAATCTATCGTTACTGAAGTTATTTCTATTTCATATCAGCAATCGGAGAGCCTTTATCCACCGCCAGTCTGATTTTATCCAACCCCTCTTCAGGCTTATCGAAGAGAAAATAATCTTGAGAACCTTTCATATTGATTGTGCATGGGTTTCCATGCTCGTAACACCTTCTCATAAAAGCCATGTTATGATTCCAATGATTGCTGGAAACAGCGAAGAGATCGGCCGATGCATATACGAAAAATTCTGAAACATCTCTGAGTGCTTTACATGTCATCTATAATCTAAAGAGATATTTGATAGATCTCTTGCACAAACTTCGAACGATGCATTATTGGAGATCTATCGGAAAAAAAAAGTCTTGATTCACCCATATCTCTTTTCACAATAGACTATTTCGCGACAATATCGATGTAGTATATATAAATTTTTGTTTATTCTCTAGCTATTATACGATGCGATAAGTATCTAGACTGAGTTATCGTCATTGTATTTGAAGCCATCCTACGCAATATGATATTCGTTTTCTGAAAAGTGTATCATTATATTGAAATATTGCAAAGGATCTAACAGCATAAATATCATTATGTTGATTACTTTTTGAAGTTCCCTGCTTCTCTTCTCGATTCATTATATGCCTTTTGCTTGTTGTATTCTGCAGAAGTATCTTCACCAAAAACCACTAAACTGAAGCTTTGTCACCAAAAACCACTAAACCCACCAAATTAGAACTTCACCTTACCAAACTTATTAAAAAAAGGTCAAAGAAAAAATGACAATTTCAGCAAATACAAGATGAAATTAAGGAGAAATAAAACACAATAACTCTTTAAATACGAAAGAGTTAAAGACGAAAAGGAAAAGCATAGTGAAACCTTTAAATACAGCATAAAGCTTGTGATTCAGGAGAAATAAAACACGTAACTCTTTTAATTGTGATTTTACAGTTTCGAAATTGCTTGGTAAATCAAAATTTTATGCTGAGAAATTTTATGTTGAGGAACGATGGTACCTTTGATGAATTCGTCCCTAATAAAATGGCAATCAGTTTTCACATGCTTAGTTCTTTCATGAAAGACAGGATTAGCAGTAAGATGTATGGCAGCTTTGTTGTCGCAGAAAAAAAGAATAGGAGCCGTGAACTTGACACCAAGACACGTGAGGAGATCTTTCAACCAGAGAACCTCTTTAAGAGTAAATGCCATAGCACGATACTCAGCCTCTGCAGAATAGAGTGATACAGTTTTCTGCTTTATTGTTTTCCAGGAAATGGGTGAGCCTCCCAGTTGAATAAACCATCTTGTTAAAGATCTACGAGTAACAGGGAAACCAGCCCAGTCAGCATCACACCAGGTGACAAGAGATGGATCCGTGTGAGCTTTCAGTAGAATCCCCTGTCCTGGAGTGCATTTAAGATAACGTACAACACGAAGTGCTGCTGTCCAATGAGCTGATCTCGACTTGTGCATGAATTGAGACAAAACATGAATGGAGTAGGAAAGATCCGGTCGTGTATTAGCCAGATAAATAAGTTTCCTAACCAACCGACGATAAGGATGAGCATCATCAAGGTCTAGGCCTGGGATTTCGGGTATTCGGGTCAGTTTCGGGTAGGATCCGAGCGGTTCCGGTTCTTTCGGTTATAGGAAATATATACCCAATAGGTACTTACATATTTTCGGATCGGTTTCGGGTAGATTTTTATCGGTTCTGGATCGGATCGATTATACCTGTTTTAGATCCGAAAACAGTCGGATACATTTCGGTTTCGGTTATAATTTAACCATTCTTACCCGAAATAAAAAAAATACCTGAAAGTAACCAAATATCCGAAATAAAACCACAATATCCAAAGTTTCTTTAATGTGTGTATTGGTAGAAAAGTGGAAAAGTTCTTTTTGTTTTTCTTTTCTACAACTTGTTTGCTCCTCTCTCTTTTTTTTTCCTTTTGAAGAGATAAATCATGAATGGTTGGTGAAAACCAGAGAGGAATCCAACGGTGTTGTGGAGACCAGAGAGGAATCCAACGGTGTTGTGGAGTTGTTGTGTTATTTGCTAGTTGTATGATCTCTTAACCATTTTAATATTGGATTTGAGGTCTAAGTCTTGACCTTTTTACATACCTTAAATTGACTTTGTTCAACTTGAGAAATCCACACAGAAAAAGCTGAACTTTATGTGTTTGTTCTTGAGTTTGGTTCCTTTCTACAATTCATGCTGATAAAGCTTTTTCTTCTGGATTTTTTGTTGCAGTTTTTGCATCTAGTTGAATCTATACATTGATTAAGATATGGATAGCAATCGTAAAGCTCACCCGATTGAAAATATTCTGAAAAACCCTTCCACGAATGTGCTTCAGATTGTTTAGAGAGTGATGTAAACATCGAATCTGATGTAAACATCCAATCTGATGTAAACTTCCAATCTGATGTAAACATCCAATCAGAACCAGAGCCACCAACCGTATTGGAAGGTCCCATGACAAGGTCCAAGTCCAAGCAACTAAGAAGGAGATTCAATGCAGCTGTACAAGCCCACATCTACTCTTTGGAGCCTGAAGAACTCGGCTGGATTGATCCCAAAGAAGAGACCGAGCATGAGCAAACGCCAAAAGGACAAGTCCACCGTGTGAAGAACCTAGAAGTTACATCCGGAGAGCTATCACCTAATACTATCATCAAGAACCTAGCTGAAGACTTTGGACAAACCAAGATAAGTGAAGAAGAAGCTATCAAGATCAAGCATCAAGAGCTTCAAGACCAAAACAACTCGGAAGCTACTTCAAGCGGTCGTACTTACACCTTCAAGGAAGCTCACACGCTAATCCATTCAATCAATCAGCAAGGTAAGTCAGGTAAGGTTTATAATTGCTATACTGTGCTTGAGGTGAGTCCGGAGCTTCCAACACTTAGTTTTATTTCTCGTTTTTCTTTGTTTTAAGCATCCGAACTATAGTTTTCCATAAATGGCTCCATGTTGGACGCCTTGCAGTTTGTTTCTTTTCTTTACTTTAAACGTCCTGTTGTTTTGAGTCATTTTTGTTGTTTTAGAGTCGAACCCTAGAAGGTTCATGCTGCTGGACTATTTAATAAAGTCCCTTCATAGCTTTGTAGCCACCACTTTTTGCCTTGATTAATATATGAGTCAGCTTGCCCTAGAGTAAACCGAGAAGAGAATTCTCAAGCACTTGTTCTTGTTCTTGTTCGTGTGATTCGTTCAAGAGTAGGAGCTGCACTGTATCAAAGGAAGAGCCAACTCCTTTTTGTCGTGATTCAATCCACCATCGCATCCCATTCCATTGATCCAACACAAGAGAAGCGAACGCCATTATGTAGATCTTCACCATCGACCATCAACTAGCCAAGAGAAAGAGTGATCACCATCTCAAAGCTCCATCAATCTATCCTTCAGTATAAGAATACCACCGGTTCTTATATCAGTTTGGTATCAAAGCCGAAGTTCCCAATCTTCGGTTCCTTCTATCCCTTAACTCGTTTCTCTTGTTTCTTGCTGCATACGTTTGTTTAGCTTCTTGTTTGCATCATCTAAATCAAAAAAAAAAAAAAGGAATAGTTGTTTTCGTTTTGTTAGTTGTTGCATCATCTAAATCAAAAAAAAAATAGTTGTTTTTGTTTTGTTAGTTGTTGCATCCATAAGTCAAAAAAAAAAAAAACCATATAGATCATCCGTTTGTCATACTAGGTTGTTAGATCGGTTTGATTAACCTGTTAACCACTTGTTAGTCTTGCTAGTCTTGAATCCGAGCATCCTTTGTTGCATCCATAGTAGCCGCCAACTATTGCTTAGTTCCTTAGGTCAAATCGAGCATCCAAACCTTGCATTGCATATTTCCTTTTATGTCTTGACCACATCTGTTATTTCCTTTTGTGTTTGCATCGCATCTCATTCTTCCTTTCTAGTTTAAACCGCATAACTTTATAAAAAAAAAAGAGCATTGTTTCTTTTTTTTGTTTCGATTACTTTTGTCACACTTGGTATCTTTGATTTCTTTTTTTTTTTTTTGTTAAGTGACACACAAGAGAACGAAAACAATGGGAGCCAATGGACCATAGCCTGATGCCTTAGCTCAGATGATGGCTACCTTCCGGGAATAGATGCAAGCTCTTGGACACCAACTAGGAGCACGCATGGATCAACTTGAGCGACAGCCAAGGAGGCAACTCATCCGCAATGAGTTTGCAAGAAACAGAGACACTGATAGTGAAGCGACCGATGAGGATATGCCGAACTTGGAAGATGATCAGCTGGATCAAAACCAAGGCCAAAGAAGGAGGAGACAAGATCCTCTTCTCAACAACCGAGATAGAGAGGTAAACAATAGAGGCAAGAACCATGAGATTAAACTAAAACCTCCTACCTTTTCAGGTAAAGCCGATCCTGAAGCTTACATGGATTGGGAGCGACGCATGGAGTACATCTTTGAGTGCTATGGATACAATGAGCACAAGAAGGTTGCCATTGCCGCAGCTCAACTCACCGAGAATGTTTTGTCTTGGTGGGATAGAACACTTGCTTAAAGGAGGATCGAAAGGCAACGCTTCCAGGCTATCAACCGATGGAATGACATGAAGTACCTCCTACGCCAAAGGTATGTGCCTGAACACTATCATATAGACTTACAGAAACGTTTTCGTAAGTTGGCACAGGGAAATAGGTCAGTTGATGAGTACTTCGAAGAGTTTGAGAAGCTAATGAACTCATTGGAGCTGGAGGAATCCGAGGAAGCCTTGATGGCTCAATTTGTTGATGGTCTTCATGATCGGATTGCACGCAAGGTGGAACGAGCTCAGTATCGCAACTTACATGAGCTACTACATCTAGCGGTTCAAATAGAGAGTCAGATCAAGAAGAAGACATCTTACTCCAACCGCAACAAATCAAATCAACCATGGGCTTCAAGTAGCAACAAAGCTATGGACAAAGGCAAAACGGTTGATTATGATGCACGGACTAAAGACAAGGCTAAAGAAGTAGCCAAGACCAATCGTGCCGAACCAGGTAAGACCACTGCTCCTAATCAATCCCGTTCACGTGACGTTGTTTGCTTTAAGTGTCAAGGTAGAGGACATTATGCACGAGACTGTCCAAATCGGAGAGTGATGTTCATCACGGCCGATGGAGGTTACGAGTCTAAGGATGAAATGGAGGGAGGTGAGGAGAGTTCAGAAGAAGACATTGAGTATCCGGACACAGGAGAGATGCTTGTCACTAGGCGTGTGTTGCTAAACCACCCTGAAGATCAAGCACAACGAGAGAACCTATTCCACACTCGTTGCACCATCATTGATAAGGTGTGAAATCTTGTGATTGATGGAGGCTCTTGTGCTAATGTTGCTAGCAAGTTTATGGTAGACAGGTTAGGTCTTGAAAAGACCAAGCATCTGAGACCATACAAGCTTCAATGGCTCAACAACTCAACAGAACTCAAAGTCAATGAGCAAGTGATCGTCCCATTCAGTGTTGGCAAGTACAAGGATCAAGTCCTGTGTGATGTAGTGCCAATGCAAGCTGGACATTTGTTATTAGGGAGGCCATGGCAATTTGATAGATCCACACTTCATGATGGTCGTACAAACTATTACTCATTCACGCATGAGGATCGCAAATACAACTTAGCTCCACTAAATCCAGCCGAAGTTCATGAGCTTCAAAAGCGAATGAACAAAGAGTCCCAGGTAAGTAAGACTAGTCTCTACATCAATTCTAGTGGATTAAACCGTGTTATGAGTGCCCAAGGCACTATATTACTAATGATTTACAAAGAATGTTTAAGGACAGGAATTGAAGAACTAGAGTTACCAACCGAAGTTAGTGCCGTGCTCAACAAGTTCCAGGACATCTTTCCTGAAGACATACCACCAGGATTGCCACCAATCCGTGGGATAGAGCACCAGATTGATCTTGTACCAGGCTCCGCTTTGCCCAACAAACCCGCGTACAGAATGAATCCACAAGAGAACAAGGAGCTAGAGAAGCAAGTCCAAGAACTTATGGACAAATGATACATCCGAGAGAGTCTCAGCCCATGTGTCGTGCCAGTGCTTCTAGTGCCAAAGAAGGACGGTTCTTGGAGAATGTGTGTAGATTGCCGAGCAATCAACAACATCACCATCAAGTACCGACATCCAATTCCACGCTTAGACGACATGTTGGATGAGCTTAGTGGTTCCACAATCTTCTCTAAGATTGATCTCAAAAGTGGATATCACCAAGTAAGAATGCGAGAAGGAGATGAGTGGAAGACAGCCTTCAAAACCAAGCAAGGCTTGTATGAGTGGCTTGTAATGCCATTTGGTCTCACGAATGCACCCAGTACATTCATGCGACTCATGAACCAGGTTCTAAGATCGTTTATAAGCAAGTTTGTGGTAGTTTATTTTGATGATATACTCATATATAGCCGCAGCTTATCTGATCAC
The DNA here is from genome assembly GCA_010577795.1 of Isatis tinctoria. Taxonomy (NCBI): domain Eukaryota; kingdom Viridiplantae; phylum Streptophyta; class Magnoliopsida; order Brassicales; family Brassicaceae; genus Isatis; species Isatis tinctoria. The sequence continues at coordinate 16,705,342 of CM021249.1, read as the reverse complement.
CTTAAGCACTTAGAACTTGTTTTGAAAACGCTTCGGAAGGAAGTTCTATATGCCAACCTAAAGAAGTGCGTCTTTTGTACTGACCATTGTTGTTTTCTTAGGTTTTGTAGTGAGTAAACAGGGACTCCAAGTAGATGAAGAGAAGATCAAAGCGGTTCAAGAATGGCCAACACCAACCACCATTGGACATGTTAGGAGCTTCCACGGCTTGGCTAACTTCTATAGGAGGTTTGTGCCAGACTTCAGCACCGTGGCAGCACCACTCACAGCTGTGATTAAGAAGAATGCACCATTCTCTTGGGGACCAGCTCAAGATGCTGCTTTCAACACCTTGAAGGAACGCTTGACACACGCACCAGTCCTAGCCTTACCTAACTTTGAAGAGACGTTTGAAGTAGAATGTGATGCATCTGGTTTAGGCATTGGAGCTGTTCTACACCAAGAAAAGAGACCAGTAGCTTTCTTCAGTGAGAAACTAAGTGGAGCAACTTTAAACTACCCTACATACGATAAGGAGCTCTATGCATTGGTCCGAGCCTTAGAGACTTGGCAACACTATCTCTTGTCAAAGGAATTCATCATACACACGGACCATGAGACCTTGAAGCATCTAAGAGGCCAGACCAACCTCAAGAGGAGGCACGCAAAATGGCTACAATTCGTGGAGACATTCCCCTATGTAATCAAATACAAGAAGGGAAAAGATAATGTGGTTGCCGATGCTTTGTCAAGGAGACATCTACTGATTGCGACCATGGAAGCAAATGTTTTGGGATTTGAGCACATCAAGGAGCTATACAAGGATGATCCCGAGCTTGGAGAATGTTACAAGGAACACGGCAAAGGGAGTTTCTCTGCCTTTTATTTGCATGATGGTTTCTTGTTCAAGGATAAACGCTTGTGTATTCCACAGGGTTCCATGCGAGAATTGGTGCTGAGTGAAGCTCACAGAGGAGGACTTATGGGACATTTCGGAGTAGACAAGACCTTAGCTGTTGTAATGGAGCACTTTTATTAGCCTCACTTAAAGAAAGATGTGGAGAGATTTTGTGCTATATGCGTTCAATGCCACATGGCTAAGTCCAAATCTCATCCCCATGGTCTTTATATGCCTTTACCTATTCCTAATGCTCCTTGGGAGGATATTTCGATGGATTTTGTTTTAGGTCTGCCCAAGATTCAACACAAGGATTCTATCTTTGTTGTTGTTGATCGGTTTTCGAAGATGGCCCATTTCATTCCATGTGATAAGACCAATTATGCCACACAAACCGCAAACTTGTTCTTCAAATAAGTAGTGCGTTTGCATGGGATACCAAGGACCATTGTCTCTGACAGGGACACCAAGTTCTTGAGCCACTTCTGGAGAACCTTGTGGAGGAAGTTAGGAACCAAACTACTTTTCTCCACCACTTGTCATCCTCAAATGGATGGACAAACTGAAGTGGTAAACCGTACTCTATCCACTTTACTTAGAGCCACGCTTGGAAAGAACATGAATACTTGGCTAGATTGCATTACATTCATTGAGTTTGCATATAACAGGTCACGGCATTCAGCTACTAAGTTCTCACCTTTTGAGGTTGTTTATGGCACTAACCCTCTATCGCCAATAGACCTTGTTCCTATCCCTTTAGTTGATCAGGTTAGTCAAGATGGAGTCAAACGTGGGGAGCTCATCAAAAAGCTTCATGAAACGGCCAAAGCTAACATCGAGAAGAAGACTGAGGAGTACAAGCGCAATGCTGACAAAGGAAGGCGCCAACAAACGTTTGAACCAGGAGACTGGGTCTGGATGCATATGAGGCAAGAGAGGTTTCAAAATAAACGTACCTCAAAGCTAGCACCAAGAGGAGATGGCCCATTCAAGATCCTAGCCAAGATCAACGACAATGCCTACCATTTGGACCTGCCAGGTGAGTTTAACATTTCTCACACTTTTAGTGTTGCTGATCTATCTCCATATGATGCAGGAGATTCAGTTTTGAGGACAAAACCTCTTGAAGAGGGAGGAAATGATGTAAACATCGAATCTGATGTAAACATCCAATCTGATGTAAACATCCAATCTGATGTAAACATCCAATCAGAACCAGAGCCACCAACCGTATTGGAAGGTCCCATGACAAGGTCCAAGTCCAAGCAACTAATAAGGAGATTCAATGCAGCTGTACAAGCCCACATCTACTCTTTGGAGCCTGAAGAACTCGGCTGGATTGATCCCAAAGAAGAGACCGAGCATGAGCAAACGCCAAAAGGACAAGTCCACCGTGTGAAGAACCTAGAAGTTACATCCGGAGAGCTATCACCTAATACTATCATCAAGAACCTAGCTGAAGACTTTGGACAAATCAAGATAAGTGAAGAAGAAGCTATCAAGATCAAGCATCAAGAGCTTCAAGACCAAAACAACTCGGAAGCTACTTCAAGCGGTCGTACTTACACCTTCAAGGAAGCTCACACGCTAATCCATTCAATCAATCAGCAAGGTAAGTCAGGTAAGGTTTATAATTGCTATACTGTGCTTGCAGGTGAGTCCGGAGCTTCCAACACTTAGTTTTATTTCTCGTTTTTCTTTGTTTTAAGCATCCGAACTCTAGTTTTCCATAAATGGCTCCATGTTGGACGCCTTGCAGTTTGTTTCTTTTCTTTACTTTAAACGTCCTGTTGTTTTGAGTCATTTTTGTTGTTTTAGATTCAAATCCTAGAAGGTTCATGCTGCTGGACTATTTAATAAAGTCCCTTCACAGCTTTGTAGCCACCACTTTTTGCCTTGATTAATATATGAGTCAGTTTGCCCTAGAGTAAACCGAGAAGAGAATTCTCAAGCACTTGTTCTTGTTCTTGTTCGTGTGATTCGTTCAAGAGTAGGAGCTGCACCGTATCAAAGGAAGAGCCAACTCCTTTGTGTCGTGATTCAATCCACCATCACATCCCATTCCATTGATCCAACACAAGAGAAGCGAACGCCATTGTGTAGATCTTCACCATCGACCATCAACTAGCCAAGAGAAAGAGTGATCACCATCTCAAAGCTCCATCAATCTATCCTTCAGTATAAGAATACCACCGGTTCTTATATCAGAGAGAATTGCTTAAGGCTGTGGAAAGAAGAATTCAAAGAAGCAAGGTACATTTTTTTTAACATCTCGGTGAGGTTTAAGAAACAAAAACTGGAGATTCACGAAGCAGATTTCGCCAGGATAGAGGAGGAAGCAAGAGAAGCGAGGTTGAGGGTCGATGAAATGAAGGCGGAGCTGGCTGAGCTTGAAACAGAACGGTCGAGGATGGAAGAGATGGGATTTAAGGTTGATATTTGTTTCGGGTTATCGGAGAACCGATCGGATATCGGTTACGATCCGAAATCGATATGAGATCCACGGTTCTAAATATTTTTACCCATCGGGTAAATGTTATACAACCGAAATCGATCCAAACTTGCCCATCTCGGTTCGGTTCCAAATCGGGTATTCGGATCCGGTTTAAAATCCCAGGGCTTTTATCAAGAACCAAGCGATGATTTTGCTCCAAAGGAAACTCTACAGGTTTCGGAGCTAGAAGACCAGTGTCTTTGAGAATATCCAGGACATACTTCCGCTGATATAAGTACATACCCTGCGGACTGCGTGCAAGCTCAATACCGAGGAAATACTTAGAGATACTCAGATCCTTCATGTGAAAGCAGTTGCTGAGATATATCTTAAAACCAGTGATAACAGACGTTGTACTGCCAGATATAACCATATTGTCTACATAAACTAGAACATGTAGGCGAACAGTCTCGTTCCATCGTGAAGAGAGAGTAATCAAAATGAATTTGAGTAAAGCTATAGTCTAGTAAAGCATAACTCAATTTGGCGAACCAGCAGCGCGGAGCTTGGCGGAGGCCATAGAGAGATTTTCGGAGACGAAGCACCTGATTGGGAGCTGCTCCATGGAATCCCGGAGGTAATTTCATATACACTTCCTCCTTAAGCTCACCATGGAGGAAGGCGTTATGAACGTCCATTTGATGGACCTCCCAGTCGTAAGAAGCAGCGAGTTGCAGCTACCATAGTCATCTTAGTAACCGGAGCAAAGGTCTCGTCATAATCATCACCAGCAATATGTTTGTTACCGAGGACAACCAGACGGGCTTTATGTCTCTCCAAACTGCCATCTGTGTGAAACTTCAAATGAAAGACCCACTTACAGCCAATAGCTTTCTTGCCCTTAGGCAAAGTTGTAACATCCCATGTCTGAGTAAATTCAAGTGCATCGATCTCATGTCTAACAGCAAATCACCAGTTTTCATCTTCCATAGCTTCTCTGTAAGAGCGAGGTTCGGATCCGATGGTGATAGCTGCCAAAAACTGACAATGATTAACCGAAAACACAGCACAATCAATGTAATCAGTGATCTTATACAAAGCCTGAGATGATCCGCCTGATGTCGCATAAACTGTGTTCAACACATAATCAGTAAGTATCGTTGGCAAGGTGTGTACTCTGTCACTACGACGGAGCACAATCTCAGAGGAAACCGGAGCAACATCAGAGGAAGACGACAATTCCTTCTGTTCAGTATTCACAGCGTCTGAAGGGGCAGAGGAAGTGATCACTGTTAGAGAGGGTGAGTCGATAAGATCACTAGTAACTTCCGATGCGTGAGTTGTATTAGCAGGGGAAGGTGTAAGCAGCAATTGATCTAAGTGCTCAGGAGAATCAAGAGCTGAAGGTAATTCTGAAGACGTGATATGTTCTTCTAAATCATCATCGTCATCCGTAGAGCCTGGTAAACTCTGTTACGGAGGCAGAGGAATATCAGTTGGAGTCTGTTGCACAGAATCAGCGAAAGGGATTTTGGAATCGAAGAAGACAACATCTCGGGAGAAGAAAATTTTCTGTGTCTCAAGGTTGTAAACACGCCAGCCTTTCTTGCCATGTGGATATCCGAGAAAGATGCAACGAATGATTCTAATTATGTGCAAAACATAAACAACCAAAAACCCAAAGATGTTGAAGCGGTGGAGCTCGATCATACAACCGCTGAAAAGGAGTCATACCATTAAGTAATGCTGTTGGTGTTTGATTAATCAGGTAAACAGCTGTGAGAATACACTCACCCCAGAAGGTCAGAGGCAGAGAAGCCTGATCACAAGTCTGACATACTGAAGACTCTAAAACTTTATCACTAGATAAAACTGAAGGAGATAAAAAATCCAAAACTCTAGAGGAAGGTTGGCCTAAGCGATGGTGCCACACATCATGAGAAGCATGTTCCACATGTTGCATCGCGCCTGCGAACTCCATCCCTCGAAGAAAGTAAAGTCCACGTACTCCCTCAGCCACTCCAATCAGCGTCCTTGTAATGCGGTCCTGGATTAAGCACAACTTATCAGTAATCTGAAACACACTCTGGCGATCCCGATTTAGTTGAGATACAGAGATCAAATGACAGTGCAAGCCAGCAACATAGAGAACATTCTGAAATGAAAGCGTAGAACTCAGAACAATTGTCCCTTGTTGTGAAGCGTAACCAAATCTTCCATCAGGTAATTTCACAGGTATAGGCAGTGTAGCATGAATATTGAATAAAAAATCTAATGAACTAGTCATATGATTCGTGGCTCCAGAGTCAACTATCCAAGATTCCAAAGAAGACATACCAGAGAGTGACATCGACTCCTGTTGCTTTCTTTCATTCAGAAAAGAAACAAGACTCTGCCACTGATCATCATTAAGGCCCGTGAGACCAACACGATCCGCTTGTGTAATCATATTCCCTGAAGAATGTTGTAGCAGAGCTGGAGCCTGGACAGCATTGACACACGCCGTGTCAGTGATTTTCAGATGAGGTTGCGAGGAACTGGCTCCATGACCAGTACCGGAGTTCAGGCGACCACGCGGACGATCACCCCACCAGTCCGGATAGCCAAGAGTTTGGAAGCAGTTGGCGGCAAGATGTCATTTCTTTCCACAGCTTGAACAGGTCAACTTTGCCTTCTCCTCTTTAGAAAGAAATGGCCTAGATGATGTAGAATTTGTTCTGACTGCGAACGCAGCCACATCATTGTTGTCATTAAGCACTCTCGAGGTGTGTTTGGAGTCTTCATCCTGGAGCAGTGCAATGTAGGCGTCGTCAAGCGAAGGCAGAGGATCGCGAGACAACAGATTCGATTTAACTGAGCCATAAAGTGACTCATCAAGACCTTTTAGAAATTCATGAAGTCTGTTCTCTTCACGTTCTTTTTCCAACTCTACTCCAATTGGGCAAGCGCTGGTTTTGGACTTTCGAAACTCGGATAAGGAAGTCCATAGCTGCATCAGTTTGCCATAATATTCTTCAACATTAAGGCCTTGTTGTCGGCAAGTCGCAAGTTCAGCTTTGATCCGTTGAACTCGCTGTCCATTCTTCACAGAGTACCGGCGGCGAATGTGATCCCAGTACTCACTCGCAATTTCAATGGGAGAAAGATTTGTATGAACATTCTCCTCAATAGTAAGCTTCATCCAAGACAAAACCAATGATTGTTTGTCCACCAATCCTCCAAATCCTCTGAATCCTCGTCTGGTAACGAAATCGTACCGTCCATGAAACCGGATTTCTTTTGTGCCTTAAGAGCCATCTTCAGATTTGAAGACCACTCGTTGTAGTTGGGTCCAGTGAGCAGAGGTTTTGATATCACTTAGCCCGAATTGTCGCTTGAAGAGAGATCATAAGGTGAGATAGTACGCCTTTTGACCTCGACCTTAGATTTGGTTTCAGCATGACCCTTTGTGTGTGAGGTCATGCCATATCCTTCTTTGCCATCGTCGTTACCCATGTTTTAGAGATGAGCGATAAACAGAGATAAAAAAAAGATTGAGCAATAGAATCGTTACTGCTCTGATACCATGTCAAGAAACCAAAGTATGGGCAAAGGTTTTCTTGTATTCACTTCAAGGTCGAAGACCAACTTATATACTTACATACGGTTTAACCTAACGTCCCGACATTAAGGGAAGTTTACATATATCATAAGATACTAAGATATACACAAATAAGTAAATACGGATACACAAAGATATGAGTATATATCTGTAACATAATACACTATCCTATTATTTGGGTCTGAAAAGGCACGACGTGTTTTGTTTGGGTTGAAAAATGTTATTTTTCCTGTTTTTACTTCCTTCAATCAAATTGGGGGAAATCTCTAAAATAAAATTCTTTTGGTTTTGATCTGGAATTGGTATATAATTCATGTTGATTGCAAATTTTCATATTTTCCTCATGATTGCAATACATGTATTTGTAACCAATTTCTAGCTTGTGGTTTTGACTGAGGAGAGCATTCTCTATTTGTTCGCTACGATATCTCTTTAACACAAGATTGGTTTATTCTATGAATATTTTTTTTTTTGAAAAGAAACATTATTTGTTTTTTTTTTATTCTTTCATATGTTGTACTTGATGTAAACAAAAGACATGAATTGGCCTAATTTGCTAATATTGGCATAAAACAACACAGATGCATAAAATTTAGAAGTGACATATAATAACCAATATTATAAATTGTATGGAGATATTATCGTGAAGCTTAAGATATCTAAGGCTTTTGCACTAACAACAATCCTAAGTGAATTGTCTACCGGCGCCGTACATGGTCCATTCGAGGTTGTCCTTTCAAGATGTTGATGACTCTTGGGAATAAGAAAGTCGGTTAGAGACGACGGATCAAACCTGTATACTTACCTATAGTTTAAGAGAACATGCCAAAAACACTATTAAAAATTAAATGCAAAGTAGATAAAATATACTTGGAAGAGCGGCCAAATGATTTCTAAAATCTAAAAAACCACCAAACTTTAGATTTGGTATTATGAAACGATAATGTCTATTCTAGCTCAATACATACATAAGATTGTGTTTACCAAAGGGTTCAGGTTGTTTTGAAAGAAGACAAAGATTTCAATCAACGTGTGTACTTGTCCTAGAACAAAATTCGATGTAATAGCTATGCCAAAATTTTGTTGGTAATAAGTGGGTAGTGAAGAATCTTCACTGAAGATGAGAGAATAAGTAAAGGTAGCTTCGAGTAGCTACTTGTTGTTTAGAAAATCCAAAAAGAAACAATGAGAAGTGTGATGAAAAAGCGGTAACGCCAGGCTATGATCTCTTGACCCTTGGTTTCCATTTAGGGTTGGACGGTGAGTTGCAGCTTAGAAAGCTGCCATACAACCACGTGGATTACATGTAATTCCTCATTTTCCCACCTAAACTAATGTTTTTTTTTTTAAGTTTGTAAACTGCTGACCATATATATTTAAAATGAGTGGTAAATTAAAATTTATAAATTATTTTTTTAAAAAAAAATTATTTTAAATTTTGGATTAAAATATAATATCATTTAATAAAATAATAAATTTAGTTAAAATTATCATGTATATATATATTCCTACATACCTATATTATAAACTAATAACTATTGTGAGTAAAAAAATATAAACATAACCAAGATAATTTAGTAGAACATGATTCTATCTTCAAAATTTACCAGAAGAAATTTGTTTATTTAAAAAACTTAATTGTCCAAATATATATAGAAAACGGTAAAACCTAATTTTTAGTTTAATTAATTTATAAAAAAACTGAAAGCAAATGGTTTATCCGAATTACTATAAATAGTTTTAATTTCAATAGTTACTTCTAGTTTACGATTTGTTTTTGTTGGGAATGTAAAAATCATTTTTGATTCAATTCTGATATACTATCATAATTTTAAGAAACAAAAAACTTTTGAATATTTATTACTTTTAAAAGAAGCTTATTCGATCAATTATTCATAGAAAAATTCAGTCAACTTTTATGGCCAATGAATTATGCTATCTAATTAGATATGGTACACATACTGGATTCGATTCATCAAGTTTGTCACCAATAGGATCAAACACCTTATCATTCTCCCCGTGAATTCAAAGCAGACCGTAAGGGACTTGATGTTTAAGATAGTTGGATTAATGTTATTCCCAAGAGAATAATGACGACTCAAATCTTTTCCAGAGAGATTGGTTTATACTATATATTTCCCTTAGGACTAGGTGAATATCCTACTCATCAGTTTCATGATCTGGAATGTGTAATTTCTAATCATGGGATCAAAATTGAAGCTTATTACTTCACTAGATAGACATATATTTAAAAGACTATGGGGATGTCTTGAGAAACAGAAAATATTGTATATGTGCACTGGACAGTAACACGAGGAGGGGTTGTTGCTTTCTATTTTGTAGCATGTGCATTCCAATCAGGGCCGGCTTACATAGGGGGGCGGGGAGGGCGACGGCCAGGGGTCCCGTCATATCAGGGGTCCAGATTTTCAAAAAAAAAAAAAAAATTTAAAAAAAAATCAATTTTAATAACCAAAAAGTTTAGATATACTATATAATAACTAAATTTATATATTTTTCATAACTAAATATATGAAAAAATTAATATAAAATATAGCCCTCGGCGTTCGGTTTTTCGGTTCGGTTCGGTTCGGTTTTTTCGGTTTTCGGTTTTTTCGGTTAAGAGATTTAGTAACCGTTCGGTTAATCATAAAATTCGGTTCGGTTTCGGTTCGGTTTTTTCGGTTTTCGGTTTTTTCGGTTATAGAGATTTAGTAACCGTTCGGTTAATCATAAAATTTGGTTCGGTTTCGGTTCGGTTTCGGTTCGGTTATTTCGGTTTTCGGTTCCGGTTTTTCTTATATTTTTTTGGATAATTTTGGATAAAAAACCGGATAACATCGGATAATATCAGATAATTCGGATAATTTCGGATATTTTGGATAAAAATATTTGGATAATTTTGGATAATTCGGTTTTTTACTAATATTTGGTTAATTTTAATTATTTAGTTATTTTAAATATAAATATAAATAATATTTTTAAGTATATGGATCGTATTTCGGATATTCGGTTATCCGTTCGGTTATCCATTCGGTTTCGGTTCGGTTCGGTTTCGGTTCGGTTATTTCGGTTGTCTCAATTCAGTATCCAATAGGTGTTTCATAATATTCGGTTCGGTTTCGGTTTCGGTTATTTCGGTTCGGTTTCGGTTCGGTTTTCGGTTTTCGGTTAAAAGGCCCAGCGCTAATAAAATATATGAAATAGTAATATAAATTTTTTATATCAGAATATATTTTTTAAAACAAAAAAAACTATAAATAGTTATTAAAAACTCAAAAAAAAAAAAATTTTGCCCAAGGGCCCTTAGAAACCTTGAGCCGGCGCTGATTCCAATAAATGGTAAACATGAGATTTCTCGGAAGCTTTTTCCGGAGACGTTAGCCCATCCTCAAAATTGTCTAGATAGTCTTTGTGTTGCAAATGCGGTGAAAGCGATTGCATATGTGTGCAAAGAGCTAACATATGGAAAGATGGTTGTTTTCTTGATGTTTTAACAAATGGTAAGTAGGACATTTTCAGTTGCTGTTACCCCAGTCATTGAACTGCCTAAATAGTTTTCATTTATGCGTACGTAATGAAAATTTGATTGCTATTGTGAAATGTGCAATGCAAATCGCGGAAGGATGCAGAATTTGCTGAGTTCTCCCAAGTGAAAGAAATCCGAGAAAAAGACAGCTTCTTTCTTGGAGGAGTGACACCTAAGAAGCAAGTAAGTCCACAAAAGAGCTTTTGGCTGAGTTTTTCCATGCACATTAGCCTGCTAAAGGCTTGATGAATATTATTTTATGTATCAAATCGTAATGAACTTACTACATACATAAGCAGTCAAGTTACATATGTTAAGCACGAAGAAATTTTTTTATAGTGAACTATTATATTAAAATTGACCGCATTTTTCAGCTTCACACTTCAAATTGGATATTTCTAAGAAAGCTGTACATATTGATTACTGTTTTCTTAATTATTAAGTAGTGAAATAACCATTATTTCTCCTAGTTTTGACTAGTTGTTGTTTTAGAAAAATGCACACAAATATTTTTAATTCGTTAGTTTTTTAAAACAAAAATATCATTACCTATATATTTAAACACAATTCAAATAATATAATATTCTACAGAATACAAATGGTTATAACTCATTAAAAATTATTAAATTTTTGCATTAAAATTTAAAAACGTCAACTAATTTAAAACAAAAAAAAATACGACGGTTAATCGTACATAATATATTAGCATACGTTAAACTGAAGACAGTACATACATTTATTATCTAATGTAATATGTTAGCATAATATATATATCGCCGCTTTTCTTCCTTTGTAGGAAACCAGTTAAAGAATAAAAGCCTTGATGGAGTAAACTGGCATTCGCAATGCCACGTGGTTTGTTGCTACAAGTCGCACAACCTGAGGATTCGAGAAAAATGACCAACATGTGTAGCACCGAAAAAGAGTGACGAGTGACGATTCACGATCCGACGATATCTCCAACTTTATGATTATCCCATGATTTAGGTTAAGTAAATATTACTCGAGATTTGGAACAATAACTAAATGTTATTCCGACGACAAATAAAAAAAAAGCAAATGTTATTACAAATTTAGTATAACCGAAAATTCTATTAATTTTCCATATATAGAAAGTGATTAAAAACTGTTATTATGTATATAGTATAATTTAGTCAGTAATAACGAATGATTGTAATAAATCAAAAGAAATATTTAAAATATTTTTTTAAAGTGTATATTCATAGAATTATTATATATAGACACATATAAATTTGTTGTAAGAATAATATAAATGATGGTGTCTTGCCATGAGTTTTATTATACGTGGATGATCTTATTGTCTTTGTAAATACTTAAGTTTTCATCAAACACATATGAAGAGAGACTATATGTTGTGCGATGTTTGAAAGAGACATACAAACTGAGAAAAACAAAATTATTTCAGACGGATTCTGAGTTACTAGTTTTTCTATAATTCGTCGGTTATTTGCGGTCAATTCATTAACGGCAGTTGTAGATTAGATCTGAAAATCTTGTTTGAGGCTAAATATGAACGATTTCAACTACTTTTATTTTTAAAATAATAAAATTAATTTGTGATTAGTAAAATTATTTATATTTATACTACTTCAAACAGTATAATAATTTAAGATATATACTATTTGTTGGTCAATTATTTAATATATTTGATATAAAAAATCAAATATTTTATAACACTGATCACAAATCACTTATAAATGTTGTGTGTACAGGCCATTTACTTTATTGAGAGTCTGAGACTCCTTTCCGGTTCTGTGCAGATTGTATCAGATCTGTTATTTTGTATAACAGTTTATACGGGACCAAAAAAAAACTAAGATGGTTTGTTTCGATAGAAGTAAAAGTATAGATTGGCTTCTAAAATCAAAATTTAAAGTTACGAAATTTTTAACTTTCAACTCCATCGTAAAGCTTCGGTTGACGCATTTAGCGTTAAATTTGCAGTCGCATTATCTTCTAATTTATCATGTTTTAGCTTTCTGCATTTTTAAGTTTTATGGCGGATTAAGATTAGCAAAAAAAGATTTGAACATGTGAGAATATATCCCACATTGGAAGTTGGGAGGGACATTGACTAATATATAAGGGACTTGGGCCAATCCACTCATTGCCAATTGGTTTTGAGTTGGAAGTCCAGGAAACTTAACATGGTATCAGAGCCCGAACACACGCTCTCCCACCCGAACCGATCCGGCCATTGAAAGAGGCCCGATTAAAATTGACCCGAAATTGATCCCATAATGGGATATTGTCGAGACTAATGGCTAGACGGGCCATTGTCTCGAGGGGGAGTGTGAGAATATATCCCACATTGGAAATTCGGAGGGACATTGACTAATATATAAGGGACTTGGGCCAATCCACTCATTGCCAATTGGTTTTGAGTTGGAAGTCCAGGAAACTTAACAGAACAAAATATATCTGACTTAAGAGTTCTTCAAATCAATTTGTAATATCAAATTTCGATCAGTGACTCAAGAGTATGTTCAAAATTCAAAAACAGGATGCGTTTATGAAAACCGAAGGCGTCTCCACGTGGACAACAATTTAACACCTGAGCTTAACACGTGAATGCATTACCAAGCCGACACGTGTCCACTCTTCCTCGTAAGCTCTCACTTTCAAAGTTCAGTCTCTCTCTCTCTCTCCCCCTCGTCTCCATGTATATAAAGCGGTGCTCACTAGTCCACGGAGACGATGTTGAGAAAATCCTTTCGTCGACATTACTGGAGCACACTTCTTCGATGACCGAAATCTACAGAGCACTTTCCACCGCACGAAGAGACGACGTTTCGCCGACTAAATGCCGTGAGCGCCGTCGACGGAGAATCGAGATGCGGAGGCAAGCGACGGTTTTCGGCGATGCTAGTTCGTCGTCACAGTCTAAGAATCGAGATCGGACGGAGCAAGAGAGTATTGATTACTCAAGCTTCCTTCCACTGAGAAAACAAGCTCGGAGGACGACGACGACGACGGAGATCGGAGGTCTCCCGGCTGATATTGGTGGTTTCTTCCAGTCTCCGAGTTCCTCTCACAAGAAATCGGAAACTTTTGTGTGGAAGGGACAAGTAGCTGACGATGAGCCCATGTACGGAATAGTTTCGGTCATGGGAAGATCACGTAAGATGGAAGATACGGTAACTGTTAAACCGAGCTTGTGTAAACCGGAGATTAACCGGCAAAAACCGGTTCATTTCTTCGCTGTTTACGACGGCCATGGCGGTCCTCAGGTAAACCAATGAAAAAACAATTTCCGATGCTAACTAACCGCTTGAAAAAACAATGAAGAATTATTTCACCAAGGGTGTTTTGGTCATTTTAACAGGTGTCAACATTGTGCAGCACGACGATGCACACGTTAGTTAAGGAGGAGCTGGAGCAATCAGAGTGCAAGGTTGGAGAGGAGGAGGAAGGAGTGAACGAAAACGACGACGTCGTCGTGGAGAAGATTTGGCGGGGAGTGATGAAGAGGAGTTACGAGAGAATGGATGAGCTGGCAACGAGCACGTGCGTTCATGGGGCTACTGTGTCGCTTTGCAGCTGCGACCCGAGGGAAGCTGCGATTTCGGGTTCCACTGCGGTTGCGGCGGTTGTGACGCAAGAGCACATAGTCGTAGCCAATACTGGTGACTCACGTGCGGTGTTGTGTCGAAATGGAGTGGCTATTCCTCTGAGTAATGATCATAAGGTGGTTTTTTCGAAATTATCAAATGCTTGGTTTGGTTAAGTTGTGTAGTAGCACTAGTATACCACTACTCTGTTTCAGCTCATAGCAGAGTTTTTGAGAACGTTGGAGTCACTGGTTGAAGTTGTGAAGTTGGGTTTTTGTGCAGCCGGATAGACCAGACGAGCGTGCGAGGATTGAAGCGGCTGGTGGTCGAGTTTTAGTAGTGGACGGAGCTAGAGTTGAAGGGATTCTAGCCACGTCGAGGGCGATTGGTAACTATACTCTCTTTCACAAAGAGTGTTATTCTCTCTTTTTTTTTTTCACCATACATCCATATTAAGAAAGATATTAATTTTTTTTACCATACATTTTATAAATACACTGTTTCTTAAAATTAATATAATAATATCTAAACTGAATTTTCACTAAAAAAAAATTAACTGAAAATACAAAAGGTCACTTTTGGAAAAACAGATCTGTGTATCTTTTAATTCTCAGGTTTTGGTAAAAAAATTTGTAAAGCTGTGAAACCTGAGTTTTAAGTTGGTAAGGAGCAAGTGGGGTGTTCGTTTTAACTAACGTAATAATGATTGAGGATGCAAGTTGTTACGTATCTAGAGAAATAAAATCAGAAGAATTTGACATACTTACAAAAGTTTCCACTATTCAAAAAGTTTTATGTTTTCAGAATAAAGATCAGGTTTTATATATAGCAAGATGGTTCTAACGATGAGCTTGCACTCCATGTGGGCAGGGGATAGGTATCTAAAACCAATGGTAACATGGGAACCAGAAGTAACCTTCATTGGAAGGGAATCTGGAGATGAGTGCTTAATATTAGCGAGCGATGGGCTTTGGGACGTGCTCTCAAGTCAGCTAGCTTGCGACATAGCTAGGTTTTGTCTCTGTGAAGATGCTCCCTCGGGCCTTGATTTGAACACAACGGCTCAAGAAGACGACAGTGGAGGAGTAGGATCATCAGAACAGAATCCTTCGAGGAGCGTGTTGGCTGCAACGTTGCTTACGCGGTTGGCTTTGGGTCGTCAAAGCAGTGACAATATAAGTGTGATTGTCATTGATCTCAAGAATAGCTCTGAGTAGGACCAGTTTCAGATCGGTTTTTCGGTGGGTTAATGCCAAGGAATAAGAAATCATGATACAGCGATGAGCCTTGATTAGTTCAAGGGGTTTAATCTGCGCTTGTCTCTTTGTTTTGCTGTGAATTGGGGTTACGAAAACATTAACAACGGCGAATGTGAAAAAGTGAGTGGTTTGGACTTTGGGCCTGCATGGGCTTAAGGTTATACGGTGGTTTTAGCAATAAAAAAATAGGAGTTTTAACTTTGAAAAAATGCGATGTTCCCTAGTTATGTTTGCTTTGTTTTTGTGTGACCGTTTTGAAGTTATAAGTTAACTAGTTGGCGTGTGTGTACTTAATGGACGTAATAAGAATGTAGTACTCTGGGTTGGTCGGTTAAGTTCATTTGACGTCTGTCTAGACATTGGCGTCGATGTGTTTGTTTAGTTTCTTAAAAGATACTGTATTAGAACTAACTATTCTTTTCACTGGTTCAAAAATTTAGGTTTAGAAATTTGAACCAAACGAAACATCAAAACGCTACTCTATAGGATAAACAAAACATCAAAACGCTACACAATAGGAATACAATTCGAACAAGCCTGACGAGTACCAAGAATTGGCTTTGAAGTTAAAAAGCGTGAGTTGGAGAATGTTCATAAGAAACATTCTCTTTTCTTTTTTGTTCTTTTCTTTTTTGGGTCATTTTCTGAACCGAGAATCGTCTCAGTGTTTGTGTCGCACTTTTCTTTGAATCGTAATTGTGTTTGTGGGCCTTGTAGCTTTTCTCTACGTCTTGTTTCATTTCAAGAGTCTTGGACCACAGAAAAAAGTAAGAATCAGGAAAGAATCAAGAATCTTGTTTGTTTCTTCTGTAATTAATTTGTTTAATTTCGTACTTGAAAAATGAGTAAAGCAGGTAATAAACTCAAACGACGAATTCGAAACATCGACTACTTTTTCCCTCCCTACTTAACCTTCCTGGTTTAGTTCCTTTTACCCCAAATTATTAATCCTTCCGTTCCGCTATGTTAGAAGTTTTTGACTTTTCACACATTTTAAAAACAAAATTAAAATATCAAATATAACCTCATTAAAGTATTATTATTTTATTTGAGTTGAAAACTGTTTTTGTAATTAGCTTTAATTATTATGGGTAGAATAGGAAAGTAGGTGAAAAATTGTATTGAAAACACAAAACTTTCATCTTTGTGAAACAAATTAAAAACTCAGAAAATCTATATTAGTGGAACGGAGGGAGTAGTTACGTAAAAGTTGGTTATTTTCTTAACCATCTGGTTTTTATTAGCCTGGAATTTTAGCAGGTGCCTTACCTGAATGTCTGAAATTAACAACTAAAGCAATAGATTGTCAAGAAAATTCCAACTTATCGTTTTATGGTGTAATTAGCTACCTAACGAGACATATAGTTAACCTAAATCACAATTTGGCTAAGATTTTTGAGGATGTAACTTTAGATCAAAATCTAAACATAATTATGTGTAACTACTTCTGATCTCACCTCCCACATATTTTAGCACTTTAATTGGTGGTTGTTGATAGATACTCATAAATTGTTAGAGCACGGATGAAGGTGGGTATCTCACTAATTAAAATAAATAAAAAAATAGAAGATATTGAAGTGAGAGAAGGTGATAGTTTCTCATTTGAAAAGCTATTAGAAACCCGCCAGAACCTCATGTGCAATTTGTAAATTTTTCATTGGTTCATTTTTTTGATTTAATTATGAGAATTAATTTTAATAAAACTATTATTTTTATATTGCTGAGATACTTTTGGAAGCATACCCACCGATAATATTGCTCTTACATGTTCTGATTTTTTATTGTGTCACACTTATTACTACAGTAGTCTGTAGTTCTTAATTCGCTCTTACCATTCTTTTCCTTAAATAAACAAGACGTTTGATTTAAAGTAAATTTTGTAATTGCCAATAATATTTTAATATATGTAGCATATATATACAATATGCTTAATTATGTCTATTCTAACTAATCTCACGCAAGTAGTATAACCATTCCAACTTCCAAGAGACCATAATTTTTGCTAAACAAATCATCGGGAACATTCAAAAGTTAACAATATATATCCAAGGCATGATTTACAAAAGTTCATTTCATAAGTCAATATTCCTGAAGTAAGGTTTCACGTTAAGTCACATTTAAAATCTAAGTAGGATTTACTCATACATCATTAACTCAGATCTTTCATAGCAACATTTTAAACACGTTTTGTTTTTTTTAGCAACGTTTTTAAACACGTTTAGTGGTAGATAATAAGACTTACGAGTATACGAAACGTACTCTAAAATTTCATTAATCCACATTAAAATCTTTGAACAAAGTATATACTATCCAAATCATCTACAAACTCATTTATGTGCACTCATTACATTAATCATCCGAACAAACAATGCAACAAAATCACGGTGCTAGTTTCTTATTAGTACGTATAGTATTCTCAAGAAATTAGTATATTCTACAAGAAATTAAAGACTCGCTTTAATCCTCCTTCATATCGTCTTTCAACATACAGTTTTTCTTTTTCTTTTTCTTTATTTTGTGCAAACAGATACGATTCCTTTTATCTTTCTATTTTCTCTTTTGTATTTTTGTTTTCTTGCCAATTAAACAATTAAATTAAGAAAATACTTCCTGTTTGGTGATCCAGTCTAGAAGAGCAGCAGTGTTTATTTATGATCTATCTTCTACATGAATGGTAAATATCTAAAGAAGCTAATGTTGTAGTTGCAAATGGTCTTTAAGTTTATGTAAGCAAATGGATTAAAACAAGTCATGTGGTAATGATAGCGTTTTCTCTTTCCATCCCAAGTTCCACACTGAGTTACAAATACTTCAGAAGTCATCTTCTATAGCTTATTCCAATAGTAAAAGGAATGAGCACTCAAGTTCTTTCTCGAAACATTGTGTAGTTGTTAACTAAAGTCGTGAAATTTGCTTGTAGTGGAATACAAAAATTAGTCATCTCTAAGAATAATAGTAGGTAAAAAAAAATATCAACGACAGTTGGTCGGACCCATAGTCCATTTAAAAAAAAAAACTACGGTTCATTTGGTCTATTATGATCAGATTTTTAAAAATGCCATTTTCATTGTTGAGTTATTTGATTAGACAAATCAAAAGATTTTCTTAATAACTATTAAACCTTATGGCCCTATCATCCTCAGTGTCAGTGACCCATGTGAAATCAAATTATGTTGTTTAATTATACGTTCTCATTATATAGGATAAGTTCGATATAGCACATTAGCACCAATGACAATAATACATATGTAAGTAAATCACTAAATTAATGTTGATAAAAATTAGTTTAGTAAAAGGTCACAGAGTGTCAAAGTGTCAACCGTCAAACATTAATAATAGTCTTTGCGTGATGTAATTAAAAAAAAACGTAAAAAAAAAAAACAAATCATTAAATGTAAGAAAAAGTCATTAACTACTGTGTGACCACAATTTTTTTTTTTTTTTGTAACAGCTCATCTTTTTTTTTAGTTGAGAGAAATTAAACAGAAAAAATCCATAAATTTCTTTCAGTCTTTGTGGTTCCGTTTTGACCACTCAAATTTCTATGCCGTCACGATTAATCTCCTCGCCGACGCCGGTGAATCAACCGTCGTCGACTCACCATGAAAGGACCATCCGCATCTTCTCGTCGCTTACGGCCGCTGGTGCCGGCTTCTCTCTCTTCATCACTCTCTCCGTCTGCTTCTGCAGATTCAACCGCAAACGCCGATCCTCTGCGGCGGTAGACTCTTCCTCTTCACCGGCAAAGAAACCGCCGCTTCAGGAGTTCTCTTACTCAACTCTCCGGAGAGCCACTGACTCTTTCTCGCCGGAAAATAAGCTAGGCCAAGGCGGATTCGGCTCCGTCTTCCGTGGGAACTTACCTCAACAGTCCGGTGGGAATGTAGCCGTAAAGGTGATGGATTCAGGTTCTCTCCAAGGAGAGAGAGAGTTTCAGAACGAGATCTTCTTCGCCGGTAAGCTTGATTCTCCTCACGTGGTTTCCGTTATCGGATTCTCTCACGACCGTAAACGAAAACGACGCCGTTTGGTTCTCGTTTACGAGCTCATGGAGAACGGAAATCTCCAGGACGCGCTTCTCCACCGTAAGTCCCCTGAGCTCATGGAGTGGAGTCGACGGTTTCTCGTCGCGGTTGATGTCGCGAAAGGGATTGAGCATCTCCACAGCTTGGATCCGCCTGTGATTCACGGCGATTTGAAACCGAGCAATATACTGTTGGATCGTGTCTTCTCTGCTAAAGTCTCCGACTTTGGCCTCGCGAGGTTGAAGTCTGATCAAGTGCTGGTCACTGTGGGTTCAGGGAATGATGGAGTTAGATTAGAGAGTAATGGGTCTGTAGTGGAAGATGTAGAGAGTGTGGTAAGTAACACTACTGGATCTGTGATTGCTTCGCCGGAGACGGTGCAGGTACCTTTGACATCGCCGGAGACGACGACGACGAGTGTCTCTCTTTCTCCAGGAATTGGGGAGAAAGTTAGTGACTTGGAGGTTGGTAATGTGGTGAAGAGAAATGGGAAAGAGATGGAGGACAAAGATTGGTGGTGGAAGCAAGAAGGCGATGTTGGTGGAGGGGAAGTGAAGGATTATGTGATGCAGTGGATTGGCTCAGAGGTGAAGAAGGAGAGACCGAGTAGCGAGTGGGTTGCTGAGACCGCGGAAGCATCTTCTTTGTCAGGGAAGAAGGTTGAGAAGATGAAGAGTAGCAAGAAACTAGAATGGTGGCTTTCATTAGATGAGGAGGATAAGAAGAAGAAGAAGAAGAAGAAGCGGATGATGGTGAGAGAATGGTGGAAGGATGAGTATCGAAGAGAGTTAGCTAAGAGAATGAAGAAGAAGAAGAAAAGTTTGGAGTCGGACTTTTACAGTGATGATGTGAGTAGCAACGTGGATGAAGATATGTACAGGAAGAAAAGAAGAGGAAGTAGCAGTCACAGTATAAGTAGTAGCATAGATTGGTGGTTAGATGGGTTTAGCGGTGAAGCACGGCGCAAAAACAGTGCCAAAAGCTGCGGAGTGAGTAGCACGCCGAGTATGAGAGGGACCATGTGTTACGTTGCGCCCGAGTGTTGTGGTAATAATGTAGATGATCTGTCTGAAAAGTGTGATGTGTATAGCTACGGAGTTGTGTTGTTAGTCCTGGTTTCAGGACGGCGTCCGCTGGAAATGACCGGACCAGCGTCTGAGATCATACAGCGTGCGAACCTCATGTCGTGGGCACGGAAGCTTGCGAGAAGAGGGAGACTGGGTGATCTGGTTGATGAAAAGCTGCAGTCTTTGGACCAAGAACAAGCGGTTTTGTGCATCAAGGTGGCTCTTCAGTGTCTGCAGAAATCACCGGTTTCACGACCTTCCATGAAAGATGTTTTAGGGCTGCTTACAGGAGCGATGAGCCCACCGGAGTTGCCAACAGAATTCTCACCGTCACCACAGTCTCGATTCCCATTCAAGACACGAAGGAAGCAGCGTCGATGAAGCGATTTATTTTCTGGTGGTAAGAGTTTTTGTAGATATATGTAATGTGGTTTTAGCGTGTTGACATGAAGTATAAAAGAGGAGAACCTTTTGCAGGTTCTATTTATTGATTTAGAACATTTGTTTGATATCTTGTTTCTGTAGTTACATGTCGGCGATGTGTTGCCTGACTGGCTGACTAAACACAAATTAAACGAACAGGATGTTGTAGAAAAACTAATGGTATCACAAGAAGATCTTGGACTTGTATCTTTCTTTCTGGTCTTTCAAGATATCAGTGAACTTCCAAGAAACATCACATAAACAACATCTTGTGGTACTAATTGCGACTTATCCACGTTGCTCCTCATGTCTGCCCAAACAGGATTCACCATCCAATCATCTTCCCTATCAATAGATGAAAACAGAGCACCCCTCGCATCCGAGATTGGCTGTGACTGTGAGACAAGGATTCTGATTTCATGCACCCCTCAGCACCCATCCCTTCTTGCGGAAAGAATATATCCAACAAAAATACAATGTCAACTCCGTGCACCAAATTTATTGCTATTATCACGAGCTCGTAGATGCGTATAACAAGAATGACCAAAAGATGCATAGTTGTTCATAACTCAGTTTCTCTCCACATAGAATTTCAGAAGGCCAATCAGCACACACTATCACCAGATCTGTACCATGAAGATAATAAAATATAGTATTATTTTTCATCATTTAACGACCAAAAAATTGAATCTTGGATCACATTGGCAACACACAGTTTGGCTTTGTCATCACATTCCACTGAAAATCTTAGAACTTGAAAGATTAAAGATCAACTTATCTTTATTGATTTAGAAAATTTCTCAAAAACTAAATCTCTCTCAATTCTCTTGTAGAACACCTCTCCACATAGAGCTTCTTATATAGAGGTCTAGACAACTCCTAAACCCTCTAAGATTAGGAAACACAAACTTTTCCTTTTCTCTATTCTATCTCTAGATACATCTTTATCCTAAGATAGAATGTTTCCTTTTTCTTTGGAATTATCTAACATTCTCCCCCTTAATTCCAACTTGAATTTTATGAAGATTGATGATCTGAACTCCAACTAGACTTCTCATTTCGTTGAACTTGATCCTTGCCAATGGTTTAGTGAGAATGTCTGCTTTCTGCTCCACTCCCGGTACATGCTCAACTTCAATCTGATTGTTCTCCACACATTCTCGGATGAAGTGATACTTGGAGAGTATGTGCTTACTCCTTCCATGAAAAACCGGATTCTTAGTGAGTGCAATGGCCGATTTGTTGTCTATTCTTAGTACAGCTTTCTCTTCTGAACCAAGAATCTCACGTAGCAACTCCTTAAGCCATATGGCTTGTTTCGCGGCTTCTGTTGCTGCCATGAATTCTGCTTCACATGACGACAGTGCTACCGTGGGTTGCTTTTGTGATGTCCATGTGATTGGTGATGAGGCCAGATAGAAGATGTGCCCTGACGTGCTTCTTCCATCATCAACATCAATGTTATGACTGCTGTCACTATATCCAATCACTTACTCGATCCATCTCGCTTAAAACTTAGTCCCAAGTTAGTTGTTCCCTTCACATACCTTAGGATCTGTTTTAGCGCTTGACCATGTGATGTTCTCGGGCTTTGCATATATCTGCTAAGAACGCCAACAGCATACGCCAAGTCTGGCCTTGTGTGTAGCAAGTACCTCAGACATCCTATGGTTCTTCTGTAGGCTGTTGCGTCTATCTCAGGTTCTTTCTCTGCTTTTGAGATGTCAATTTTCGACTCCATTGGTGTCTGAGTCGGATTACACCCGTCCATGTTGCTGTTAACAAGAATTCCTTGAGCATATCCTTCCTGTTTGATTTGGATTCCCTCTGCTCCTTGAATTACTTCAATACCAAGGTAATAGGTTAATTTACCGAGGTCTGACATCTCAAACTCGTTCTCTTGAACTGATCGATGATCATCCGTGAGGTTCCAGTTACGAATAGGTCATCTACGTATATTGCAACAATCAGAAACTCCTTCTCGTTCCTTTTAAGATATACCGAAGGTTCTTTCACGCATCTTCTGAATCCCATCTGTTTCAGAGCGTGATCGGGCTTTATATTCCAAGCTCGAGCTTGACGCAAACCGTATAGAGCTTTATTAAGCTTATATACTTTGGTCTCTTCTCCTTTCTTCTCAAAGCCTTCGGGTTGGGTGACATAGACTTCCTCATTCAAATCACCGTTTAAGAATGAGGTTTTCACGTCCAAGTGATGTATCTCCCACCCGCTTGTTGCTGCAAGGGCTATTAACAATCGTATAGTTTCGATCCGAGCCACTGGTGCGAATGCTTCTTCGAAATCTATCCCCTGTTGCTGTACGTAACCTTTTGCCACAAGTCTCGCTTTGTATTTGTTGACTGAGCCATCTGCGTGCCTTTTGATCTTAAAGATCCACTTCAAGCCAATGGGTTTTACTCCATGTGGCTTGTCAACGAGCTTCCAAGTCTTGTTCTTAATGATAGAATCAAGCTCGGCTTTCATGGCTTCCACCCATTCTTGTAAGCTCATTGCTTCGAGTACAGTCTCTGGTTCTCCATCTATTGTAAGCAAGAGTTTCTCACTTTCAAACTCGGCCAGCAAAATGTAATCTTTGAGATATTGAGGTTTCCTCACGATGCGTCCGTATCTTGTTGTCGT
This sequence comes from Isatis tinctoria, assembly GCA_010577795.1. Taxonomy (NCBI): domain Eukaryota; kingdom Viridiplantae; phylum Streptophyta; class Magnoliopsida; order Brassicales; family Brassicaceae; genus Isatis; species Isatis tinctoria. The sequence continues at coordinate 16,681,915 of CM021249.1, read as the reverse complement.
TTGATTTTCTGCTTCCTGATTGTCTTCATCATCAACATCTTCTTCTTCTTCGTTTTGAGCTACAGGTTCTGGATCAGGTACTTGATGATCGTTGTTATCTTGATCATCATCCTGTTTGTTTCCATTATCTGTAAGCCCTTTGTACGATAGTCTGAACATTCCTGGTTCTCCATTGCTCTGTTTTGTTGATGAGTTCCAATCCCATGCCTTCTTTTCGTCAAACACAACATCTCGACTTACGATCACCTTATTTGAAACAGGATCGTATATCCTATATGCTTTGGAACCTGGTTCCGTTCCAAGGTTAATCACTGTTCTTGACCTATCATCTAATTTTGCAAGATGAGGTCCTGTGATCTTTGCATACGCAACGCAACCAAAAACTCTTAGGTGCTCAATGTTCGGCTTCTTTTCCATGAAGCTTTCGTATGGAGTTTGACCTTGCAATGCTTTTGTCGGGACCCTATTGATGAGGTATGTTGCGTGACGCACAGCTTCCCCCCATATCTCATTAGGGACTTTCATTGCCTTGAGCAAGCTCCTTGTCATCTCCATGAGAGTTCTGTTTCTTCTTTCCACTACACCGTTCTGTTGTGGTGTATATGGCGCGGTTAAGTGTCTGGTAACTCCGTGTTCTTCACAAAACCGATTGAACTCTAATGAGGTAAACTCTCCTCCTCTATCGGTGCGAAAGGTTTTGATGGATTTTTCGGCTTGCTTCTCCACCATTTCCTTAAATCTTTTGAACCGATCGAATGCATCGCTTTTCTCCTTTAGTAGCATCGTCCACATGTATCTGGAGAAGTCATCGATCAGAACAAACACGTACCGATTGTTTGTTGGTGTTGGTGGTGATATCGGTCCACAAAGGTCTCCGTGAACTAGCTCCAATGCCTGAGCTGCACGGTAAGTAGCTTGAGTTGGAAAAGAGTTTCTAGTTTGTTTTCCAACTAAGCATACATTGCAGACACTCTTCTCGTGTACTGCTTGCGGCATTCCGTCCACCATCTTATTTTTCACCATGTTGTTCATGACACCTATACTCACATGACCTAAACGGGAGTGCCAGGTCAATGTAGTATCTTCTTGTGCATGAAGACACTTAGGAAAATCGATTTCCATTGGTGTCTTGTAAAGACGATTTGCTGATCGTATGACTCGTACAAGCAATCTTCCTCTTGAGTCTAGAAGTGTTAATGCATCTCCTTTCATGTTCACTTCGCATCCACACTCTGTTGCTTGTCCGAGACTTATAATATTGTGTTTGAGCTCCGATATGTAGTAGATTTCTTTGATGGCTTTTCTTTCTCCATTCCTGCCCACAAAAACAATCGATCCTTTAGGAGTTGAAAGATTAAATATCAACTTATCTTTATTGATTTAGAAAACTTCTCAAAAACTAAATCTCTCTCAATTCTCTTGTGGAACACCTCTCCACATAGAGCTTCTTATATAGAAGTCTAGACAACTCCTAAACCCTCTAAGATTAGGAAACACAAACTTTTCCTTTTTGTATTTTCCTTTTCTCTATTCTATCTCTAGATACATCTTTATCCTAAGATAGAATGTTTCCTTTTTCTTTGGAATTATCTAACATCCACGGGGACCAAACAGAGTGCGAGTATTCCTCTCCTCACACCCTATAAGATGGGTCCTTTTAATCTTTCTCAGAGGTATATCCTCTTCAAGTCTCAGTTATCTTTTATCTTTCCCCTGAATCGAGAATGCACTTTTTTTAACCCTTATGCAACCATAAAGTTTAGTAAACCCTCCAAGTGAACTTTTCAGCTGATAGAATGATTGATTCCTTTTGTAAGCACCTACCCAACGTCCATCATTTTGGCTTCTGTCATTCATCTTTTCCTTCTGTTTTACTTCTATTTTATGCTGCCATTTAGCTCCTGGATGGTACGAACTAGGAAGCTTGATTGTTTTCTCTTTCAGTTGTTGTCATAGACGGTTCTCAGTCAGGGTTGTTCTACCGCCAGTGACGAGACAGCGAGCATATGGTTACGTTTCTCAGCCTCACGCCGCATTATATTACACTCAAAGAACCACACCTGGTGGTTTTCTTTTTTTTTCCGAAACTTGTGCAGTGTCCGAAACAACAAACACGTATGTATAATATATCTGCTTTGGATCAATCCTCATTCCTTAAAATCTTGTCTAAAGATCAGTGGGATCCCTTGCAGAAAGAGGATTAGAGATGAAATCACAATTGTAAACGATGAGTATCTATGGGAAATCTTATGTGTTATATGATCTGTCGTCTTGAATTTAAATGGTACGGTCTTTGCGTTGTTGGTTTTCACAGCTTCAATTCTTTAACTGTTGGGAGTAGTTTCTTAGTAGTCCAAATGGGAGAGAGTGCAGATAAGCAAATTGTAGCATGTCGATGGACTAAGTTCGGAAATGTAGAATCTGAAAACCTCAACAATTCTCTCCGTGCTCTGGTTCTCCGGTCCATTTGTATAAGGTGTCTCTTTGCTCTTGCTTTTTTAATCCCTCATTTTATATTTTTTAATAGGGATCACCAAATTGTTTTCTGCTCTATATCTTTAGTAGAATTTAAGGTCTTTGTCAAGTTCACTTCAATAGTTCATTGTTGTAAGAGATAACAATAATACTAATAACTTCTAAACGTTTAGCAACATCGTATGTTTATTTGTTAAACATGTCCATATATCATTGAGGAGCTACTCAGGCTATAATCCCTAAAACGTTTATCCTCCAACCTTTGACGTATTTGGCTCTTGGAAATTGGTTAAAGACACGGGCATGCCATGTTGTTTAGATTTTAAAAATCATTAATTAAAGACAATTAGATGAGAAAACATTAGTCAGATTTTTTGTAGAATAAATTAAGAGCTTACAAATAATATATAACAATCTCTATCTTACTGAAGTTTTTAGAGTATAAAAAAATCCAAAGGAAACAACTTGTAACAAAAATAGAACATATTTTTTTATTAAAAGATAAATTAGCAGAAACACTATTCATCGCAAGTCAGTGGCAACGGATAAAAGTAAAGGCGGATACGGGAAACATGAACAAATCGTACTGTGTTATCGAATTAGTAGCCCACCGTCGCGGGAGCCTCATAGGTGAGATAATAGAAGAAAGCATCAGCAATGAAAGAAACTGCAGAGATATTGTGACGAAATAGAAGAATCCAAAGTGCATAGGAAAAACAAGGGAAAAAGTTGAATGTGTGATGAAGATGGGAACAATGAAAAATAACCTAAAACATACATTTATTTTATTTATAAATTCTTTTGATATAATTATAATTTATATAAAAAAATTAAACTACACTTTAAAGTTGTGGTGTGAGGTTGTGGTGGAAATTATTTTGTGAATCTTTTCTGACTTGATTAGAAATTTAGAGAAACAAAGTAAACGTAAACAAAAATAAATAGATAAAAACAAAAAAATAAAGAATCAATATAATTAAAAGATAAGTGAAAATTTAATTAAAAGATATGTGGAAGTATATTATATAATAGGAAAGTTTAATAATTACATACTAAAATTTATTAAAATGCTTAGCTTAATATTTATATTTTTTTAGGATATTGGATTTTAAAAAACATTATTCTTATTTCAAAATAATATTTTCATATTTTAAGGAATATATCAATCATAATGTTTTTGTAAATTTTTTTGGTAAAAAATATATCAATTATTAGAAAAGTAATAGACATTTTTTACAGATTATTCAACATATAAAACATTACACTTATATAAATATATGTAGAGGTTATATAATTGTTCCTAACCATTTGGGCTTGTAGACAACTAAACCAGACTATTTTTAGAGATTTGGACCGAAGTAAACCCACAATTGTTTCATTCTAATTAATCCAAATCGCAAGTCCACTAAATTAAAATATATTTTTCATCCTAGATTTTGGCCCCTAAAATTTAAGCGCGGGAATGTATTTATGATAAAATTTGGATTTAGTAGAAAGTAAATCTAAACATTTAATTTTTAATTTGCTTAATATTTTTTATTTTAAATAATATATTTGTATATTTAAAACTTTTAGATGTGTTAACAGTTTTTTCTACTATAGATGTATCATATAATTTACTATATTTTATTCTGTTAGCGAACAACATTTCTATTTTGTTTTTCGTTATTTTAACTAATTTTATTCTGGTATAAAATTTTGCAAGTTTGATAATTAAATGTGCAATAAAAATCATTTCGTAAAAACATCAATCCTAACCCGTCCATCAGATTATCAAGTAAAGTAAATATTGAATAATTTATACTATTTAAAATTTATTAAACTAAAAGTTTTTATCTAATTCTAAATTTAAATAATTTGTGTACTAAGTTATTTTATTTACATTTACCACTTGATTTAATAATTTAACCACACTTATGAAATATATATATATATATATATAAATATATATATATATATATATATTATAGGATTTCCATTTTTCGTTTTATAGATGAATATTTATTTTAGTATTTTCACAATTAATAGTATTTTTTTAAAAACAATTGAAGAAAATGAAAGATATGAAAGATATTTATTTTAGATTATGTTATAATCTCAACCCGTTCAACTGAAACATTTATTAATCCGAACCCGTTAATTATATAATCGAATAATATAAATATTGAATCATTTTAATATTTTACTTTTATTAAACTGAAAATATATCAATCTAATTTCTAATATGAAATGAATGCAGTTTCACATTTATAAAAAATAAAATAAGTTAATCCGTTAGTTTAATATGTTATGTATTAAATATTCATTTCTAAACTAAAAATATATATTAAAATTTACGAAATATATCTATATATATCTATATGTTACGAAATCTAATATTAAAATTATTTATATATAGTCAAATCTTGTTGCATAATTTGTTTTCCATAATATCTAAAATCCAATATTTTTAAAAATAAGTTTCCATTTTGTTTGATTTATAAAGATATCATCTGATTTAGTTTTGGTTTGTTTTGATTTAAATTTTAAGCATAATTAGTAACATAATTAATAGCCAATGAATAGGTTCAAGGTCCAAACAATTTTTTTAAGTAGATGTTTCCTCCTTTACTAATATAGATTGAACTTCACATACGCGGATCACCCGGACACGATTACTTTAAAATGTCAGAATCTATTAATATATAAAAGTTGAAGCTATAGTGTTCTAAATATGTCCACATAAGATTTTAATTTTAAAATAAGCAATAGTATCATTCCACATCAACATTTAATTTGAAGAAAGTTTCTAAATTTTATAATTGTATTGTTAAGGAAATTATCTATAAATTTATATTAAACAAAAAGTTAAGTTAATATTAGACTAAGAAACTTTCTAATTTAAAATATAATATAAAAAAATTATCTATAAATTTTTGTTGAATAAAAAATCAACTTAATATTAGATTATGAAACTTTTTAACTAAAATAATGATCTCATGTGTATAATTAACTCTATATAATCTACAATGGTGACAAACAAATTAGAATAAACTTAATAAAAAACTTCATATAAGAATATTAAAAACAAATAGAGAAAATAAGAAACATATCTACAAATTTCTATTAATAAAAATTTAACTTAATATTATATTACAAAACTTTCATAATTTAAGATAATTGTCTCAATTACATAATTCACCATATATAACTTAGAACAAGTATTGTTGACAAAAAATTATAGATCAAATATAAAAAAATAAAATTATGTATAGGTTTATTTCTTAGTTAGATAATGATTTTAGTGAAATCTTATACTAATAAGATTGGCATTATATACATTTTAAACTTACTAATTTAGCCAATTAAATATTATACTAATAAATTGTCATTATATAATTTAATTAAAAGTGTACAATGACAACTTATTAGTATAATATTTAAATAACCAACTAAATATTCCAAATTATCATCATAAGTTAATTGTATTTTTTTATATTTTGATTTAATTATTAGAAAAAAATTAAATCCTGAACAACTATTATAAAATTGAAAGATTATAATGAAAGATTATAAAAAAATCATTAATTGATATGAAATTGTAATTGTAAAAAGAAAATCTATATCTCGGATATATAAAATTTTATATTTTTAGAGCTTTAATTGATTTTCATTTTTTTGTAATTTAAATGTGAATATCATATATTTTAACCTTTTAGTATTTGAATATAATGGATATGAGATTATGTTAAAAATGTATATATTTTAATCGCTTTTATTCTTATTTAATAAATTGATATATAATAGATTATGCAATATTGTAATTAATTGTGAAACTAATAAAAAAATTTGTTCACTCACTTAACTTGCTTTTCAAATGCATATAAAACTGATTTAGTTAACGTTTCTTTCATTTAATATTAGATTAAAAGTAATTGTTTAATTCAAAATATTTAGTTATTGTTTTTTGTTAATCTTTAATAATTTTCTATTTATTACAACAAAAAAACAGAACATATTAATAACTTAATATAACAAATTATGACAAGTATAATGACGAATTTAATGACTAGAATTGAGTAAGCTAATGATAGTTTTAACATTAGAATTAGAGCCTCTTAACAATAAAAGAACATATTCTTTTTTTTTGTGCACAGAACATATTCAGTTTATGATATTTATTTAGAGCTTCAGAAAAAAAATTTGATGTGATATAAAAAAGTATTGGACCATGATTTGGAGTGTTTGCATTTAGTTTAATCGTTATATAATGTACTAATAATTATCATTAACTTCTTAACTTTAAAGTTTGTCAACATGATTAAATTTATTCTGGAAATTGAAAATTTTCTTTAAAGTTAATATTCCACAGTAAAATTTAAATATCACTTTTTAAACATCAAAAATTCTAAAAATCAAAAATATTAAATTGCATTATTCTATTTGAAATTATGTCTTTTTTGTAAATATATTTTAGTTTCTTATTAAAACATTTTGAGACTATAAAACTTTTTGAATATTGAAAATTATATAGATTTTGATGTGAATATAAAACTATATTTCTTTTCATAGTTTAAAAAAAAAATTAAAAAGGTTTCAAATAAGAATAATAAAATATTTTCTTAAGTGGCAGTTGTGTATTTCTAGATAGATTTGAGAGGTTAAAATGTTTGACTCGAGTCTAATACCCAAGTATTTATAAGATGTAATATATACGTTGAAAAAGTACTTATAGATAAAACATAATGAATTATTCACAAAAATATTTACGTTACATAAAATGTTATAATTCATTTTTATAACCATTAAAATTAAAAAATAGATTATATGATGTAAAATATATAATTAATAAATATAAACCAGAATATTGTTAAATATACGAAAAACAAATTATAATTTATTTATTAAAAATAATTCAAGTAACAAATATGTTAAATAAAAAATTATGTAAATGGCTGATTCATTGATAATATATAAATTTAGTGATTAAATATTGTATATTATACTATTGTGAATATAAAAGTAATTTTTAACAAGTATTATTCATTTTATATTTTTATAGGAAATTATTAAAAAATCTCCACGCTTAGTGTGGGTGAAAAACCTAGTATCTTATATATAATTAGTCAAGCTCTTTCCTCACTTTGCACCACCTAATGCCACGTGACGTTCTTATCTTGGTTCTAAAAAAATAGTGTGTGGTGAACTCGAACTCGGATACAGAGAGTATTAAACATACCTATAGCCACTAGACCATGTTGTTTCATTGACAATGTTTACCAAAACAAATATATAAACAATATTATAGTAAAAATATTTTAAAATTCTTTCCCGATTAATCCCCGAGAAATCTCCGATTTTTTGGTAACTCGCTAGGCCAGACCCACTGCCCGACTAACGCCTAGCGATTTCCCAAACCTGAGTTAACACTAACAAAAATACATTTTTACGTTAAACAAGTTGATGAGAAGTGAATGAAGAATTCTAGTAATAATACATTCCCATAAAACTAACAAAAAACTATTCGATTACAAATCATGGTTTACTTTAATTTTAAATTTAACAATTATATATATATATATAATACAATAAGTGCGTAGTATTAAATAATAAGAATTTAATCCGACTAAAAAGATAGAATTGATCAATTTTAAACTGATTAAAATGTCATACAAGAAAAATTTTAATATCCAGAGGTTTTCAATAGAGAAGTACCTTTCATCAAGAGACAATTCATGAGTCTTTTTTTTTATAAAAAGAGACAATTCATGAGATCGTCTATTGTCACATAAATAGTTTCAATGTAAAATATAATTTTTATGAGTAAAATTTGCAATAAAAGTTTTATTAGATATAGTTCTAGCCATGAAGAAGTGAAAAACTATATCTTGCAATCCTCAGCAATTTATCTTATATTAACATAAAAATGTGGAAGAATTAAAAAAATGAAAAAGAATATCATTAGATAAATAAAATCAAAGAAAAATTAATATTATTATATTGATACAAATAAACACATAAAATAACAATAATTATTACCTAACTATATAAATTAGATTATATATTCAACACACACAAAAAACAAAAATAAGACAAACATATATCCCGTGCAAAGAGGAAGAAAAGAGAAGTCATTATGGTCAGACATCATCTAAGTTCTGAGAGGTTTTCGAATACTGTATAAAGAACTATCACCTACAGATTACAAATAAGATAATGAGATATCAATACGAAAGAATGACGCATAACCAATGGGTACGAAAACACAAAAGAAGGTAAAGAGAATATCAAAGATTAATTCGCCGGTTTGTGTGGGACAAATAATGTATTCTTAAAATATATTTAAACAGACAAATAAATATTAAAATATTCTGGATTGCGTAATTTTATTGGAACTAAATATAATACGAAGGAAATAAATATATAACCAACGGAACACCATCTTATGCATGCGCGAGGTTAGCAGCTCTACTAGTAAATATAATTTATAAAGATAATTACGTTTTAGAACTGTTCAAAAGAGTTAAAAACGGATCGGTAAAGTAAAGAATTGTTATGAACAATTTTGGACTCCAATTGATCCGCAGAGTGGTAAATATTATTACCCGGTCAAACGTACAAAAAAAGTTGATACGCAACATACATAAGAAAAAAGGGGAAAAAGGGAAGAATTAAAAAGTTATTCAATTAACTTAAAATACATGACAACATGTTACTCAAATAAAAAGATTTATCAATTAGCATCCTCTAATCAATGCTCAGCAAATAATTAAAACAATGGTAAACTAAAATATATACTTCAACAGGAAAGAAAACAAAACATTATTAACTACGTTTTTCATAACAAAAAAATAGATTAAAACAAATAAAATACACTCAAGAAAGGAACATTTTATAAACAAACTATTACCAGTCATATACAAAAGAAAATTTAATTTAAATAAAAATTTAAACAAACAAAATAAGCAAATACAAAAAACTCAAAAGAATAAAAGTCAATTAAAACATAAAATTAAAATTAAAATTACTAAATAAATAGCCGCACATCGCGCGGGTTCTCACCTAGTATTTATGTTAATATTTATATAAGTCTAATTATCATATTTATTAAAATAACTTGAGTAAATTAATATAAACTTTACAATTTTTTTTTCATTTTCTACTTTTGCGATTTCTCGTCATTTATTTTAGTTTTTGAAAATTTGAATCATATCTATTATATAGGTTATTTTTATTCTGTTTTTTTAAAAAGTAAAAATAAAAATAAGGTGAGACAGAGATGAGAAAGATATAAAGATTAATATAATATAAAAATATTTTTGGTAACTAATGTATAAATAATCATATAATAAAATCTATGATATTTATTATATTCCATATTTTTAATTGTTTGTTTAATATACATTTTCTTAATAAAATTTTAGCTGTTTTATTAATTTACGATAACATTTTTAGTAAAATAATATATGTTTATGACTAAATCAACTCATGCTAGTTCTATACCTCCATATAGTGATTTTATATTAGTAGATTAATGTACTTATAAGTTATAATTAGAAAGGGAAGACAGACATCACACCGCGTGCTTACCCTTAACAAACGTATTTTAAGTTATTTTCCTTCTTTTTCTGATACGTCTAACCAACGTATCTTCTTCTTTAATTAAATAATATTATCAAAAAATATTTCTTTAATTATTCTGCTCAATCCTCAAGACCACAATAATTTTCAACTTTACAACAAAGCCCTGATCTTGTTCTTCCAAAGTGTAAAATCAAACCCAAGATCACACTCTTTAGAAGACAATCTCTTATAGGAATATACTATTAATAAGGACACCAAAGCTTTTTGATGGACGATTGTCGGGAGAAGAGAAGACGGTGTACGAAGCTGAGAGTTTGTACTGATAATAACGACATGGAGAAGATTATGCATAGAGAAATCGAGAGACAAAGAAGACAAGAAATGGCTTCTCTTTATGCTTCTCTTCGTTCTCTTCTCCCTCTTCACTTCATACAGGTCACTATCGACTTCCTTAAACCCTAATCTTGATTTTTGGTTCTTGATGACTTCTGTAGATCTACACTCAGTTTTTGTTTTTTGACTTGGTTTTCCTTGTAAGAAAATGTAAACGGGACCATAGCAAGTGTTTTGACTTTGTGCTTATGACTTAACTATAGTGTTTAAGTTCCTAATTTTGGATCTACAAATTTCTTGGTTTGATTGCTTCTTGAAGAGATCTTTTGCTATCTTTAGGGTAAGCGTTCAACATCAGATCAAGTGAATGAGGCGGTGAACTATATAAGGTATCTACAGAGGAGGACCAAGGAGCTAAGTTCGAGGAGAGATGAGCTCATGTTACTGTCTAAAGGAAGCTTCTTGGATGCTTCCAATGATGAGATGAAGATGACGAATCATGTGGTGGTTCGTCAGTGTTTGTTGGGTGTGGAAATAGTGTTTAGCAGCCGCTGCTGTGGTGGCCAACCGCGGCTTTCGAGTGTTCTTCAAATGCTTAGTGAAAACGGTCTCTGCCTTCTTAACTCCATCTCCTCTATTGTTGATGATAGGCTGATTTGCACCATACAAGCTGAGGTAAACTTTTCTTTCTTTTTTTTTCTAGCTGAGGTAAACTTTTTTTTACTCTTACAGTCTTACTAACCTAGTTGTGTCGATTTGTGTTTGCATTTACAAGTTACGATAGAAGAAAACTAATTTTGTGAAATGAACATTTTTGGTTTTACATTAATATTTTTACAATATGAAAGTCAAGTTTTTTTTGTCTGCTTTCCATTCACGTTTGATTTTCTTGTTTATAGTTTACAAAACAAAGTGACCGAACACTAAATTTTGTGGTTTGTTTGAAGATAAGCACAATTTTATCACAAGTAAATCGAAACATATACTAAAAAAAAAAGAAGGAATTTGAGCTCATCATAATCATTACGAAAATGTTAAAACATTAGCATTTAAAAAAAAAAATAGAGAAAGAATTAGCTAGGCTCTACTAGTATGTATATATCAGATTTGATTCCATCAATATCAGACGACTGTAGACGTTTTTAAGCATATATGCTTGACTTCTTCTTGAGCATCAAATATATTTGAAAAGAAGATATCGGAACTAATATGTTTATATTTGTTTTGAGAAAACGTTCACACATGTGGTAACATCCATAGCGAACATGCGTTTACATATGTATAGTGAATTACCCAATTATAAAGGACAAATCAAACTTCATTTTTGTTTTATTTCGTATTCGGGTCATCCTCAAAGGAAATAGCTTCATGGCGCCATCTTTTTTTTAATGGAATTTAAATCTCATATGTTGTATATATACTACTATGAACAAAAAAGTAATGATTTATTTGAGCGTACATATGGCTTGCTTTGTCTGCAGGTCAACGATATGACCCTGATTGACTTGGGAAAACTTGAAGAGAGCTTAATCAGAATGAAGTAGATGGTTGTTGAGTGTGTTTCTCTTAACTTGTCAAGCAAAACGACTTATATAAGTTCGTAGTTCTATTTGTACTTGTATTGTTGTGTTGTGTTCACTTCACATTTATTTATATGTATTTATATTCCATGTGGGTAGGATGTCGTTAGCTCGTTTAGTTGTTTTTCTAAAGTTATATTATATGATATATATTGGTAAAAAAAACTGTCAAAAAAATGATACAGTATTATGTGAGAAAGCTTATCTTTTTCTTTTCACTACAAAAATGTATATTTAGACCTCAGTTATGGTGTGCCGTTATATTGATGACTTAACTTGAGTTTTCTTTTTGTACATAAAAAAAAAAGTCTGTTCTTCAAAACTTGACATACATTTTTTTTTTGTCAACATCAAAAGATCTAAAACAAACTAGTAAACAAAATCAAGCCATAATAGAGCAATTGAATCAATGTAAACCAATTCAGAAGGATGACTCCGCGCACTTCTCGCCAATTTGTCTGCTTTTTTTGTTGTTCATCTGGGAGATATACTAATGGATTGGAGTACGTAAAAGATAAAAATGGATAAAAATAAGAGAGATTTTTCTAAATAACCTCTTTTGATACATTAATGTAAATAGAGACCTACCGAAAAGAATTTTTTTTAGAAATGACCCCTTTTGGTGTGAAATTACACTTTACCCTTTAAGGAATACTAAACCCGACCCCCTTAGGGAACAGTGAACCCAAACAAAATTTGTCCACCGTACTCTGTCTTACTGTACCTTAATATATGAGTCATTTTCAACATTTTTCTTTTAGGTGGATCTCATTTGACATTAATGTTTGAAAATGGGTCATTCTGATATATTTCCACTAAAAATAAATAAAATATGGAATCTCGGAAGAGAACATCCTATTTGATTTTTTGAATAATTATTGAACAGTTGATCAAGAAGACAGACATCATACAGCATTACAGCGTGCGTACCCTAACAAACGTATTTTAAATTATTTTCCTTCTTTTCTGATACGTCTAACCAACGTATCTTCTTCTCCAATAAAATAATATTGTCAGACAAACCTTTTATTTAATTATTTTGTTCAATCCTCAAGACTACAATAATTTGCAACTTTATATCAAAGCCCTGAGCTGTTCTCCTAAAGACTAAGATCAAGCCCAGATCACAAAATCCCAGGAGATCATATCTTGCTGCCTCAGCATCATCATCATCAAAAGAGAATCTCTAAAAGGAATATATAATTAAATAAGAGCTTTTAGATGGACGATTGTCGGGAGAAGAGGAGGCGGTGTACGAAGCTCAGAGTTACTACAGATAATAACGACATGGAGAAGATGATGCATAGAGAAATCGAGAGACAAAGAAGACAAGAAATGGCTTCTCTTTATGCTTCTCTTCGTTCTCTTCTCCCTCTTCACTTCATCCAGGTCACTCAACTCCTAAAACCCTAGTCTTGATTTTGATTCTTGATGACTTCTTCAATTAGATCTATACTCAATCTCTGCCCTCTGATTTTGTCTTCCTTGTGAAAGAACACTAAAAAGGATCTTGGCAAGTTATTTGACTTTGTGCTTTTCACTTAACTGTGTTTCTCTTGAAGGATTCCTAATTAGATCTATAACTTTCTTGCTGTTTTTTTTGGGTTTGTTGCCGTGATGATCTTTTGCTCATTTAGGGTAAGCGTTCGACGTCAGATCAAGTGAATGAAGCGGTTAACTACATAACGTATCTACAGAGGAAGATCAAGGAGCTGAGTTCGAGGAGAGATGAGCTCGTGTTACTGTCTAGAGGAAACTTCTTGGATAATTC